>CM028129.1:1319905000-1320467500 GCA_016271365.2 Neoceratodus forsteri
TCTTTAACAAATCATGGGAGGATGGGGTGGTACCCGAGGACTGGAGGAGGGCAGATGTGATCCCCCTTCACAAAAGTGGGAGCAAGGCAGAAGTAGGAAACTACAAACCTGTTAGTTTAACCTCAGTGGTAGGGAAAATGATGGAATCACTTCTGAAGGAAAGAATTGTTGAGTATCTAGAGGCCAGAGGGGCACAGGACCCAAGGCAGCATGGATTCACAGTGGGAAGGTCATGCCAGACTAATCTGATAGATTTCTTGACTGGGTGACCAAAGTAGTAGATCAGGGAGGGCTGTGGACATGGCCTACCTAGACTTTAGCAAGGCATTTCACACAGTCCCACACAAAGATTAATATACAAGTTAGCCAGCCTGGGAGTGGGTCCCAAGATGACAGCCTGGGTAAGAATTGGCTGGAGAATAGGACACAGAGAGTAATAGTAAATGGAGTCCACCAGAAGAAAGGAGGGTTACTAGCGGGGTACCACAGGGTTCAGTATTAGGACCAGTCCTCTTCAGTGTCTTTATAAGTGACATTGCAGAAGGACTGGAAGGAAAAGTATGTCTCTTTGCAGATGACACAAAGATCTGCAACAGAGTTGATGCACAAGGTGGGGTGGAAAGGATGAGAAGGGACTTGGCAAGGTTAGAGGAATGGTCAAATGTATGGCAGCTTAGATTCAATGCTAAGAAGTGCAAGGTAATGCACCTGGGAAACAAAAACCCAGGGGAAGAGTGCACAATGGGGGGTGAGATACTAACAACAACAAAAATGGAAAGGGACCTGGGGGTAGTCATATCAGATGACCTAAAGGTGGGCAAGCAATGTGAGAGGGCAGCAAGGAGGGTTGGGGGATACTGGGATGCATAGGGAGAGGCATCACCAGTAGAAAACAGGAAGTTATTATCCCTCTGTACAGACAGCTGGTGAGACCCCATCTGGAGTACTGTGTGCAGTTCTGGAGACCCAATCTCCGCAAAGATAGACAGGATGGAAGCTGTTCAGAGGAGGGCAACTAAAATGGTGCAGGGGCTGCACCGGAGGACATATGAAGAGAGACTTAGGCGCTTAATATGTATAGCCTCAAGGAAAGGAGGAGAGGGACATGATAGAAACTTTCAAGTACCTCAAGGGAATCAACAAAGTCCAAGAGGGTAGCATCTTTCAAAAAAGAGGTGTGCAAGAACAAGGGAACACAATTTGAAGATGGGGGGGGGGCTCAGAGGTAATTTAAGGAAGTATTTTTTCACAGAGAGGGTTGTGGATGCATGGAACGGGCAACCGGAGGAGGTTGTGGAGTCAAAAACAGTGGTGGAATTCAAGCATGCATGGGACAGTCATAAGGCAATTCTAGCGGGTGGGGGCAGGAAGTAGTAGGCTGCTGGTTAACTAGGATCTGCAGCTTATCCATTAGGTAGGAAAATGGGCAGACTGGGTGGGCCAAGCGGTCCTTATCTGCCATCAAATTCTATGTTTCTATGTTTATATGTATTTGAGAAAACCTCACTGAAAAGAGGAACGTTGGAGACAGGCTGATAATTCAAAAGGGTACCTGGGACCAAATATACAGGTTACTCACCTGTAACAGGAGTTCTAGGAATGGTATGTCTTGTTCATCCACACTTACTGGTAGGTTCCTTGCCGCTTTAAATCTTGCTGGAAGGTCTTCAAGCTGGCTCCTCCCACCCACCTGGGTGGTAAAACTCTCAGCTCTGCCCAATGACGCCAGATCTAGCCCGCTGGAAGTCAGGTTGTGCGTCGAAGCCGGGGAGGTAGGGTGGGTTGTGTGGATGAACAACATATACCATTCCTAGAACTCCTGTTACAGGTGAGTAACCTGTATTTCTAGGGACATGGATATGTTGTTCTATCCACACTTACTGTCAGACTCCTAGCAGTTCTCCAGGAGGAGGAAGGCAAGGCGCATGCCCCCTACTTAGGGAATAAGGACTGGAGAACCGAGGTCCCAAAACCAGCATCCCGGCGTGACTCAAGGTCGATGTGGTAGTGGGTAATGAAGGTGTGTGCCGACTTCCAGGTAGCAGCCCTGCAGATTTCCTGGATAGGGACGTCCCTGGAAGCAGCCACCGAAGCAGCAGTATGGCGGGTAGAATGAGCTCTTATCCCTCTGGGAGGCTCCATGCCCACCAACCTATAGCAGAGATCTATGCAGGAGGTGACCCACCTGCCTATCATCCGCTTGGCTGCAGGTCTGCCAGGTGCGGCTTCAGCATAGGTGACAAACAGGTGGCAAACCTCTCCCCGAACTTCAGCCATCCGCTCCTTATAATGAGACAGCGCTTTTCTAGGGTCCAGGGTATGGAGCCTATATTCGGCCTCCGAGGTGTGACTCGGGTAGAACACCGGCAGAGTCAACACCTAGTTAAGGTGAAACTCCGACACCACCTTCGGAAGGAATTTCGGGTGGGGGCGCAGGACAACCTTGTACCTGTGGAAGACCAGATAAGGAGACTCGATGGAAAGCACCTGGAGCTCTCCCATCCTTCTGGCTGACGTGATAGCCCCCAAGAAGGCGGTCTTCCATGACAGATGAGAGATGTCACACCTGTGCATCTGTTCGAATGGCTTGCCCATGAGCTTAGTCAATACCAGCAGTAGATCCCATGGAGATGGAGGTTCTCGCACCGGAAGGGATATGTGATCAAGGCCTTTGAAAAGGCACCCGACCACCTTTTCCTGTGCCACCGACTGCTTTCTGGCCCACGCCCGGTAAGCAGAGATGGCTGCCAGGTGCACCTTAAGGGTCGTCGACCGAAGCCCATGCTGAGAAAGGGACCACAGGTAGTCCAGAATGCTGGCCAAGGAGCAGGAGAAAGGGTCCAACCCCTTATACTGACACCAAATGGAGAATCTCTTCCATTTGAAGGCATAGCATTTCCTGGTCGACTCCTTACGGGATGCCTCAACATTGTTGAGGACCTCGTCGGAAAGACCCAAGGCCTGGAACTCTAGCTGCTCAGGAACCAGGCCGTCAGGTCCTGGGATTGAATGTCCGGGTGGAGTACCTTCCCCTGGTTGACTGAGATCAGGTCCAGGCGGGCTGGAAGCCGCCTCGGAAGCCTGGAGCTGAGGCTGAGGAGATCTGGATACCAGAACTGGCGGGACCAGTCTGGGGCTACCAGAATCACCTGCGCCTTGTCCCGCCTCACCTTGAGAAGCACCTTGTGGATCAAGGGAAATGGGGGAAAGGCGTAGAAGAGGCCCGGGGTCCATGGCCTCGAGAAGGCATCCCCCTGCAGCGAGCCCTGCTGAGGGGGGGCAGGCGTGAAACAGCTTCAGCTTCGCATTCTCCAAGGAGGCAAACAGGACCACCTGAGGTGTGCCCCAGTGGGAGAACAGATCGTGTACTACCTCCGGCAGGAGAGACCACTCGTGAGATGCAGCACCTGTCCGGCTTAGGGCATCGGCCAGAGTGTTGGAGGCTTGCGCCACATGGATGGCTAGGAGATCCGCCTCCAGTCTGCTCACGAGGGACCAAGTGCGGAAAGCTTCCTTACACAGGGGCAAGGAATGCGCCCTGCCCTGGCGGTTTAGGTAGTACATGGTTGTGGTATTGTCCATCTGGACCTGGACCACTTGACCCCGTACAAACGGAGCAAAGGTGGTGAGGGCTAGTCGGACCACTCGAAGCTCCAGCAGGTTGATGTGGCATGGAAACTCCTGAGGGGACCAGAGGCCATACGCTCTGTGCTCCCCCAGATGGGCACCCCAACCCATCAGACAGGCGGTCATTAGAATGACCGTCTGCTCGGGGCGGACAAACGGGATGCCCTCCTGCAGATGAGCTGGAACAATCCACCACTGGAGAGCGTTCCACATCTCCTGGGTCACCGCCACTGGCTGGTCCAGAGGACCAGAGTGCTGTGACCATTGGCGGGCCAGCCCCCACTGCAGGGGACTTATGTGCAGCGGCCCAACGGACCACACTGGTGCAGGCCGCCATGAGGCCCAGGAGGAGGCGCGGATGTCCCCTGGCAGGGCACAATTGCCCAACCAGAAATGATTGGGCAAAGGAGGAAAGAACCTCGGCCCTGTCCACTGGGAGCTGTGCTCTGGCTCGAAGAGAGTCAAGCTCTGCCCCCATGAATTGAATCACCTGCGTTGGCACGAGTTCCGATTTGGCCTCGTTGATATATATCACCCATATACTGATCGAGTCTAAATTTAAACTGTTCAATATTTTCATTTGTTACGACAGACAATGGAAGGGAATTCCATATTGGAGGAAGTCTTTGAGTAATAAAGTTGCTTTTTTTAACTGTTTTAAGGCTGACAAAGTTTTAGTTTATGTGATCTTGTATTATTTGTTGATACATGCCTCTCAAGGCAGATAGTTTCAAACACAGCAGGATCTTGGAAAGCCCTATATGCCAAACACAGGTCACGCCAAGTGCTCTGTATTCAAGGGAATACAGTCCCAAGGATTTTAGTCTATCTTCATACTCAGTATTAACTAGATTGTTTATATTCCTGGTAATTTTCCTCTGAACTTTCTCTGCAGTGGCTTTTCCTACTAATGAGGTAGGTGCACAGAAAGGAGCACAATATTCAATGTGTGATCTGACTAAGCTGGTGTATAATGACCTCAGGTACCCAGCTCTTAACATATTTAAAAATACATCCAATTATGCCATGGCACTTTTTGACCCTTTTGTTAATGTGGGTGCTAAATTTTAGATTGTTTGACATGATGACACCTAGGTCTCTTTCAGACGTTATAACCTGTAGCTGGATATCATTTAGTGTATAGCTAGCTAAGGTGTTGTTTTTGCCTAGATGCATAACCTTGCATTTAGTAACATTAAATATAATTTTGTTCTCTGTTGCCCACCTGGCCAAGCTATCCAAATTATTTTGTAAAGATTTGATGGATTGGTTGTCATTTACTACACAGCCGAGTTTTCTGTCATCAGCGTACTTATTAATCCAGACACCATTAGAGGTCTACATGCTGGAGACCAGATATTAAACAGAATAGGTCCCAGTACAGAGCCCTGAGGGACCCCACTGGTGACTTTACCCCAGGCAGACCTTTTGGCCTCTAATAATGACCCTTTGCTGCCTATCTTCAAGCCAGGATTCAATTCACTTAATGTTAGAATGGTGTTTGATTCTGACTAGCTGATCTACTAGGATTTTGTGGGAGACTGAGTCAAATACTTTTTCATAGTCTAGGAAGATCACGTCCACTGGATGTCTCACATCTAGGGCCTTCCAAGAAGTTAAATCAGATTGCTTTGGCATGATCTTTCCTGTGTGAACCCATACTAGGATATATCAAGAATACCCATGTCCTGCAGATGTGCAATGATTTTGTGCTGCAAGTTTTTACATTCATTTTCCAATGCAGGAAGTGAGACTTACAGGCCTGTGATTAGTAACATTTTGTTTTGTTCCTCCTTTATATACTAGTGTAATAGTTGCTATCTTCCAATCAGGTATGACAATTCCCTGTGTAATGGATGTGTTAAATAATAGTATAAGTATCCCTGTTAATTCATTAGAGAGATTCTTAATGAAACTAGGTGGGATATCATCGGGTCCAGCTGATGAGTTAGGTTTAGTAATTTAAATAGTGGCCAAGATATCTTCCTTGGTAAACAGCACTGGTTAATCCAAACTTCCTAAGTTGTCGACACCTATATTTTCCTTTGGTTTGAATACATTTAGAAAGTAAGTACTTAATTCTACAGCCATCCTATCCTCATCAGCGATGAGCAGTTGGTCTTTGACTAGAGGACCAACTCCAGAGGAATTACCCTTTACTGACCCTATGTAATTATAAAAAAAAGTTCTGTTCTTTTTTGTTAGGGTTGTTAGATTGTATTCTAGTCTCTGCTTTGCAGACCTTATCAGTTTTTAAGTTTTATTTGCTTTAGCTTTAAACCTCTGCCAATTCATCTCCGACGGATTTTTTTTTTATATTTGTTAAAAGCCCTTTTCTTGTTATTAATAGTGCTTTTTATAGTTGTATTCCACCACAGAGAAACTCTTTGTTTGTTGTTATGTTTCATACGTTCTGGGACTCAGTTCCTAATACAAAATTCTGTTTTCTTTTGGATAACCAGCCACATACTAGTAGCATCTAAATATTTTAGCGCTTCTTCCCAGTTCCAAGTATTCAAAATTGTTTGTATTTTAACACAGTCAGCTTTATCAAAATGTTTTATTTTGGTAATGCCGTTCATTACAATTTTGAAGCATTTGAGAGTCCATACTACTCTGTTATAATCACTGTCACCAAGTGGTTCTAAGATTTTTTGGGTAGATCCAGTATCTTTAATATTAGTGAAAATTAAATCCAAGATGTTATTATTTCTGGTCGGTTCAGTTACTAGCTACTCAAGATCTTGCTGCAAAATGATTTTAACAAATCTATTTTCTAATTTGCCTTCGAGTGATGACCAGCATATATTAGGTAAACTGAAGTCACCCATGAGTAAATAATCATCATAGTCTTCCATTTCCTCAATAGACTTCATAAAGGCATCATTGCCTACAGTATCAAGATTTGGAGAGCGGCCTCGCGCCACGCTGGTGACCCGGGTTGCTGGGGGTCAGCAGGGGAGGGAGAGGACTGAGCGTACGGAGGACAGCTCTCCTGTCCCGGGAGAGACAGGGGTCCAGAGTCTGTGCTCGGTTGCCCTCTAGTGGAGGTCGTCTGGTGGAGGCCGAAGATGCAGCAAGCGCTGATGACACAGAAGAAGGAGCGGGGGAGTGGCAGATGTCGGCAACATGCCTTGACATCAGGATGCCAGCCACTCCCAATAAAAAACAGGGAAAAGCATCCTTCAGCTCCGGCAGAGAGGGAACACCGGAGCTTGCCATCGATCTGCGGCCACCCACCCGACGCAACAGACTGCTCGGGGTGTTAGGAGCCCACCTTGTCCCCGCCCGTGGGGGGGGTAAACCAAGGCTACATGGGCGATGGAGGATTGTCTGGGCAGGGCGGACCGCAGAGGGATGACTCCTTGGTGTCTCCTGAAGAGACCAGAGCTGATGGGTGGAGAGGAGGAATAAACAGGAGAAATAAAAAAAAAAATAAAGATTTGGAGAGTGGTAACCGAGATCTACTGTCAATGATCTATCGGCACATTTGGTTTTTGCCATTGCTATATCCAATGTTATTAACATGTGTACTGGGACAGGGAGCTTTTCAATATCGCAGTCCAACACGTCTGGGGCTGTAACTATAATAATATCAGTTGGTTTGACATCCACTATTAATATGCAGCAGTTATCTGTTTAGTTTAGAGTGCAATTTATTAGACAGGCTGGTAAAGTATAGTGGCTGATGCTAAAATAGCGGAGGCTAGCGGTGGGGGGAGAAGTCTCCTTGTGCATTCTTTCTGCCTGGGTAAGGACAGAATTGAGATTGTTAAAGAATATACTTACTTGGGAGTAAAATTCACTTCAAATTATGCATGGAACTCACATCTCTGAGATCAAATTATAAAAGCTAAAAAAAAAGTGGCCAAAGCAATTCTTAAATTTAACTACAAGTATGGAAGGAATACCTTAACCCCAGCTTTAAAAGCAGGGGAATCAAAACTAGATTCAGGACTACTCTATGGAGCAGAAGTATGAGGGGCCAAATCAGCCCCTTCTCTGGAAGTTCCAATATTACTTCTATAAAGTACTTCTGAGAATTCCTCTTTCAACCTCATCTGCCATGGTCAGAGCAGAACTAGGACAAGTTTCTTTAGAAGCCTCAGTGAAATACAGGCATATCACATATTGGTTAAGAATTATAAATAACAGTTATACTCGGTTACCCAGGGAATGTCTGACCAAAAAAAGTCAAATGGCATAAAGCAGGAATAAAAACAGAACAGTTAAATTCTCTTTTAGTGATACTCCAAAAAATAAATATTTTACACTTATGGACTGGTTTTAAAAGACGCATTAGTATCTCTTTACAATACAATGGGTCCATCAAAAAACATCTGTATGGATTATATAAAAATTCTGACATGCAAACAATTAGAGCTCAAAAATGTGCCCCTTGGTTTAAAGTTAACAAGATGGCATATTACATTAAGGATTACCTAACAATGCCCCTGCTCTCTGAACAAAGGAGAATATTGACATGGGCAGATTTAGCCTAATCAATTCAAAACATACATATTTTAATAAAAAGCCTATTTCAGAAGGCAATTCAAATAGTAATATATGCCCAAGTAATAGGGGGATGGAGGAAACACTGCCTCACATTATTAAAATCTGCCCATTATATAATAAACTAAGAGATCCATTCTTCAAAGAATTTCTTATACCGTACGCGGATTATTCTTATTTATAATATTAAATTTTATTACACCCTAAGTTTCCAGAAGATGTTGTCACTATCACAGATTTCCTGGCCTCAGTAATGAAAATAAAAAAGAAGAGACTTAGGATGTCTAAAGTTTAATTGCAAAATCGACCTAGCAATCCCATCTGAGCCATCCCAGACTTTTTATGAACTATCTGAATAAATGGTGGTATTTTTCTAGAAATTATATTGTAAATGCATGTATTGTTGACTAACTGTATCAATGCCTATTACACAGGAAGAACATTGTTAAATTAAGATATTAATAGCGATCAAGAAATGAAATACTAGCTTGTTATTTGAAATATTATGAATCTGTGTACTTTAAGGATTACAATGCTCTGTTTTTAATTTTTATTTATTTATTTATTGAAATTGTTTCACCAGGAAAAGCACACTGAGCAAGAACGGCTCATCTCCCGGTGCAACCTGGGGCATCCATGGTGTAAAATATCACCAAGGCCGAACAATAAACTTGAAACTTGAAGTCTCCTTGTGGTGACTGGCAATATGGCAGAAGGTCATTGAGATGGAGTCCCAGGCAATTGGGGCGGCCATCTCGACCGCTCTTCTGTTTCAACTTTGCCTCCATACCACTGGCCTTAAACCAGCTGAATCCTCTGCTACTTAAAGCCTCTGATTTTTAGATTACTGGAGCATTTTTTTTTTTTTTTTTTTACACCTGGCCTCACCAATGATTGTTCCACTAGAAAATGACAGGCATTCTATGTCTTGGTTAATGCCAATTCTTAAGCTAGTTCAAAGCTTTTAATGTGGTTTCTACTGTTGATTACCACAGCATATGCTGGGAGGACAGTGATCTCTATGGTAAGGATAGGCTTCACCTACGTTAGAAGGACAAGAAGGTATTAAAGCAGAGGATGGGGGATTACAAAGAAAAAGAAGGGCATTTAAACTAGTAGTAGGGAGTGGCAAGTGGGCAGGAGGCATGCAGAATCTACAGGAAAGGAAGCCAAATGAGCTTACCCCCATGCTAGAAGCATGGGAAAAAAGGGAGTACTAGAGGGATGAATGCTAGTAAGGGAGAGCGGGGAGGAGGGGAGGAAAAAGGGTGGAGGGTGGTCACCTTGAACGTTAGGAGCTAAGGGAACAAAAGAGCAGCGCTACAGGCTCTCAAGGCAGAAGGGGAGGTGGATATGGCAGCAATCACCGAAAAAAGGGTCACCCATTACCAGGACTGGGACCTGGCGGTACCAGGGTATACGATATTCTGCAGAGATAGGGTAAATGGGAAGGGTGGGGGAGGCAGCATTGCATGTGAGAGAAGGACTGAAATGTGTTCGTGAGGAGGGGGAGGAGGATAGTACAGTCGTTATGGATGCAAATCCAGGATTCCAAGAATAGAACTCTCAGGATGGAAGTAGTATACAGGCCACCGTCTCAGACAGAGGAGTTAGACAGGGAACTAGCGGGACAGATCAGAAGGGCCTGTGGAAAGGGTAGCACGGTGATTGTGGGGGACTTCAACCTGCTGGGAGTGGACTGAAGTACCCCAGCCACCACAAATAGAAGGGAGCAGATACTTCTGGATGCGTTCCAGGATAGCTTCCTGATGCAAATGGTTGGCAAGCCTACCAGGTTAGGGAACACCCTAGACCCCGTGCTAGCAAATGGGGAGTTTGTGAGAGAGTTGGGGGTGGAAGAACCGCTGGCAGGGAGCGAGCAACCACCACTCACTGTGGTTCATGTTGAAAATGGGTAAGAAGGGAGTAGAAACAGGTACAAGGAGTAGAAACAGGTACAAGAATGCTGGACTTCAAGAGGGCCAAATTTGGGAGGATGGGGGAGGTAGTCAAAGGGTATCTAGCCAGAATCCAAACTAATATGGACACTAATCAGAAGTGGAAGGTCATAAAACTGGGGATTGAAGAGGCAACCAAAACCTATATCAGGGTCCAGAGCAAGAAAGCTAGGGCCAAGAAACCCAGCTGGTTGAGCAAGGTGGTCATGGAGAAAGTAAGAATTAAGAGTCGCTTTTAGGAGGTTAAAAAAAAAAAAACACACACCAAGGAGAGGGGCGGACAGAGTGGATTACCTGAAGGAACTGAAGGAGGTGATGAAGGTGTGTAAGGAGCTCAGGCTGGCACAAGGCATAAAGAAAGGGGAGAAGGAATTCTTCGGGTACATCAGGGAGAAAAGGAGTTGTAGGGACAAAATAGTAAGGATTAAGAGGCATGAGGGTGGGTGGGTGAAAACAGGGGCAGAGCAGGCAGAAGCTCTTAATGAATACTTCTGCTCAGTGTTTACTAAGGAGAAAGGAGGGATGCTACCAATGGGGGTGGGGGTGGAAGGTCAGCCTCGGGGTGGTGACAGATGGGGGAATCACGGAGGGCAGGGTACTGGAGGGATTGAGGGCCCTGAGAGTGGACGAGGCGCCAGGGCCAGATTGCATTCAACCCAGGGTACTGAGAGAGAGCTGGCAGAAATCCTGGCAGGGCTCTTGGCAGACCTGTTAAATGCCTCCCTGGTCTCACAAAGTGTACATCAGGACTAGAGGATGGCTCACGTGGTACCCTTCCATAAGAGCAGTCCCAAAGATGAACCAGGAAACTACAGGCCAGTAAGCCTCACATTCTTCATGGGAAAACTGATGGAGACAATCCTGAAGGAGAGGCTGGTGTCCCTTCTGGAGACCAATGGGCTGCAGGACGTTAGGCAGCATGGGTCTGTCATAGGCAGATTCTGTCAGTCCAACCTGGTGGATTACTATGTCTGAGTAACTAGACAGCTGGACAAGAGCCATGCAGTGGATGTCTTGTTTCTGGAGTTCAGTAAGGCATTCAACTTGGTGCTGCATGGGAGGCTGTGTAGTAAGTTGGCAGGTACAGATTCAGGGGTGAAAATGGTGGGATGGGTAGTAAACTGGTTACAGGGAAGGCAGCAGAGGTTGGTGGTGGGAGGGGAGCTCTAATCTCCGTGGGCAGTGACAAGTGGAGTACCGCAGGGCTCAGTGCCGAGACCTGTGTTGTTTGGGTTGTTCATATCAGGCATCCCAATGGGCATCAAGAGCAAGATCAGTTTGTTTGCAGATGACACCAAGATGGGAGCAATAGTGGATGACCTAGGAGGATGGCATGGGTTACAGGATGATCTGTTAAAACTGGAGACCTGGTCGCACACCTGGCAGTTGGGGTTCAATGCCAAAAAGTACAAGGTGCTACATTTGGGGGCAAAAAAAAAAAAAACCGAAGAAGGAGCTACCAGCTTGGGGGAGGTGCGGGGTTCAGCTAGCTGGGACAGAGGAGGAGAAGGCTCTGGGGGTGAGTATAATGGGCTCAATGAACAACTCAGCACAATGCAGGAATGCAGCTGCAAAGGCCAACGAAATGCTGGGTTGTACTGCCAGGGGTATATCTTCAAGGAGAGGGGAGGTGATCCTGTCATTGCATAGGTCACTGGTTATGCCACACCTAGAGTACTGCATGCAGTACTGGCACCCATACCTGAAGAGGGACATTAGATTGCTGGAGGGGGTCCGGCACAGGGCAACAAAGATGATCCAGGGACTAGGGGAAATATCCTACGTGAGCAGGCTGAGGGAGGTGAAAGGAGAAAGTCCAGAGGGGGTATTGCTAAGCTTAATGGAGAAAAGGGAGCATGTGAGGAGGAGGACCCTGTAAAGGCATCTATCCTAAATAGATAATTTTGCTCAGTATTTACTGAAGAGAAGGTAGGGCAGGGCCCACAGCTCAGCATCATGGACACAGGGGGAGGGAGGTGAGCATCACTCCCTTCACAAAAAGAAAGGGTCCTACAAGAGCTTACAAGTTCAGGTGGATAAGGCAATGGGACCTGATGGCATACATCCCAGGGTACTTAAGGAGCCAAAGGAGGAACTAGCAGAGCCATTAGCAGAATTGTTTAGTGAGTCCTGAGCACAGGAGAGGTCCCAGAAGACTGGAGAAGGGCTCATGTGATCCCACTCCACAAGAGTGGTAGCAGGAGGAGGCGGGAACTACAGACCGGGTCAGTCTTACCTCAGTAGTGGGCAAGATTATGGAGGCACTCCTAAGGAAAGGATAGTGCAACACCTGGAATCCATAGGGGCACAGGATCCAAGACAGCATGGGTTTACAAAGGAAGGTCCTGTCAAACTAATCTCATAGATTTCTTTGACTGGGTAACCAGAGTGGTGGACCAAGGGGAGCAGTTGATGTCGCCACCTTGACTTCAGCAAAGCTTTGACACTGTTCCACATAGAAGATTGATAAATAAGCTAGGTAGGCTCGGGTGGGTCAAGTTGGTCAACTGGTGGCAAACTGTTGACTGGCAGAAAACAGAGAGTGGTGGTAAATGGTATACAGTCAGAAGAGATGCAAGTCACAAGTGGGGTACCTCAGGGATCAGTCCTGGGGCCAGTCCTATTCAACATCTTCATTAGTGACCTACAAGATGGACTAGAGGGTAAGGCTTGTCTGTTTGCAGATGACACCAAGATCTGCAACAGAGTAGATGATCCAGATGGGGTGGGCAGAATGAGAAGAGATCTGGATAAACTAGCAGAATGGTCAGAAGAGTGGCAACTGGGATTTAATGCAAGAAGTGCAAAATCATGCACATAGGGAAGAGAAACCCTGAAGCCACTTATAGGCTGGGAGGGGTTGCTAGCAGTCACAAAGGAAGAAAGAGACTTGGGCATCATCATCACTGATGACCAAAATCATCCAAGCAGACCTCTAAAGCAGTAGGTAAGGCTAGGGGGTGTTAGGGTGTATTAGTAGGGGTATCACAAGTCGTGAGGGAGGTAATAATCCCTCTGTACAAGACATTGGTTAGGCCCCATCTGGAGTACTGCAGTATTGGAGGCCACACCTTCACAAGGACATTAACCAAATTGAGGCAGTCCAGAGAAGGGCAACCAAAATGGTGCAGGGACTGCATCAGAAGACATATGAGGACAGATTAACGGAGCTCAATATGTATACCCTTGAGCAAAGGAGGAGAGAGGTGATATGATCGAGACATTTAAACACCTTAAGGGCATAAACAAGGTGAAAGAGTCTAACATGTTTAAATATAAGAAAAATAGCAGGACAAGAGGACACAGCATGAGATTAGAGGGAGGCCGATTAAGGGGAATGTGAGGAAATTTTTTCACAGAAAGGGTGGTAGATGCATGGAATGGCTTACCACAAGAAGTGGTGGCTATGAATACAGTGCAGGGCTTCAAACAGGCATGGGATAGGCATAAGGGAGCAATACAAATGACTATGAATAGATAGGTCACTGACAGAGCAAAGGCCGATGGCACATTTATAAGGTAGAAAAAGAAATGGGCAGACTGGATGGGGCTTGCGGTCCTTATCTGCCGTCAACTTCTATGTTTCTATGTTTCTATGTAACATGTACTCACTGGAGGAGAGGAGAGACTGGGGGTATATGACTGAAACCTTCAAGTACATGAAGGGAATAAACAAGACAGGTGTCAGCACGGAGGGACTATTCAAGTTTAGAGCGGGTAGGGACACTCAAGGTCATGATCTCAGATTGGAGGGGGGAAGTGAGAAGACACTTTTTTTTTTACAGAGAGAGTGGTATCTGGGTGGAACACATTGCCTGAAGAAGTGGTATCCTGTAGAACAGCTCACCATTCCCTGCTCACCTCCAGGTACACACTGCTACCACCTACCACCCGAAACAGTACTTATGTTAATCATTCTGTTTTGTTACGTCACTGAATCAATACTGTTCGACCTTTGTTAATCAGTTTTTAATACTGTCTTTGACATGGTCTAAGCAAATTGTTATTCTGATGAGGAACCTTTGTTTATAGTGAAACTGTTTACTGTGAAGTACTGTACCTAGGAACACGGGGTACCTGTTTACTGTGTGACTGCATCTAGGATTAGTGGGTGACCTGCTTAGTGTGTAGGTGTGCATCTTGGACCAGTGGGGAACCTAGTGGTTCACCAGGGAAACCTACTTGGAGAGAAATGGGACCGTACGTCATTAGGGCCAGCATCTTTGGGCGGGTGATGGGGTGTACAGGGTGTGGGGTGGCCATGATACTGGACTGGGCTTGGAAGTTCGGTGGTTGCCCATTGTGCTACCAGCTGGCACAGCTCAGGGAGGAGGTTGACGGGATTAGGAGACAGCTGGGGGGGGTATGGTTGGGGAAAAGGGCAGGGGCACTCCCACTGGGTTGCACTAAGCACTAGGGGTGGGGGCATAGGGAAAGAAGCGCAGAAGAGTACTCTGGGGTCACACGGGGACCCTGACAGAGGGGGCCCAAAAGGAGGACACTACCAAGGAAGCAGGCAGGTATCTGGAGACCCTTGCAGAAGGGGGGCCAAAAGAAGGACGACACTCCGAAGGAAGTAGGCAGGTATCTGGGGACCCTGACAGAGGGGGCCTGAAAGGAGGGCACTTCCAAGGAAGCAGGCAGGTGGCTGGGGCTGGACAGAAGGAAGCAAGGTGGGGAGGTGGGTCAGGCCTTAAGCTCAGCAACTGCTTCAATCCTCACTTCTGCTTGAGGGAAGGTGGGAGTACTCACAGAGGTGTGATGTAGCCATAGCGGGGGCCGGTTAGAGATGGAAGCAGAGTACGGGAGAGGAGGTAGGGGCGCATAAATCAGAAAAATAAGAGGCAGAACATGGAATGCGGGACAACTGGGGGCCGGGGAGATCAGAGCAGGCTGAGAAGGAGGGGGTTGAGGGAGGAAAGAGCAAAGAGAAGGACCAGTTGGGAGGAAAGGGCAAGGAGAAGGACCAGAAGTACAAGGAGGATGCAGTAAATGGAGCTGAAGGTTTGGGTCAGGGGGGCACGACAAGCAAGGAGGGACTGAATGTAGATGGGAAGGAAGGGAGGATGAGTCAGGCTAGATTAGTAGATGTGGTGGAAGGACCAGTCGCGACCAGTGACAGGGAGGATAGTGGTGCACAGAAGGATATTCAGGAGGAGGGAGGCATAGGATTGGAGGGGAAGGGGTGGCCATGGTCAATAAGGGGAGGGTGGCAGGTGGCACCCAGATAGGGGGAGGAGCAAGGAGCAGGCTGGGGGGAGGGGCCGGTAGAAAGGACGAAGAGGGACATGGAAGGAGGGGAATGGAGGAAAGGGGGTGGTTAGAGTGCTCCTGTTGGGTGATTCCATGATCAGGGGTATCAAATGGGGTAAGTAGGGGGAAGCCTGCCTGGTTAGAACAAAATGCTTCCCTGGACTAACGGTGCACAGGGCCAAGCATGAGGTATATCAACTGGCAAAGGATTGTGGAGGTTCCTCGGATATACTGGTCCACTTGGGTACCAATGACATTGAGGGAAACAGTGAGCTGGAGATATAGGCAAGGTTCAGGGAGCTAGCCAGGGTTTGTCATGACATAGGATGTGTGATTTCCTTCTCGGAAATCCTGCCAGTGCTGAGGGCTACTGGGGAAAACAAGAAGATGATTAGGGAGATAAATCAGTGGCTCGGGGAGTGGTGTGGGGCCAGTGGGTGTGGGTTGATGGGGGATGGGGGGGAGGAGACCTGGGAGGATAAGGGGCTGTATGCTAGGGATAGGCTCTATCTCAATTTGATGGGGAAGGAAATCCTTAAGCTGAAAATAGAGGGGTTCATTGGTGAAAGTTGGGGTTTAAACTTGTGAAGGGGGGAAGGATAGGAGAAGAGTCTGTCGAGAGGGGTCCGATAAAGGAGGGACTCTGTCTCCACCCCCCTAGGGAGCTGGAGAAATGTGGGAAAAGGCTGATTGGTAAGGTGCAGACCGGGGGGAGAAAGAGGCCCCATGGGAACACGAGCAGGGGAAATGGGAGTATAGGGAAGGGGTGGAGGGTGGTCCTGCTAAATGCCAGGAGCTTGGGCAATAAATGCCTGAGCTCCAGGTGATGCTAGCTGAGGGACAGGTGGATGTGGCAGCTGTCACTGAGGCAAGGGCCACTGCAGGGCACGACTGGGACCTGAACCTGGAGGGTTACACTATGTTCAGAAAGGACGGGGGGAGGGATGGAGGGAAGGTAGCACTGACAGTCAATAACTGCATTTGCATAGGAGGAGTAGAGGAGGCCTTGGAGGCGATTTGGGTCACCTTGATAACAAGGGGGGGCAAGACAGTAAAAACAGGAGTGGTGTACAGACCCCCTTCGAAGGCAGAGGAACTGGAAGAGAGTCTGGTGGCAGATGTTGGGAGACACTGTAGACTGGACAGGGGAAGGGTGGTGGTGTTGGGTGACTTAAATATGCCAGGAATGGACTGGGGGACTGTGACATCCTCGGTGGTCAGGGAACAGAGGTTGTTGGATGTCTTTCAGGATGCGTTCCTAATCCAGCAGGTGGGGGAGCAAACCAGGGAGGTGCAGATACTGGACGTGGTCCTGGCGGACAGTGACCAGACTGGGGGCCTGGAGATAAGGGATCTGTTGGCGGTGAGTGACCATGCCACGGTCTGGTTCTGCCTGGACCTAGGAGGGGAGGAAGGCTGCACAAGGATGGAGGTAACTGACTTCAGGGGGGTGGATTTCAAGGAAATGGGAAGGATCCCCAAGGAGCATTTGGACGGGATAGGGCTGGATATGGATGTGGACAATAGGTGGGAAATCATCGGGGGCTGCAGGATGCTACCAGCACCTGTGCAAGAGTGAGATGCAAATGTGGTAGGGCCCAAAAACCCTGCTAGTGGACCCAGGAAGTTCAGGAGGTGGTGAGGGAAAAGAAGGCGGCCTTCTGGCGTTTCAAGTGCTCAAGGAGTGAAAGGGATCAAGGGGAGTATGAGCTGATGGCCAGAAGTGCCACTAGGGTGGTGAGGGCGGCTAAGGCAAGGAAGGAGCAGAACCTGGCCAGGGAAATTAGGAGAAGGAACAAGGGGTTGTTTAGATACAGTGGGGAAAAAAGAAGGGTGAAGGGGCAGATTAGCAGGATTAAAAATGGGGAGGGATGGGCACAAGACCCGGGGAGCAGGCTGCGGTACTAAATGAGTACTTTGCCTCAGTTTTTACCAAGGAAAATGGAGGGCTACATCATACATGGGAGGAGACAGTGAAACTGAGGGGGACCCCTGCAGTCAGGTGGGTCTGGGAGAGTGGGAGCCATCACTGGCAGGAGGAAGGCAAAACAGGGGGAAGAGGAAGCAGAGGTGGAAATCACAGTAGAGAGAGTGAGGGAAGCCCTCAGGGCCCTTAAGACGGAGAAAGCACTGGGGCCGGATAAATTGCATCCCAGAGTACGGAGGGAACTGGCGGATGTCCTGGCGAAACCCCTGGCAGAGCTATTCAGCATCTTTCTGAGGAAGGGGTGGATGCCCCAGGACTGGAAGGTGGCACATATAGTGCCTATCCACAAGGGTGGATCAAGGGAGGTGGCAGGGAACCACAGGCCTATCAGCCTGACATCGGTGGTGGACAAGGTGATGGAGGGTATTGTCAAGGAGGGGCTGGGGGCGAAATGGAAAAGTCGGGGTGCCTGGATGACAGACAGCATGGCTTTGTCCCGGGAAAATCGTGTCAGACAAACCTTGTGGAGTTCTAGGATTGGACAACGAGTGCCTTGGACCTGGGTAGGCCAGTGGATGTCCTCTTTCTTGACTTCAGCAAGGCGTCTGACTCTGTTCCTCACGGGGGCCTGTTGGATAAGCTGGGGGAAATGGGAGTGGGGAACTAGATGATCAGATGGATAGGGAACTGGCTCCAAGACCAGACCCAGAGGATTGTGGTTGGGGGGATAGTCTTATCTCCAAGGAGGTTCATTATTGGGGTCCCACAAGGATCGGTCTTAGGACCCCTCCTGTTCAACACCTATGTCTCTGACATAAGGAAGGGTATCAGGAGTGACAAGAGTCTCTTTGCAGAAGACTCAAAGCTGGGGGCGGTGGTGGATGGGGAGGAGGAGAGAGTGGCCCTACAGGGGGACCTGGAGGTGATAGAAAGGTGGTCTAGAAAGTGGAAACTGAGGTTCAATGCAGGGAAATGCAGGGTACTGCACCTGGGAGCCAGAAACCCGGGCAAAGTGTACACCCTTGGGGGAGCGGGAATGCTACAAGTCTCAATGGCTGAGAGGGACCGGGGGTGGGGTGGTGGTGGATGTCAAATTGAACAACTCAGAGACTTGTAGGAAGGTAGCGGCTAAGGCCAACAGGATGCTGGGATGCATCGCTAGGGGACTCACCTCCAGAAGGAGGGAAGTGATACTCCCTCTGTGTAACTGCTTGGTGAGGCTGTACCTCGAGTACTATGAGCAGTTTTGGAGGCCACACTTAAAGAGGGACACTGAACTCCTGGAGAGGGTCCAGAGGAGGGCAACCAAAATGATCTGGGGCTTGGGGGGAAAGGACCTATGGGGAGAGGCTCGAAGAACTAAATATGTACACACTGGAAGAGAGAAGACACAGGGGACATGATAGAGGTCAAGTACATGAAGGGAGGAACAGTCAGGGTGCTCGAAGGAAGGGGAACTAGAGGCATGGATGGAAGCTGGGGGAGACAGGAGGAGGTGCTACTTCACTGAGAGGGTGGTAGAACCATGGAATGCGCTGCCTGGGGGCTGGTGGAGGCAGAGACTGTGGAGGGGTTCAAGAGGGGGTGGGACAGTTACAGGGGAAGGGTTGTGGAAGCAAAGTCCAATGCAGCGGGAATACCCTGGACTGGGAAGGGAGAAGCCAGAGAGTGCAAGAGGGGGGCCAGCAAAGTCAGCTCCCAATGTGTGGGCTGACCAAACAAGCAGACACGAAAGACCGCTAGGCCTATTCCGCTGTCCTTTTAGTATGTTAGTAAATTAGCATTTCTGCTCAAAGGTGCATTTCCGAACTTTGAAATAAATAAATAAGTCTATGTCACCTGCCATCTAGAGTTTTTTTAATTTTTTTTTGGCAATCATAGGGGTGCCCTGGTCCTGCAATTTGCTGAATGCTGGCAGATGACAAGATCTGCCAGACACAGAAATACACTATTAGGATTTACAACTGGCTTTTACTAAATACCAAATATTATGAAAGTTTGATTCATAAAGTTCAAATAGTATAAAGGGTGGGGAACAATGCATTACAAGACAAGATTGTAATTCTAGCAAGAGGTTACGGTGACATAACCACATGAGCGAGGCTCGAGTGGTTCTCTCATGTCCCAGAACCTCAAAAGGGAATTATAGCTAAGAAAACTATTTATTGATTTGTATTTCATAATATACAAATCTGCCCGGCCCGGTGGCACTGAGGGTTGAGGCACTGGACGCCGTCCACACTGGTGACCCAGGTTCGGGAACGGACTCGGGCCGTCGGTGGGTCAGCAGGGGAGGATGAGGATCGAGCATCCGTAGACTGTTCTCCTGATCCTGGGGAGGGCTGGGGAAAGCCACTGCACTGCAGCGGCCCCTGGGGATGCCCGGCAGATGTCGGCATGTTGTGCCTGGACGTCATTGCACGTCCGTGCTCCAGTGGGCACAATCTGGTGGAAAATGGCTGGGTGCGACCGTGCAGCTTGATGGCCACGCCCTGCCTCGCCGGGAGGACTCTCGTGGAATTACACTGGGGAGGGTCCGGCTGGGCAGGGTATGGGGAGGCCCTCCAGAGGACTGGCGACTGCCATACCAGATCCCCCATCATGTGAGAGAGCCTGGTGCTCTCCCTGCAGGGAGGGCCGACAGCTGGATGCCCCCGCCGGTAATCGCCCCAGTAAGGTGGAAAAAGAAAAGATGTGATCAAAAAAAAAAAAAAATACAAATCTGAGCATGTTAAAAAAAATAAAAGAGTTCTTAGATTGTCCTGCATGTTGAGTACGAGCCCCACATGTTGAGTACGAGTCAGCTCGTGCTGTAAATGCCAGTTACAGTAAAAAGCAAACTTGCACTGCACATAAGGAAGTTCATAATTACTCATTCAATCTCACAGTACCATCAATAGAACAACAGACCAGATCGCTGGTATTAACAGAACACAATGTTTATTTATTTATTTATTTAAACAGCAGTTTGGAAAACCTTTGAGCCATAGGCTCATTTACAAAGGTACCTTGTCACAGTAAGACAAACCAAAATACACAGTATAGCAGTACAACACATAAGTATAACAGTAAAATTAAGACATAGATACAAACAAGCTGGTACAGGTAGGATGGATGCAAACAATACCAGAGTTATGTCAGTCCTTAGCAGCTTAGTAATAAGCTTTGTCATAAGTATTGTCTGGCTTTGACTAGTGGCAGTTACATCGGGTGTTAATAAGGTGGTTAAATAAGGAAGTTTTGAAGCAAATATAGTTGGAGCTTGAGATGGAGGGGGCAGTGTGTTGAACCAGGAGGGGCCCTAAAGCTGAAGGCTCTTTGGCCGTGAGAGGTCCAACTCTAGGGATAACAAGAGAGGTTTCCCAGAGGTCAGTATGAACCAGTGGGACAGAGCGGGTATGGTGGTGGTCAATCCTGGTGGGGAAAGCCCAAGGAGGGTCTTTTGTAAGGGTACAGGTAAGATATTCGAGGCGCGCACGAGATCATGTACCCAGCTTTAGCATACAGCAGACAGGTGTGTGTCATCCTAGGTGCTCCAGTAATTAACCTGCAGGCCTTATTCAGAGAAATGAATTTTATGGAGTGCGGTCTGATCAGCAGCACCATACACCCGGCAGTCCATAGTCCACTAGGGACAGGATAGAGGAGGTGACTGCAGTCGAAGAGCCTCCGGGGGGAGGCAGTGTTTATACCGATGTAAGATGCCCAATCGGATATTAGTGGCAGTGGCTAGGGCAGCGATGTGTCCATGGAAGGAGAGGGAGGGGTCAAAATGGATCCCTAGGTATTTATAGGAGCAAACTTGTTCAAGTGGGAATGAGGACCCAGAGTGAATGAGGAGTTTGAAGTTGCAGGACTTGTTTTGGGGATGAGTGAAGAACATGGTTTTTGTTTTTTTAAGATTTATCACCAATCTATGTTCCTTGAACCAGCCCTCGGCTTCAGTGAAGGACTTCTGCAGCGAGTCCTGGAGGGCAGTAGGGTTACGACTTGAGGCAAAGATGACTGCATCATCAGCGCACAATAGAATGTTCCCAAGCAAGAGCGTGAAGGGTGTTAAGGTAAAGGGAGATAGTAAGGGCCCAGAATGGAGCCCTGGGGAACCCCAGAAAAGATGGGACAGATGTCTGAGTAGGTCCCATTAATTTTTACACGCTGTGAGCGGACAGACAGATAACTGGTGCACCAGGAGATAGGCCCAGCAGCAAAACCAGAGAGACTAAGGGCATCAAGAAGGAGGGGTGGGAGACAGTGTCGAAAGCTTGAGAGGTCAATGAAGACAGCACCAGCCAGAGAACCAGTGTCTAAGGAGGGTGGAGAAAGTTGGAGAACTCTAGGAGGGCTGTGTTGGTACTGTGGCCCGCCGGAAGCCATGCTGCTCAGGACAAAGGACATTGTAGGTGGAGAGGTAGTCAGAGATTTGAGAGGCCACCACTTTTCCAAGGCCTTGGAGAGAGGAGAGAGAATGGAGATCGGTCGATAGTTTCCAGCCACAGTCCTATCACCACCTTTAAAGATAGGGGTGACAGTGGCGACTTTCCAGGCAGTTGGAACCTTCCCCAGGCAAAGAGAGTGGTTGATGAGGCATGTGATCGGGGTAAGGACTGTGTCTAAGACCAGCCGTAGGATACACGGATCCAGGGTGTCACTGCCTGTACTATTACTCTATTACTCTTGAGGGCAGTGACAAGGTGCGGCCTAAGTTCTTGGGCAGAAACACGGCGGAGGAGAAAATAAGGGTGAGAAAGATTTACGGGAGGTGCTGGGGAGGAGGGTCAAAAAAATTTGTAGGGAGGATAGGGCTAAGGTCAGTGAATGAGGTGTTGAGGTGGTTGGCTATGAGGGCTGGGTCTGAGGAGATCACACGATTAATGTGATCTGGGTGGGAGGGGCGTGTGCACTCCCATTTAACTGTTTAATGTTATCCCAGAAGGTTCTGGGATTCCCCATGAGGCAGTGAGTGAGGACCCGATGGTGCTCAGACTTGGCCTTTCTGATGGCCCGAGTGCACTTGTTTCGGGCGGCAGCATATAACCGCCTGTGATTGGGCCGGCCAGTCTCAATGGCACGGTGCCATAGGTTGTCCCTATGTTTGAGCTGGTGGATCAAAGCTGGGGTAACCCAGTTGGCATTCTTCCTTTTAGAACGGTGGGTCAACACTGGGGCAAAGATATCACAGGCATTATTAAAACAGAACACAATGTTAAATCCATAATACAACAGGGTTGGCACACAACTGTTTCCCTTTGTGAAAAGTGTCCACACACATATTACAATACCCTAAACAGGCATGTTACACATTTTCTTATTAAATATATTTGTACCACTGTGCTGTAAGTATACAAGCAATTGTTTTGTTTTAAAAGAGGAAGCTCACTCATTCTAGACCGTTTTCTTGTGGAAAGATCTCTTGAGGTGTTCACTTCTTAATATTATTGTAGTCCAGAGGAAAGTGTGCCCTGCAAGCTACACATTATGACGGTTGAACATCTGTGCTGGTTTTAAATAGAAGTAGTGACTTTCTATTTACTTAAAGGAAGTGCTAGTATAGAAACCACTGTACGACTAGTTTGAACCATGTAAGGTAAGTCATTTCGTTTGAAACCCAATCTTATTTAACGCATGCCAGATATATTTCTACTATATAATATCCACTCAGTGGTCTTGAATGTCCAGCAATATTGCAGTCTTGTTTGGAATACTCAGTGTTCCAAAGTATTCCAGCCATGTAAATACCAGTATTTCAAATAAGGCGGTAGATACTAATGTTTTGACTAGAACAGCAGTGATATTCCAGGTGTATTCTGAATACTGGAGGATTACTGGGTCACACAAACCCAGCAAGTTCAGTATTTGGAATAAGCACTGTAGAAAGCACTCCGCTAATTAATAGAACAATGTACTGAGTATGCCCAGTGCCAAGCTTATACAGAATACTGAGTTACGTGTAAAAGCCGAATACTAACTGGAATACATATTCTAGTTCTGAATGCGAACTTAGAATGTTCACTATTCAGAATACTGTACTGCAGGAGTGCTAAGGTCATTTAGAAAACGGGCTTTTTATTTGGAGGCATCTGATTGGCAGATACCCCTTCCAGAGGGGTACATTAACTTTCAATAGATGCCCACCAAATAAAAAGCCCCAGCCCAAACCTGCCTCATGCCCAGCCGAGTATCCTTGTGCCCAGCCTGCTTCATCACTGGCTGAAGCTCTGGGCACACAGTTTCAAATTACCGCCATTTTTTTCATCGCTTAGCGAGAGAGTGAATACCTCCCCACACACACACACGTACTCCATAGATAAGACAACAGCCAATACCAAATGAAATATGTACCCGATTCCCAGGTTTTAAAACAGTCTTTTTTTTTTTTGTCTCATCTGCCACAGCTCGCTAAGTCTTGCCTGTCGGCAAACACAGAATCAGCCCCATAACTTAAAAATCCCAGTCTGCAACAATGATATGACTCCCCTCTCCACAACTACCATAATCACTTAAGGATCACTAGCGAGCTACAAAAGGGGCCAGTAAATAAGCAAGCAATAAAAAAAAAAAAAAAAATGAAATCAACTTTGCCAGCTAATCGTAGGTGCCACTGCCCACTTGCTCTCATCTTCTGCTCACACACAGAGCAACGGCCATTGCCGAATCAACCCTAAACAAATCTACCCCAACTTCACTACCATTCATTTCTTTTTTCAAACACAGTTAAAGTGTTTAAATTTTCCCCTTAAATATGGCTGTTACAATAGAAAGCAGTAGTGCTAGGCTGGCATGTCAGTAATTAGTGCTACTCTGACCTGCTCATGCTGACTGAACTCCCGCTCCCTAAAACAGAGAAACGCCACAAACAAAATGAATATTTTCTTTTTTTTTTTTTTACTGCGATACCTCACTGTGGTAGGCTAGTGTGGCTCAAGCTATGCCCCCATGCCTCTGTGCTGTTTCCCTGCAGACAAACGAATCACCCACAAAAACGGTAGAAACCACAAACAATGCAGAAAACTGCTTGCTGTCATATAACTAAGTGTCCCCTCTCCGTCTCTCTCTCTAACGTGGACTTCCAGTGCCTTGCATACCCATCATATGCCACCAGCATCTGCGCAGTACCTGAAACCGCCTTCGCTCTTCTCATGTAAACCGTGCTGCTCTAAGTTTATTTTTGCTACTGCAGTCAGATAGAGATCGCGATCACGCTTGCTATGTATGGCTACCAAATTAACAACAAAAACCTCAACAAACAAAAAGAATGAATATTAAAAAAACAACAGTTACACAAAAGGGTTTGAACTTAAGCCCGGTGGGGTGGTAACCATGGAACCTGCTTAAAAGTTACAACCTAGCACAAAGGTTCTTAAGCAAAGGTGGAGGAACTATTTTATTACAAAGAAATCAAACAGCTAAGCCTTTAAACATAAAAATATATTTCTTTAAATACCATATAGTATGGTGGCCCATTTTCTAAGCACAATAATACCCTCCAGGGTGGGTGGTATGGACAATACCGGACATTCCATGGGCTACAAGACCTTCCGCCTGCGGTGTCGGGCCTCATTATGCCCCTGGGCGGTCCGGTATGGCCCTATGCCGCCCACCCTGTCGGGTATTATTGCTTACGTAACCCCGACTATATGAAATCAGCCATTCTTTGGCTAATTAGCTGTACTAAAAATCAGCTCACCATTCCCTGCTCACCTCCAGGTACACAATAAAAATGGGTACAAAATGTACCATGCAGCTGGATGATGCACGACGGGTGAGGAAAAAGCACTTGCTAAAGGAAAAAGTCACTTCTGTTTTATCAAACGTAGCTACAGGCCCTACTGACAGCAGGTTTAATGATCCTTTTCAACAGCTCATTTCGTATACTAAGCAGGTTGGTAATCAGGTTCTGCTTTTAATGCTGAGATTATAAAGGCGCCTACTAGATTACATTTTGACACAGGAATACTAATCACATGAAATTTTGAGCAGTCATGTTGACCACTTCAAGACTGTTGCACTCAGGGACTTAACTGCACTACTCTTCTCGGATTTTAGTCCATGGTCATGGCGCAGATGGCCATTTTGGGACATGACCGGACACAAATATTTGTTTACAATGTTCCTAGTACTTGCGATACCCTCCTATGCTGTACCAGAGGGAGTTAAGAACTTAGATCCTTTGTATAGAGTTTCTGTTTCCTAACTGCTGTGCCTAAGAACCATGGAACTACATATTGTATATATAATGTATGTTAGAACGCTGTTAACCTTAGGAAATCATCATTTCCTAAGGTTGTTAACCTATCGATGTGACGTAGATATGTTGTTAACCTATCGATCCTACGTCATCGATGGGATAACTAACAACGATGAGTCTCTCGCATGTGCGCTTTTTTCACACGGAAACCGACTGAAGAAACCACGGGGAAGGACTGAAGGGCACAGGCGGTGACTTTTAAAAACGTAAGCCCTTTTTTTTTTGATAGTGGGACCATACACTATAAAAAATAATGTATGGTCCCTCTATCGGCAACCGGTCAATTTTAACCGTCTCGAGGTTGCCATGGCGACGTAAACCTCTCGAGCTTCGCTCTCGAGGTTTACATGGTCACCCTGGCAACCTCTCAACTGTTAACTGACCGGTTAACGATAGAGGACCATACATTATCCTCTATGTTGTTCTTGACATAATCAATAAAGTATAAAAAATGGGAATATAAACATCTCAAGGAGATACTTCCATTAGTTAAAGGGACACTGTCAACCCTCTTAGGCTTCAGATTGTCCCTAGATTAAAAAGCACAGGTTATGATTGCTCACATTCTACAGAGGTTGTTGATGTATCTGGTAGCTTGCTTCTAATTATTTTTTTTTCCTTTTAAAAGTAAAAAACAGACTGCTCACCATACTGGTATTACCACACAAAAACGTATTTGTTAACATTCTTTGATTAACTTCCACAGCACTTTCCAGGACTTGAGAATGCTCATAATACAATGTAGCCACTCAAGATGCTGTGGGAGGAGAGAAGACTACTGCGTCATGAGTGTTAGAGATGTGCCAACGTTTAAATTCGCCAGGGAAGTTTGTGCAAAGTGGTGAAAATTCGCACTCTGCGGAGCTGTGCAAAGTTTTCCCAGACCACAGAAACTTCAACTTCGGCCAAATCACAAAGCTTTTACCGTGAAGTGTGGAATTTCACCTGCAAAATTCTGCACTTCACTGTGAAAAATCACAGATCTTTCACGAACTGTGTGAAATTCGCAAATTGCGCAAAATTCGCAAATTAATATGCAGAGCGAGGTTTGCCGACTTTGCCCTTTTCTATGCACTGTAAGGGGTGGTTCCTATTGTTCAGGATGTATGCAAAAAGAGTACATCAAGGATCTGAAGCAAAACAAAGTTGGCTCTAACTGCACCATTTCCATGCATTTCAGTTCTACTAAGAAAGGAAGCTGATCAAACAACCAACAACTTCAATGAGTTTTAGAGAAGATAAGCAATCATAAAATGTAGGTCTTTAACTAGAAATAATTTGATGCAAAAAAGGTTGACAGAGTCACCTGATACGTACAGCTGGGGTTCTGGGCTTTAAGTATGCAGCCTTTTTCTCTGTGTTTCTAATAACGCTGGACAATCATTTACATTGTTTCTAATGCCATATTTATTGTTATGCTAGTAATTGTCAAACAGTATGCAATACATAGCAAGACCATGCTTAACAGCTGTACTGTAACCTAAATTTACATTTTATTACTTGTTTGTGTATATTTCACATCTGCTATTGCAGCTACGTTTCCTTTCATTTTTTCCGTTGCATGTTCAGTCGAGGCTGTCATGGCTGCACTACGCTCCGCCAGCCAGGATGAAAGCAGAATGAGCAGCTTACCTCACACCTGATGAAGTTCATGTGGCTCCATTAATGACAGCCGGGGGGTTGTAAGTGCTGGACAGCTTGTGCCTTCCTTCCCCGGAACCAGAATGTCCCAGTATACATTTCTAGGTCTTGCAGTCTCTCATGGCAATGTGAAGTGCTCATGTCATGCCAGTGGGATATCCCATTAAACTGGATTTCAAATCATGTAATCATTTTTAGTTAATCTGGACTGTTATTTCTAAACATTCCAGGAACTTTTACAACCATAAGAGGGTGTCTCATGCGCATAGTTCTAAAATTCTGAAGTTTTAAGTTTAGTTGGCAAAGTCCATTTATTGATTTATTTATTCGAAAATTGGTCTATCTTATTTTACCTAGTAAAGGTAGGTTCCTTGTTAACATTACTTGTGCCTGCTATAGACACATAGAATAGTTACGTAAGAACGTACCATAACAGGTAGATCATCGAGAGAATCTCTTGCAGCAGGTTGCACACAAGGAACCTCCACCATCAGGCACCACTGGATCACATGGAAGCTTTTTCACTAGTAGTCTGCCTGGGGCTACCCACAACATTGACATCAGCTCGTCGGTGCTACCCTACAGCACCATACACTCCTCAGTTCTCTGCCAAAGACCATCCAGCGAGAACAAGCTCCCGAGGGAAATGAGGACAGCCAGAGAAACCACTAAGAGGAGTCCAGAAATGGAAGGTAAGGAGCCCAGAAATGGAAGGTAGACCATCTTGGAGAGAGCAGGACAAGAGGGGAGACTAAGGGGGGAGGAGAAGGGAAAGCGTAACCTGCTGCAAGAGATTCTCTCAAAGATCTACTGTTATGGTAAGTTCTTACATAACTGTTCTGTCTTCTTTGAGGATATCTCTAGCAGCAGGTCACACACTAGGAACGAGTCCCAAGCCATGGGCAGCAAACTCCAAGCAGGGGTAATGGAAGACCAGGGCCAAAGAAAGGAGGCCTTGAAGCACTGCAAGGCTGAAGTCTGCTAGTGAAGGTACAGACATTGTTCCAAATTGCCAACGTGCAAATCTCGGCTGCGTACACCCCCCTAAAACAGGTTACCGAAGCAGCCATGCCTCTGGTAGAATGGCAGTTAACAGCTCCCAGAAGGGTTCTGCCGTATTTCTTGTAACAGAAGACAATGCAGTTAGCCAGCCATGTGGACAGGCACTGCTTAGAAACTGGAATGCCCTCTTTCCCTTGGGCGAAGGAAACAAAGAGCTGTGAGGGCTTCCTGCAGTACCTTGTGTGGTGAACATAATGTCGAAGAATTCTATGTACATCTAAAGTATGAAGTAATGCTTCCCTAGGACTGGCATGCTCCGGAAAATAAACTGGAAGAAGAAAGGGAAGGAGATCACTTTAGGGTCTAAAGTGAAGCGAAAACTAGGGTGAGAAAAATAATAAACCATGATAGTAAAACCATGGAGTTGGCAGGTTTGCTATCGGGGCTAATGCTCGGCACCATCACTGAGATGTCCTGTCTGCCCTAGGATGGCTACCCTATAAATTTAAATAACACTATGCCACACTAAGCTTCATACATAAGCTTGTACATTGCTTCATTCCTCCTTGCCTTGCTGATATTGTTCAATGTTGTCTCCCTTGACGTAACCTCAGATCTACCTCCTTGCCTCTTCTCTCAGTGCCAATCTTAAGACTCTCCATGCCTCAGAGATCATTTGCATTTTCTGCTGTATCCCACTGGAACTCTCTACCTCCTTCTATACTGGTCTGTACCTCCCGCTCTCAATTTCAAAGGTCGCTGTTAACTCACCTAACTGCTCCATCTTGCTCCTGCTTCCGCTGACTCCTAACCCCTGTTCACTTCTTGCATTATTCTCCTAGCAAAACTTCCCACTCTCTCTCTATATCTCCTGCTCTCCAAGACAAAAAAAAATTGTAAAGGATGTCTGAAGGTAAGGTTTTATTGACTTGTGCTTTAAATTGCTAATTTTTGCATAACTGAATGTAACTGATATGCTTTCTTACTGTATGACTGTGCTTTAGATTGCCTATTTTACAGAACTGAATGTAACTGATGTACTCTTTACTTTATGTCTACTCCTGGTCTAATTTCTTGTGTCAATGAATGCACTATCAATGTACTGCACTTCCCGGGTTGCCCCTGAAAAAGGGACTGTCTCGTCTCAGAGGGCCTACCCAGTTACCAAAATGCAATAAATAAATACATACATAAATAAAAAAAAAAAAAAAATGGGGGTCGACTGTAGCGATGGTACTCCACGAGTCCAAGGTGCAATGGTTGACGGCAGGAAAGAAATGAGGAAGTGTATGAGGCCACCCATGGCTATACAGGGTAGTGTCAACAGGGTAACTTTGACATCGTGGGCAGCCCCAGGTAGGCTGCTAGCAAAAAAGCTTCTGTGTGATCCTGGTGCCTGACGGTGGAGGTTCTTAGTGTGTGACCTGCTGCAAAATATATCCTCGAAAAAGATACAAAATAAACATAGAAACATAGAATTTGATGGCAGATAAGGACCGCTTGGTCCACCCAGTCTGCCCATTTCCCTACCTAATGGATAAGCTGCAGATCCTAGTTAACCAGCAGCCTACTTCTTTCTACCCCCACCCTCTAGAATTGCCTTACGGCTGTCCCATGCATGCTTGAATTCAATCACTGTTTTTGAGTCCACAACCTCCTCCGGAAGGCCGTTCCATGCATCCACAACCCTCTCTGTGAAAAAATACTTCCTTATATTACCTCTGAGCCGCCCCTCCTCTATCTTCAAATTGTGCCCCCTTGTTCTTGCACACCTCTTTTTTTGAAAGATGCTACCCTCTTGGACTTTGTTGATTCCCTTGAGGTACTTGAACGTTTCTATCATGTCCCCCTCTCCCTCCTTTCCTGGAGGCTATACATATTAAGCTCCTTTAGTCTCTCTTCATATGTCTTCCGGTGCAGACCCTGCACCATTTTAGTTGCCCTCCTCTAGACAGCTTCCATCTTGTCTATGTCCTTGCGGAGACTGGGTCTCCAGAACTGAATACAGGACTCCAGATGGGGTCTCACCAGCTGTCTGTACAGAGGGATAACAACTTCCTGTTTTCTACTGGTGATGCCTCTCCCTTTGCATCCCAGTATCCCCCCAGCCCTCCTTACTGCCACTGCCCTCTCACATTGCTTGCCCACTTTTAAAATACCACTCTTTACTAATGTATGTTTATTATTATTCTCTTTGATGTTCTTTTGCTTGCATGCTGTTTTGTATTGTTGAAACTTCTTTAATAAAAAGTTTAACATTAAAAAAGAGAACTGGTGACCGGGAAAGGCACACCGAGCTGAGGCTTGTTTCCAGGTGTGACCCGGGGGAAGGGAGTAGGGGATATAAGATCGGTACTGCAGACACCATTCTGCAGTTACAATAAAGTGCACTCAGAGACAAGGTTAATACAGGAGTAAGTGCAAAAATAAATGCAAAATAAGCAAACAAGGCATGAGAAAATGAGCGTTTTAGCCACACAACACCTAGGTATGAGGCAACTGCAAGGAGAGCAGTTGGGGAGGGAAGGAGTTTCAGCTGGTGCTTTAGGCCCTGTCCACACTATCAGCGCTTTTGGAAACCATTTTGAAAACCGTTTTGTATAACGGTTTTCAGAACGGTCGTCCCTCCGTCCACACTGCAGCAGACTTTGGAGGATGCCCCTTAGAGTTTCTAGGCATACTTGCAGCAGTCCCGCGGGCGACCACTGCATGCCGGGATACTCGACAACGGGCATGTTAATGGATCGGGCTAAAAAAATAGCACTGATCGATTCGGGATCCCATGGCGAGGACAGGGATGTAAGTAGCATTATCCCCTTTTCTTTCAGGAGGCAAACATTTGCCAAGACAGCCCACGGAAGTTGCCTTAAACCACTTTACAGTACGGCGTTCATCCACACCACTGCTAAAATGGTTCAAGGCAACTGTGTTGGGCTGCAACCGCGCTCAAAACCTGCTCTGATCAGGTTTTGAGTACAGTTTCTTAAACCGGTTCAAAGCACGGATAAAGTGTGCTGTAGTGTGGACGCAAACCGTGTCTGCAGGTTTTGTAACGTTACAGGCCAACTGTAATGTTACAAAACCCCTAGTGTGGACAGGGCCTTAGAGAGCTGAGGAGACTTAGTTCCAATGTGATGGGAGGCAATAGGAACAAGGACGACTGCCCAGCATAGGAGCAGGGATAAGGAATGGAGAAGGTGCAAGGATCCCTGGATTGGAGGGAACAGGAGACAGAGGGGATTACAGAGAGGAGGGATGACAGGTAAGTGGGAAGGGACCCAAACCAGTATTTTGAAATGAATGAGGTATAGTGGGGATCTGGCAACGTGAAGGTAGAAGGAGAATGGATAAGGAGGAGTATAGTGAGCAATAATGAGTATGAAGTGGGGAGGTGCTAGCAAAAGGGGATTCTCTTAATATTCTGCAAAGTAAAACATTTTGATTTTAAATTTCAATTTTTAAGCAAAGGCTTTTTACATGATTTATAATATGTTTATATACAATTGCTATATCTCTTATGGTTGTAACAGTTTCTTCTCAAGTCCTTTCAGCTTCGCTTCGCAGTTCTTGCACCCAAAGAACTTGAGAATGCACTCTTATGATCATGAGAGATGCAATATATGTACATATAAACATATATACTGAAAGTAAATACAAAATCACACATGCCCCCACAATGCAAAGCATCATGGGCTGCATATGCAAATCACCACAGAATGTTATGCTGGTCCAACTTTAAGCAGAGGCACACTGCCTTAAGGGTAGCTGGTCCATTCCACTGGGGTGTCAAACAGACGAGGCATACTGATGAGTCCTGGTAGGACGAAACACGTGTCTATGTCTTCTGTTAGCACCCTTTGCAAACTGTGTGAGAGGCCTTTCCGCACCATGCAATTCTGCTTAAAGTTGGACCAGCATAACATTCTGTGGTGATTTGCATATGCAGCCCATGATGCTTTGCATTGTGGGGGCATGTGTGATTTTGTATTTTCTTGAAACTTGGCTTCCCAGCCAAATACCCTTTGGGGTAACCCTTGCCTCAGTGTTTGTGCACAGAGGTTCTTTGTCTTTACACTGAAAGTAGCTGTATTTATCAGTTGGCAAAACATTTCATTTTTTTTTTTTTTTTTAGAAATAATATACTTCTGGCACCCTTAGATTTATCATCATTGTATTTTTTTTTTTTTTAATTCCTTGAGTGTCAAGTGGCTCAGCAGGTAGCACACTCGCCTCTGACGCTGGGAGATCAGCAGACTGTGGGTTCTATCCCCACACCAGGCACTTGGGTTAATATCCCAATACTGACAGTGTAGTACAGCATGAGAGGGGTGCTGTACTCCTGAGGTGCCGTCTTTTGGATGAGACGTTAAACCGAGGTCCCATCTGCCTATTCTGGTGGTAGTTCAGGTGGATGTTAAAGATCCCATGGCACTTCTCGAAAAGAGCAGGGGAATTTCCCCGGTGCCCTGACCAAATTTCCCCTCATTCACTAAAAATACCACCAACAGCTTAACCTGGTTCAATGTCAGTTGGAATTCATCTGTATCCCCCTTCCTCGGGTCGTGCCTGAAAATAGGATTTGTCTAGTGCACTTACCCGGTCAACAAAAACTAAATAAATATTTATAAAATGGCTTTTTGGTTTTATCGTTTTAGTAATTACTAGCAAAAATAAACAAAAAAGATGGCTGACACTTTGAATTAAAAAAATCTCTTCCGCTGGGGTTACTTTTTAACTGTAAAAAATGAGGTTCATACTATAGCTCTATTAAGACGGTACTAGCAGACACTTCTGATGGTAAACTGCAACACACAACGTTAAGATGTTTAGTTTTTTCTTGGTGGGTACGAAAGGAGCAAGGCCTTAAAAACCTTCACAACCATGTATTTCAGGTCAGGACTGAAATAACATGTAAGGAAAAATGTGTATGTCAATGTTTCTGCCAGACATACATTAATACTAAAAACGAATCAATTAAATATTTTGCTAATACTGCTACACTAAGGAATCACTGTTTTTGTGCCCCTTAAAAACAACACAATGAAATATTTTGCTAACTAATACTGCTACTTTAAGGCATCACTGTTTTTGTGCCCCTTGGTGGCCCAGTGCACTGCTGTGCCGGTGACCCGGGTCCAAGAGTGGATATGGGAGTTGTGGGGCAGCCCTGGAAAGGCTGGGAGACACTGCTGCATGGCAAGGCTACCAGCAGAGGAGGATTTATGCTGAGTTTGGTGCCACAAGTGACCCCTGTGGCGGGTCATGGTGCTAGCTCCCCCACAGGAAGTCCATGTGTGCATATGCATTGTCTACAGGACTCCTACCAGGTGTCATGGGAGGTAAAGTCACAGGAGGTTTAAAAAAAAAAAAAAAAAAAAAAAGGGCCCTGTCTAATTGACGACCATAGCTGATACACTTCGGCCTCACCCCTTGAAGCCTACTGCCTACCCTATATCTTGTATACAGTAGCTGTGGAAGGTGGGACCTGGCAGAACCTTGGGGAGGCAGCTGCTGATGTGGTTGGGTAGCTGTCAGAGGACTGGAAGAGGATGATATGGGCAAGGTTAGGAAGACAACAATTTGATTTGGGGGGGGGGGGATCACTTTTTGTTTTCATATTCTCTTCCTCCCCTTGCCCCAGCCCAACAACAGAAATACAGAATCTGCTGGCTGAAAAAGGCCTGTTGGCCCATCACGTCTGCCGATTCCTGCCGAACTACTGTTCCATGAGAGAGCCCTAGAGGTCTTTACTTACATGTCCTCCAGAGTTACCACTTGTTCTGATTTTCGCAGAACAGTCCTGATTTGGGCAGTTGTGTCCTGCAAAAAAAAAAGAAATATACTACATGTCCTGATTTTATAGTAGAAAAAATATGTTCTAATTTTCCACTAAATGTTGCAGAAAACTACAATACCTTAACTAAAATACCTTAAAATGATAAGAAACAATAGAAGCAACTATGAAACTGCAATACTTAGCCTTAATTCCAATTATATAGAGAAAACAAGTCTGTTGCATTGATTAAGGTTACGTACTGTCCTGCGAAAAATCATGTTTCAGTAAGAAATGTCCCACTTTGGGCTTCTTTATACTACCAAGCCCCTGAACCTGTCCCACCCTTGTCTGAATGCCCCCCAACCCCCACTGATTTCACACAGGCAATCTCTGGCAGCCTATTCCACCCCTCACCACCCTTTCTATGAAGCCCTCCAGCCAATGTGACCCCCCTACAACTGAACAGTTCAGCTTTGGCTCCTTGTCCTCCACTGTGAACTATGAGCAGACTGATCTGTTTAGGAACTCCACCTTACCTCATCATCCTCTTCAAACTCCTCTAACTGCTTCATCATGACTATTCATTCTCTGCTTCTTCTCCTTTATGTAAGAAGGTACTATCTCCCATCTTTGTACCTTCGCAATTCTCACTTCTTTGTTAGCAACTGCCCTTCTCCATATCCATTCTGCTGGTGAAAATCCAACCTGTCCCTCTCTACTTGGCTGGTTCTGCATTTTTTTTTTTTTGAAATGCCCTTTTCTTAGCTTTCACTGCCTCTGTTGTGGACCACAATGGTTTTTATTAGCCCTCTTCTTGCCAATTACCCTTGCAGTGAGATCAGTGACCTCTATTATCCTGTTTTTTTGGTTTGTTTTTTTTAAATCAATTCCCATTTAGCTTTCACCCACTCAGTTGCTCTTACCCCCTCTAATTTCCCCTGCAGCAGCTCCCTTGCTTTTCTGAAATTAGCCCTCCTAACTTTAGTCTGGGACTGACTTCTCTGTGCCCGAGTTGGTGATGAAACAAACTGTCTGATGGTCACTGGTTCCCAGTGGGTCCAGCGCTATCACCTCCACCGCACTGTCCCTACTGGTAAGTACGAAGTCTAGGATGGCTGTCTCCCTAGTAGGCTCCTCTACTCTCTGTACTAAGAATGCGTCCTGAAAGACTTATACCAAATGTTGGCTTCTTGCACTTCCTGCTACTGGGATCTCCAGTCCCCTTCTGACATGATAAAGTCCCCTACTAGCAGCACCTTCCCAAGCCCTTTTGATCTCATCCCTAATTCCCCTTCCACTTCATCCTTTTGAGATGGGTGCCTATACACCACCCCTAGTCTGATATGTCTTCCCCTATCTGTTACTACCTGCACCCATATTGTTTTGCTTGCTTTCTGTGCCCATGTCCTCAACCTCTGAAGCTTTTATACTGTCATATATATATTTATGCAATAGGCATGGACATAAATCCTATGAGATAAATCTGAGCTACTATGGGATCAATTAAAAATGTTACATTTATCCACATAGTAGATGCATCATCACAGATTTATTCACACAGTAAATATGTCACAATCACTCCGGAAAACAGTACTAACTATATTCAAATGCAAATAACTTTAAAACGAAAAAAGATCGCATAGTGCTATGAGCATGAAAGTTGTGCAGCACAAAATTATCTACAAAATGAGTGGTATTTCATTTATAGACACCTTATAGATTTTTTGATAATTAGCAAAAACACAGCTGAAAATTCTTTTTTTTTCCATTTTGTCCGCAAACAAATGCAAACAACTTTAAAATAAAAAAAGATAACATGGTACTGTGAGAACAAAGTTTATTTGGCACAGAAATGTCTACAAAGTGAGTGGTGTTTCATCTATAGATACTTTTTATTTTTTTCAGAATTAGCAAAAAACAGCAAAAAATTCAATTTTTGTGCACTGTTTCATCAAACAAATGCAAATAACATAAAAACAAAAAAGATAGTATGGTACTTTAAGCACAAAAGTTGTTCAGCATAAAAATATCTACAAAATGAGATGTGTTTTGTTTCTAGATTCCTTTTAGGTTTTCTATAATCAGCAAAAATTGGAAGAAAATTCAATTTTTATTCACTTTTTTGACTAACACATGCCCCCTACAAAAGCAAAAACAAAAGAATTGCATAAATGGAATATGCAATGGAAAACTCGTGTAATAAATGATTTATCTGCACTCAAGCAGTTTGACCTCGGACACCACACTCATGGCTTCGCCACTAAATGGGGATTACCAGTCAAACTTACTATATGAATAAATCATTATTACTATACACATGCATATCCTATATATATGTGTGTGTGTATATAAACACACACACACACACACATATATATACTGCCACCCCTCCCCAGTCAGAATAGCAAAAGCCCAAACTGAGAAAAAAATAGCCAAGTCAGTTAAGAAGGGGGATAAAACCTTTTATAGGTACATTAGGGAGCATAGAAAGGTTAAGGGAGGAATAGTGAAGATTAATAAGGGAGAGGGGAGGTGGGCAGAGGGAGACAGTGAAAAGGCTGAGATACTGAATGAATACTTTGCTCAGTATTCACAAAAGAAGATGAGGAGGAGTTACCTAAACCAGACAATAGAAGCACTCTGGGTAGGGGGGTTGACACCAGTCCATTTACAGAAGAAAGAGTCCTGAAAGAACTCCTAAAACTCAAGGTGGACAAAGCAATGGGGCCTGATGGGATTCACCCCAGAATCCTAAAAGAACTAAGGGATGACCTAGTGACACCACTGACCACACTTTTTAACAAATCATGGGAGGATGGGGTGGTACCTGAGGACTGGAGGAGGGCAGATGTGATTCCCCTTCACAAAAGTGGGAGCAAGGCAGAAGCAGGAAACTACAGACCTGTAAGTTTGACCTCAGTGGTAGGGAAAATGATGGAATCACTTCTGAAAGAAAGAACTGTTGAGTACCTAGAGGCCAGTGGGGCACAAGACCCAAAGCAGCATGGATTTACAGCAGGAAGGTCATGTCAGGACAAGATCTAATAGATTTCTTTGACTGGGTGACCAAAGTAATAGACCAGGGAGGGGCTGTGGATATGGCCTACCTAGACTTCAGCAAGGCATTTGACACAGTCCCACAAAAGATTAATAATCAAGTTAGCCAGCTTGGGAGTGGGTCCCAGGGTGGTAGCCTGGGTTGCAAACTGGCTGCACAACAGGACACAGAAGGTAATAGTGAGTGGCACACATTCCGAAGAAAGGGGGGTCACTAGTGGAGTACCTCAGGGCTCAGTACTGGGTCCAGTCCTCTATAACATCTTTATAGGTGACATTGCAGAGGGTCTGAAGGGAAAGGTATGCCTCTTTGCAGATGATACAAAGATCTGTAACAGAGTTGATACACAAGGTGGGGTAGAAAGGATGAGAAGGGACTTGGCAAGGTTGGAGGAATGGTCAGACATATGGCAACTTAGATTCAATGCTAAGAAGTGCAAAGTAATGCACCTGGGAAACAAAAACCCAGGAGAAGAGTACACAATAGCAGGGGAGGTACTAACAACAACAAAAATGGAATGGGACTTGGGGGTAGTCATATCGGATGATCTAAAGGTGGGTAAGCAATGTGAGAAGTTAGTGAGGAAAGCCAGGGGGATACTGGGATGCATAGGAAGGGGTATCACAAGTAGAAAAAGGGAAGTGGTTATCCCTCTGTACAGACAGTTGGTGAGACCCCATCTGGAGTACTGTGTGCAGTTTTGGAGACCTCATCTACGCAAGGACATAGACAGGATGGAAGCAGTCCAGAGGAGGGCAACTAAAATGGTGCAGGGTCTGCATCAGAAATCATATGAAGAGAGACAGAGAGTTTAATATGTATACCCTTGATGAAAGGAGGGACAGTGGGACATGATAGAAACGTTCAAGTACCTCAAGAGAATCAACAAAGTCCAGGAGGGTAGCATCTTTCAGAAAAAGGAGATGTGTAAGAACAAGGGGACACAATTTAAAGATAAAGATAGAGGGGGGACGGCTTGGGGTAATGTGAGGAAATCTTTTTTCACGGAGAGAGTGGTGGATGCGTGGAACTGCCTTCCTGGGGAGGTTGTTGGGGCTGAAACAGTGGGGGAATTCAAACATGCATGGGACAGACACAAGGCAATTGTAGTGGGGGGTGGCAGGAAGTAGGCTGTTGGTTAACTAGAATCTGCAGCTTATCCAGTAGGTAGGGAAATGGGCAGACTGGGTGGGCCAAGTGGTCCTTATCTGCCGTCAAACTCTATGTTTCTATGTTTCCCCTTCTTTTTACTTTTCTGTCCTTTCAGTACACAGTATACCTCAGCATGCATGCCCCACTTATAATTTTGTGGCTGCCACAGATATACCATTTCTCTGGCTGGACAGGTCACTGTCTTCACAGCCATGGCCTCTCCCTAGATTGAGACTGGCAGGGTGTGTGTGTGTGTGCGCAAATGCCTGTTATCCCAAGTGCCTCATCTCTACAATATGACTGGCCCTCAGTCTGCCTCATCTTGGGATTTCAGGGACAGCATGCAAACCTGGTTCACTCAAGTGGTTGCACAATGGACTGCCACAGCACCATTGGGACTGCATGTGAACCTGGTCACTCAAATGTCTGTACAACGGACTGTCATGGTACAACCTGGAATACATGCAAACCCGTCACCCAAGTGACTGCAAAATCAACAGCCACAGCACCACTGGGACTTCATGTAAATGCTGGTCATGCAAGTTGGAGCACAGTGGGACTGCCATGGCACCATTGGGACTACATGTAAATCCCGGTCACCCAAAATGGCTGTACAATGGACTGCCATGGCACCACTGGGACTACATGTGAATCCTGGTCACCCAACCGAGAGCACAATGGACTGCCACCCCACCACCCAAGTGACTGCATAATGGGCTGCCACGGTACCAATGGAACTTCATGTGAACCCTGGTCACCCAAATGCCTGCAAAATGGGCTGCTATGGCACCACTGGGATGGCTTGAGAACCCAGGTCACCCAAAGTGGCTATACAATGGATTTCCATGACACTGCTGGGACTGCATGTGAACCTGGTCACCCAAGTGGCTGCACAATGGAGTGCCACAGCACCACTGGAAGTGCACGTGAACCCATTTAGCCAAATGACTGCACCATGGACTACCATGGTACCACTAGGAACACATGCGAACCCCAGTCACCCAAGTGGCCAAACACAGGACTATCACTGCACCACTGGGACTGCACGTGAATCCCAGTCATCCAAATGTCTGCACAATGAACTGCCATGACACCACTGGGACTACATGCAAACCCCAGTCACCCAAATGGCTGTAGAATGGGCTACCATGGCACCACTGGAACTGCTTGTTAACCCCATGGCTATACAATGGACTGCAACGGGACCACTGGGCCAGCTAAACAGATTCACAGAGAGTAACCCACTGCCTGCCTCCATGATACTCTTTTAGGCCTTAAAAGCCTTTGTTAAACTAGAACAGAGATTTAACCCTTGCTGTGCCATGGACGAATATATCACTCCAGAATTCCTATACATTCTAATTCTGTTGGCAGCCTAAGGGTTAAGCCACCATGTACCCCTCCCTTGGGTCCAATCTGGACAGGAGCTTTAGCTCAGTGTGCCTTTACCAGTTACCAGTTTTCAAATCAATCAATCTCAATATATGAGCACAAGAAGCCCTACGTTTTTTTGCTTAAAAAAGTTCTTGCTAACTACAGAACTTATACATAGATAGTGTCGGCAGATAAGGGCCTACACCCCACCCAGTCTGCCCATTTGAGCTTGTAAGTTCACTTGATGTTTTCCAAGAAGTCTGTTGCCCCTCCCCCATAGTATGATAAGATACTCATTTTTTTGGGATGGTAACATAAAAACGGGTGGTGCTTGTAAATCATGTCTTCAGAAAACAAAACCTCAAAAAACTATTTTGGGTCCTGTGTTTAAATACTCTAAACAATATGGCCTTCTGTACTCAGTGGGAATGTAAATCTGTGTTCAGGCTATGCCTTTTCAGGCCTAGGAGAGTTGATGGTGCCCCTGCAAGCTGAAAACACAATGTTCCTATTAGGAGCCTAATCCTGCAACACTTGTGTGCCTGTTGGGTACCTCTTTCCCATACAAAGTGTGTTGTTTGACAAAGCCCTAGAACTGCAGAAAGACTTTTACAGTGCAGAGGAGGGAAGGAGAGTGTGAAATAGTCCTTTGTTAGTATTGCCATGCAAATACTGAAATCTGCGTGAAAGGTGTAATTTTCAAAGAGCCTCACTGGTTGCTAGTTATTTGCATAAACAGTTTCTAGCCCATGACACGCAAATAATAACACAGGATTGATAAATGTAAGAAGGTTGGGGGAATGCTGATCTTTTACAGATTGTACTTTGCCTCCCCCAGTTACAAAGAGGAACTTGACCTACTTAATGAAAAAAAGACACAAAGGAAACAACACAAGTCCTTCCCAGTCTTGTGTTTTCAATGTGAACATGGTTAACAAGCATTAATCTACTCTAGGCCACCAGATTAACCCTTCACCAACCAGCCCCCAAAAACGAATCTACTTCTTAGAATAATTACATGAATAACACCTTCAGAAGCATTCAGTTTCCAATAATGGACATATATGATAGGGAAATCTAATGTGTAAAAACATTGTTAAGTTGTTTTGTTTATTTTTCATATAGGGTCATTGTTCTACTGAAGTGTGCCATGATTGATTGACCCAAATAACAGGCTTAATAAAATTAGATGTGGCATCTCCAGGCAGAATACAATTTAGGCCTGTTTTTCTAAATGCACAGTAGAATTAAATGTTGGTATGTACAATATTTTCTGTGTGATTGTCTACAGTTATTTAGCACATTTTTATCTTTGCTGCTTCAACGATCAACAAAATAACTGATGTTAAAATGCAGAGTAGCATTTGATTAATAATAAGCAGCTCAATCCATAATACTATGGAGCGCTTCTCAGTCTGTAATGCAGCGAAAGTAGGGAAAAAATAAATCACTCAACAGATATTATTTTAAAATTCTGTTTTACTAAACTTCACATTATAACACATGAGGGCCAGACTATGATGTACTCTTTATTGTTTTTTTTCTTTTCATTATTTGAAAGCTAGAAAAGGGCAGCTTTACCCCTTTAAAACAAAACTAACGTATTTGTACAGCTAATGTACTCCACTTCTGTACAATAAAAGATTACTTTCTTTGTTTACATTATGCTTACCAAAAGACAAAACAATGCCATGTAATCAAAATGACAGTGTGGTATTAATTTCAAATAAAGTATATTTGCATGCAATATAGATTAGTGTTTCAAATCATACCTAATTTTAAAGTACATTTTTAATTTAAAGTCTTCTAATCAAAGTTATGTGAGGCAAGCAGTTGTATTTCTAAAACACTTTTCAAAAAGCATTTGAGAAACAAAATTGAGAATCTAAAAATAAAAATACTCTTATCTAGTACACACCTTCTCTGTGCAGCCCTTTGTTTCCACTGTAGACCATATTGGATCCTTGTGCAAAGGAAGTTGCCTCCTGGCTACAACTGGGCTATACTGCCAGTATCTGAGGGATCCAGATGTCTGCAGTGGTTAAAATGAAATGTTCTGTTCTAGGTGGATGTTCAGCCTATCTCTGGGCAAGCCATGTTATTCTCCACAAAGAAGGCAGAATTAGCGTGCACATAGCAACAGTACTCACAGCTGATTGGATGAGAGGCGTGCCTAAACCCTTCACTGCTTGCAAAGTCTACTACTGTTTCCTGTTGGTTTGGCAACCGTATTATGTTCTCTTTTCTCTTCCTATGAACTCTGCTGTTTTCAGGCAAGGTGGAAAACAGAGTACAGACGGACAGAAAATGATAAGTATTCTGAAGTTAAGATTGATCCGGATTACAAAACACAGCAACACTATGGCACTCTGCCTGTGCAATGAGACTGTAAACAATTTTGGGGTTAGAGAGGGCTGTGAGTCTAACAGATAAACTTAATTAGCTCACTATTGTACAGAATCGTAAACAAAAGTATCATCAAATGTAGGTTATTAAATTAAGGTGAAGAGAAATCTTATTTTGCACTGACGCTGCAGTGCTGCGGGGTGGGGGGGTGCTACAGTACTGGCTGTCCATCTCTTGTGGCTGCCTGGGTAACAGTGTGGTATAATGATTAGAGCGCTGGCTTGGGAACCAGGAAATCACAGTTTCGAACCCCACTAAAGCCAGATACTCATTGTGTGGCCCCAAGCAAATTACTTAACCTCCCAGCAAACCTCTCAAACCCCCTGTCCTGCAAATCAGGGACATGGCTTAAACAAATCAGGGAAAAATGACCAAAAGGAGGGGGGCACATCTTACAAAATGGAAATATTAGCTCAAGAAGCTTGCTATATTGTGGGATGTAGTGTTAAAAACATTTTCTGAAGGAGATACAAAGCATAGCATTAATGCCTGGGAATATTTTAGTCTTCAAATGTCTAGCTTTCAGTGACACACATTCAAAATTTACAAGGGATCGAGGAAACATATGAGGCAATCAAGGACAATTCAGAGGTATACCTCCCAGAGCTTCAGTCCACCCAGCTCTTGAACTAGGCAGAAGCAGGATTGCACTACAATCAAGATGCTACATATCAGCAGGCCCATCTTAGGTAAATAAATTGTAATTAAAAAAAGGAAAGGTGAAGCATCAGTTCATGTTAGTCCTAAAAAAAACAGCACCGGCTGCTTGCAATTCAATAAGGAAGCGTCTAGGCTCCCTTACTGAATCAGGCTACTGTAAAATAAAAATAACTATGGTACGACAGTTTATTTTTACCTTACTTATGTTTTGTGCCTCCAGAGTAAAGAGGACTCTGGCTTGCCCCAACTTATACCAGACATGATACTGTTGCACAAATGGGGGCGGGGGGTGCAGGAGAGATATATCTATTTTGAATCTGCAAAAACAACTTAAGGCTGCTACCAGGCTGTTTTATTACTTTGCACTCAATGTACTATTCCCTTCTATGTTTACTGTTTTATATTTGTATCATCTGCATCTATTGTTTTGTGTACAATACATACTGTATGTTTAAGCAATAATTCATGACAGGGTGTGGTATGTCATGGGATACTGTCATACCTTGGATGTACTGGGAGGCAAGCAGCTGAAGGCTGAGTGCTTCATACACCAGGAGACAGCATCCCATGAAATATTACATCCTGGAGTGTACTACTGCTATTATGCAGTATGTCCATTCTTTTATGCATTAAAAACTAAAAGTTTCACAAATATTTTTATCGTTTTTATGTGTATGCGTACATTAAAAAAAAAAAACTGTTCCATTTTGGCCAGTAGTTGGTGCTGCTCTGAAGAATATGCTGGACTGCTGGGGTTGAAGGATTTGATACAGGTAAAAAAACAAAACCAAACAACAAAAAAAAAAACAACTATTGGCTGGGACTTTTTCATCACCCATGATTACGTGCTAGGATTTCATAACAGGTAAGAAGATGGCTCAAGCCAGTCAAGATGCTGGATTCTTTCCATCCATTGTATAATATTATTTATACAATATGCATGGACACAAATCCAGTGGCATCAAAAATGTTATTTCCACATATGCATGATAACTTTTAGAACCTGGAATGATATTATGCATGTGTTATATGTTGGATAAACACTACCTGCCAATCATCCCGCCCCTCCAAAAAAAACACCAGCCTATTGTATAAACAGCCGGACATGCAATGGGTATTTGTGAGATACATTATTTACCCACATTCCAGCAGTTTGCCCTCGGGGCACATACTCGTGGTTTACAGCATGTGTGAGGTTACCCAAGGCCAAACTGTGCTTGTGTAGATAAATAATGAATCACACAGGTCCCCACCCCATATCCCCCATTTATTAAATGGCAAGAAAAAAAATCTAGAAACGTTATTGGCTGCGAGATGCCACCTGACTGTGCATAAAATTCCTAGCACCACACAGTCAGGTGTTGGATGTCATTAGCAAAGCATGTAAACCTCATTACCTACAAATCAAGAACTGTTTCATGACTATATTTTATTTAAAATATTTATGTAAAAAATCATATTAAAAATGTCTCAGTTTACATATAATACAAAAGAGCAGCAAGCCATTTTATAAGCGCAATAAGCCACTCCAGGATGAGTAGTAGGGGATATGAATGTACTTTCCAGAAGTATATGGACTCTCAGCCTTTGGCCTCATGCCTCAGTCCCCTGGTGCGTGGCTTATTGCTTACTCATACCCACCCTTGACAGCAGTCTTGCCTATGACCAGCACATCAGCAATGTGGCTAGGACTGTCAGCTATAAAATTGGTCTCCTCCATAGGCACAAGCACTGCCTCACTTCGGACACTCTTAGGTTAGCTATCAACAGCTCCGCCCTGTCTATCATAGACTATGGTTTGGTCATCTATGGTGCTGCTAGCCCTACTGCCCTCCACAGAATATTGGTTGCACTGAACAAGGCCTGCAGGCTGCTCACAGGATCTGAGTGTCTCACCCATACCTGTGACCTCTATGCCCAATCTGGCTGGCTCCAACTCAGTGGGAGGCTACACTACCAAACCTGCTTGCTGGCAAAAAAGGCGTAACTAGGTATTCTCCCCCATGGCACAGCAAACCTACTTCAGCCACACAGCAGCAACTCCCAAAGGACAATGAGTGCTAGCACTCACCTCTTCCATGTTCCGCGCCTCCGAACGACGCAAGATCAGCGCTCTTCTGCCTACAGAGCACCCCTCTGGTTTAATGCCCTCAGCCAGGCCATCTCCACTCGACCTACTCTGGGCACCTTCAAGAGACTACTACACCAGCAGCTTTCCACATCCAGCACCTGTGACTGCTACCACTAGTGCCCCTGCCATAGGCTCTGAACTACCCCTGTGGCTCCCAGTACTGGCATGCCTAAGCCATCTCTCCCCCCTACTCTCCCTTCCTCCCCCTACCACAGTGATACAGGGTGGCTCACAACTCTGACTGACCCACCTGCCGCATCCCTACACCCCTCCCCGACAAGGTCTATGACTGCCGCAACTCATTCTCTTACTACCGTCTCTGCACGCCCATCATCATTTTTACCGTTCTCATCCCTACCGCCTACTATTCTCTCCACTAACTACCCTCTATACTAATTCTGCCCCTATCTCCTATGACCATCCACTATTCTCTCCTCTAACTACTCTATTTGGGGGCCGAGGGTAACCTACCCTCCATAGTTCTGTCTTGTTTGTATAAACTGCCTGTATAAACCACTGTAACTATTGTAATTAATGTACATGTCTTATGCTCTATGCTGTTTAAACCTTTGTAATATTGTCTTCCCTTCCACTGACGTGGAACCTTTGTAAAAGAGCTCTCAGCTCAAAGGTGTTCAATCCTAGAACTTAATAAAAATTAAAAATAAAAAATACCAGGAAATGAGCTCCAGCACAGTGTACCTTTGTCAGCAACATTTTATTTATTTATTTTTTTTTATTTCAGTCTTTGGTAACCAGGTAAGGCTCACTAGGCACAAGTGCCTGTTTTCAGGGGTGACCTGGGAGCAATGGGCGGCTAAGTGACTTGCTCAGAGTCACACAGTATGTAAGTGGAGGTTGTGAGAATCAAACTCAGGTCTGGTCTGCTGGATGTATCAAGCTCGTTCACACCTCGTTCCTCTAACCTCTAGGCTACACTGCCAGCTCATTATTTAAATTTACTAAATTTAATTTAAATTACTAAATACAATTTTAGCTTCCTAATGTTTTTCTTTACTAAACCTTTTATCTTGATGGGTTTAATTAAAATCTAGTTACACCCACCCCCAAGGTCGGTATCTATGGGGCTAGTTGCACTATTTGTTAACCCTTCCCTTCATTGTTCCTTCTAAACACCTTGCCCTTTAATCCACTTATCTGTGCTGTGTGCCCTCAGGCCTAATTACCTTGTGTCCACTACAGTCTGGACCTCCCACAGCCATGCTGATTGTCCCATTCATACCTAATCTACCCCTCCTCAATTCTTCTCCATCTCACCCTAGTGCCACGTTTGTCAGTCTATTACCTTATGTCACAACCCCGATTCTTACACACCCCTGCCCCATCCTGCTGGTAAGCTATTTTTTGTTGGCCTTACCATTAAACTGCTCCTTTTTACAATATTTCGCAAAACACCAAGTGCCCAATTCTTCAGGTTACAAATATGCTGCCTGTTGCTTTAGCTTTTTCCTGTTACATCAGTTTACATTTTATGCTTTACAGTTAACAGTTCCAGTTATTATACGGTGCCATGTTATTTATGAACACAAGACATTTAATTCATTTATTTCAATTTAGCACTGCAGACTCCCTACAATATAGCCCCAGTAGTGTACTAGCACTAAAATTAAGGGCTTACTTGAAGTAGATTAACAAAGCCAACAAACGACACAAATAAGAAAATATTTATCTCCAAATACACCAAGCTGCTTCCTAAACTCATTTATACAATTTCCTTTAATAGCTTCCACTGCATCTTATTAAGCTCATGCAAAGAAAGGGTTTTGGTTCTTACAGTAGGAATGCAAGCAAAACTGATGTTAAGCAGAAAACAGTGCTTTAAGAAACACAGAATGTATTGGTAGAAAAGGACCACTTGGCCCACCCACTCTGCTCAGGTGGTCCCTGCCTAGTAAGTCTCCACAGACCCTAAGTGATCTCTGGTGACCAACCCACATCCCTACCTATTTATTAATATTCCCTCTATCCCACACATGTATGAAGCCCTCTACTGTTTTTGCTGCCACCACTTCCGCTGCCAACCTGTTACTGGCATCCACCACTCTTGCAGTGAAGTAATACTTCCTCACATCCCTCTTAACCCCCCCCACAGCTTCATCGTATAGGAGGTAATTACAAGGTACCATGCAGCACAGAGCCTATGAAATAACTACGTACATGTTAGTCTGTCCTCGTAGGATTTTGATGTAACCCCTGCACCATATTAGTTGCCTTCCTTGGACTGCCTCCACCCTGTTTGTGTCCTTTTTGAGGTGCGGCCTCCAGAATTAAAAGTTGTGCAGTTGTGGTGATATAAACAGGCACCCCACTGCAGCACCTCTTCCAAAAAACTACCATACACTAAAGATTGCTTAAGGTGCTGCGGGGAAGAGTGTCCTCAGTGGCAAAGGCACATAGCAGATGTGTTCACCAGATGGTAATAGGTCCAAATGCGACTTTCGCACACTACCATGCTGGAGTGCACCACACTCAGAAGTCTGAGCATGGCACAGTACCAGTCACATGGCATTATGTCATGGTTAAAGGCACTACCCCCACTCCACCAAAACCCTCACCATTTGACCCATTTCTGGGCTACAAAATTTTCTTTGTTTGCACCCCATACTCCCTGGAAGTTTGGTGGCCTCCCCACACTCACTCCATGAAGTGGAATACAGCTCTGGTATCCAGTGGTACCCCCCCCCAGCCCCATTCTCTACCATCGGTTCTCAAGCGATACTGTTCCATGACAATTGTGGTTCCTCAATGGTACCTACGGAGGCAGTCGCTGTTTTGTGACACCCCTACCTTCTGCTTGTAGCAAATCTACTTGAAGAGGAGCATCTCAAAACTATGCACCACCCTATGCAAGGGTCAACATGCTTTTTGAATGGCAATCCCACTTCTTTCCCTGCACAGCTGCAAAGTCAGTAGTGAGAGCACTGGGAAAGGTTTACAACCCTGTTCTGCATAGTATAATGGACACATAAGGGACTGGCACTAAGTGGTCGATGCGCCCAGTTAGTGACAGGCCCTTGTGACTTTGCACTGGGCGTCTCATTCCCAGTTTTTAGATAATCTCCCTTACATTCAAAGTACACAACTTGCCTTCTTCTGTTTTACCAATCCCCATCATGATTTTGAAGTCTTCTACAATAAGTCTGACTACCTCAGCCTTTCCCCATTACTTCACTTGAGATCTGGCATCGGTTCAGCTGCTCCATGCTGCACCCTCCCAATATCCTTCCTGTGATAAGTAACCACTATCGCACACAGTAATGTGTGCAATAGTGCACAGTAAAGGAGAGCAATCTTTTTTAGATACATTAGGGAATGCTAAAAAACCAAAGGGGGTATAGTAAAGATTGCTACTGTAGAAGGGAAATGCACCAGACATGACCCAGAGAAAGTCGAAAGCCTCAACAAGTACATCTGCTCGATGTTTACTAAGGAGGACACGCGATGGCCCGGCCCTGGGAAAACACATCACTCCAAAAACAGGGGTAGACACCAGCCTCTTTACAAAGACTGAAGTACGAGAGACACTAAATAAACTGAAAGCGGACTAAGCTATGGGACCAGACGAGATACACCCCAGAATCCCAAAAGAACTGGGGGAAGAATTAGCAGTCCCATTGGCATTTCTGTTCACCAAATCCTTAACGAGCAGAGTGGTGCCCAAAAACTGGAAAAAGGCAACAGTGGTTCCACTTCACAAATCAGGCAGTAGGGAGGAGGCTGGTAATTACACACCAGTGAGCCTCACGTCTGTGGTGGGTAAGCTAATGGAGACACTAATCAAACAGAGGATCACAGCATTTCTAGAAGACAGCGGCCAACAGGACCCAAAGCAGCACTGTTTCACAGCGGGGAGATCATGCCAAACAAATCTAATAGCGTTTTTTTGACTACATCACGAGAATAGTGGATGAGAGGGGCCGGGTAGATGTGGTCTACCTAGACTTCAGTAACGCCTTCGACTCGGTTCCACACAGGAGGCTGGCAAAGAAACTTAATCACACAGGAGTTGGTCCAGAAGTGGTCAGATAAATACAAAACTGGTTACAGGGCAGAACCCAGAGGGTACAGGTAAATGGAACACTATCAGACAAAGGCAGGATGACCAGCAGTGTACCCCAGGGCTCAGTCCTGGGGCCTCTGCTCTTAGAAACATAGAATTTGACGGCAGATAAGGACCGCTTGGCCCACCCAGTCTGCCCATTTCCCTACCTGATGGATAAGCTGCAGATCCTAGTTAACCAGCAGCCTACTTCTTCCTACCCCCAACCCCTAGAATTGCCTTATGACTGTCCCATGCATGCTTGAATTCCACCACTGTTTGTGACTCCACAACCTCCTCTGGAAGGCCATTCCATACATCCACCACCTTCTCTGTGAAAAAATACTTCCTTAAATTACCTCTGAGCCGCCCCCCTTCTATCTTCAAATTGTGCCCCCTTGTTCTTGCACACCTCTTTTTTTGAAAGATGCTACCCTCTTGGACTTTGTTGATTCCCTTGAGGTACTTGAAATTTCTATCATGTCCCCCTCTCCCTCCTTTCCTCGAGGGCTATACATATTAAGCTCCTTAAGTCTCTTCTTCATGTCTTCCGGTGCAGACCGAGACCATTTAGTTGCCCTCCTCTGGAAACTTCCATCCTGTCTATGTCTTTGCGGATATTGGGTCTCCAGAACTGCCGCAGTACTCCAGATGGGGTCTCACTAGCTGTCTGTACAGAGGTATAATAACTTCCTGTTTTCTACTGGTGATGCCTCTCCCTATGCATCCCAGTATCCCCCCAGCCCTCCTTGCTGCCCTCTCACATTGCTTGCCCACCTTTAGGTCATCTGATATGACTACCCCCAGGTCCCTTTCCATTTTTGTTGTTGTTAGTATCTCACCCCCCATTGTGTACTCTTCCCCTGGGTTTTTGTTTCCCAGGTGCATTACCTTGCACTTCTTAGCACTGAATCTAAGCTGCCATACATTTGACCATTCCTCCAACCTTGCCAAGTCCCTTCTCATCCTTTCCACTCCACCTTGTGCATCAACTCTGTTGCAGATCTTTGTGTCATCTGCAAAGAGACATACTTTTTCCTTCCAGTCCCTCTGCAATGTCACTTGAAGACACTGAAGGGACTGGTCCTATCGGAACCCTGCGGTAGCCCACTACTAACCCCCCTTTTTTCAGAGTGGACTCCATTTACTATTACTCTCTGTGTCCTATTCTCCAGCCAATTCTTTACCCAGGCTGTCATCTTGGGACCCACTCCCAGGCTGGTGAACTTGTATAATAATCTTTTGTGTGGGACTGTGTCAAATGCCTTGCTAAAGTCTAGGTAGGCCATGTCCACAGCCCCTCCCTGATCAACTACTTTGGTCACCCAGTCAAAGAAATCCATCAGATTTGTCTGGCATGACCTTCCCGCTGTGAATCCATGCTGCCTTGGGTCCTGTGCCCCTCTGGCCTCTAGATATTTAACAATTCTTTCCTTCAGAAGTGATTCCATCATTTTCCCTACCACTGAGGTTAAACTAACACGTCTATAGTTTCCTGCTTCTGCCTTGCTCCCACTTTTGTGAAGGGGAATCACATCTGCCCTGCTCCAGTCCTCGGGTACCACCCCATCCTCCCATGATTTGTTAAAGAGGGTAGTCAGTGGTGTCACTAGTTCTATCCTTAGTTCTTTTAGAATTCTGGGATGAATCCCATCAGGCCCCATTGCTTTGTCCACCTTCAGTTTTAAGAGTTCTTTCAGAACCCTTTCTTCTGTAAATGGGCTGGTATCAACTTCTGTATCCAGAGTGTTTCTACTGTTTGTTTTAGGTACCTCCCCCTCTTCCTTTGTAAATACTGAGCAAAAATATTTGTTTAGTATCTCTGCCTTTTCACAGTCACCCTCTGCCCACCCTCCCTCCCCTTTATTAAGCCTCACTATCCACTCCCTTGGTCTTCCCTTGGCTCCTGATGTACCTATAAAGGTTTTATCCCCCTTCTTAACTGCGTTGGCTATCTTTTCCTCAGTTTGGGCCTTTGCTGTTCTGACTGCCTTCCCAGCTTCCTTTTGCTTTAACTGATACAGTTCTCTGTCCTGTTCCTTCTGTGATTCCTTGTACTTCCTGAATGCTTTCTTCTTCTCCTCTTGAACCTTCACTGCCACTTCCTTTGAGAACCATAGTGGTTTCTTACCTCGTTTTGTTTTGTTTGCTTTACACAAAGGCTTGATACCTCTGTGATGGCAGTTTTTATTATTCCCCATTGTTCTTCCACCCCTCCTTCCTGCTCATTTGCTAGTGCATTCCTTAGGCACTCACCCATTTTGACAAAGTCAGCCCTCCTAAAATCCAGTACCTTTGTCTTTGTATGGCTTGACTCTATTGCTGTGTTTATTGTGAACCATACTGTTTGATGGTCGCTAGTTCCCAGATGGCTACCACTTCTACATCTGTGATCCTCTCCATCTCCATTTGAGAAAACCAGGTCTAAGATTGCTCCCTCGGTGGGCTCAATACTAGCTGTCTAAGGCATGCCCCTGTAGGGCATCTAGAATAACCCCACTCTTAGAAGTGGCTGCTGCAACTGCACTCCAGTTAACATCTGGCATATTCAGATCACCCATCAGCAATATCTCCCCTTTTCTGCCATTCTAAGTATACTTTCTATCATTTCCTTGTCCATTTCCTCCCCTCATGTTGTGGTGCCATTGCCGGTCTCCAAATTTACCTACAAGTGCTTCTTCTCCTCCCTGTTTACCCTTTTGTTCTGTTGCTTTGATTCCTTCCCTTATGTAAGAGCTACTCCTCCTCCTCTTTTACCCTCCTTGTCCCTCCTGTAGATAGTGTATCCTGGTATGTTTACATCCCAGTCATGGTTTTAATGTGTACCATGTTTCTGTGACTGCCACAATATCCAGATGTTCCTCCTCCATCAAGGCCACTAATTCAGGAAGCTTGTTACTCAGACTACGGGCATTGGTACTCATTGCTCTCCATTTTTTGATGGCTTTACCTTCTGTTGCAGCATCCCCCACTGACCTTTCTACCTTGGTCTTTTTCTCATTTAGTACCCTGTTTTGTAGGGGGAGGCTGGGATTTTCCTGCTGCTTATCAGTGCCTCCCCCCTTGACTAGTTTAAAAGCTTGCCAATGAAGCATTTAAACCGATTGCAGTGTTTCTATAACAGACATCGCGGATGGACTGGAGGGGAAGGTGTGTCTGTTCGCAGACAACACCAAGTTATGTAACAGGGCTGACACCTCAGAGGGAGTGGGCAAAATGGAAACCTGAAGAATGGTCTGGAGCACAGCAACTGAGATTTAATGCCAAGAAGTACAAGGTCATGCACTTAGGAAACACAGATCCAAAAAAGGAGTATTACATAGGAGGCGAATGTCTGGCTGCCACAAACCAGGAACGGGACCTGGGAATCATGATCTCAGATGACTTGAAAGTTGGAAAGCAGTGCGAGAAGGCAGCAGTAAACGCCAATAAAATGCTGTGTTGCATCTGGAGGGGTATTACAAGCAGGGGAGGAGAGGTGGTTCTGCCACTGTACAGATCACTGGTCAGGTCTCACCTGGAGTAACGAGTCCAGTTCTGGAGGCCTCATCTCAGAAAGGATATAGACTGGGTAGAAACAGTGCAGAGGAGGGCGACAAAAATGATTCAGGGGCTGCAGAACATGTCCTACGGGGAGAGACTGAGGGAACTGAATATGTACTCCCTGGAACAGAGAAGAGAGAGATGGGACATGATTGAGACTTTCAAACACACTGAAGGCAAAAACAAGGTACAGACTCTGGAACTATTTCACCTCAAAAGGGGCAGCAGGACCAGGGGGCACAATCTCAGGCTATAAGGAGGGAGGTTCTCTACTAACTCCAGGAAGTTTTTCTTCACGGAAAGAGTGGAGGATGCCTGGAAGAGCCTGCCCCCACAGGTTGTAGGGGCGAGTACCGTGGTGGGATTCAAGAATACATGAGATAGACACAAGGGAGCCCTTATTTCACAGGGCAACCAAGGGAATCTTATAGAAGTACTAGAATAGGCCACAGAATGGGCAGACTAGAGGGACCTGGCAGTCTCCTTCTGCTGTCAACTTCTATGTTTCTATGAAATCCAGATGGAGGCCTAACTATTGCTTTACACAATATGCTTTATAGAAACATAGAATCTGATGGCAGATAAGGGCTGCTTGGCCCACCTGGTCTGCTCAATTATTTTTCTACCATCATTTTTGCTGTTCTGTCCCTCTGCTTATGCAAGCTAGAGACTGTCTTCTTTTTACCACAGTCATGCATCGTGCTGATGATTTTGAGTATCTTTGCATCATGATAACAGACAACTCTTTTTCCTGATCAGTACACTCTACAACTTACCATATCTACTTAATATATAATTCCTTCATTGGTTCTTACCCTCTTACTTTTTTTTTTTTCTTTCACTTCTCCACATTAAATTGTTTTTGACATTTACTATCACCATAACCTAAAAACTCAAATCTATTTAATTCTGATTACACTGTTTATTATTGGTAATAACTCTGACTTGGGTTCCATATGCAAACTTTGAGATCCTACTTACTGTTGTCCAATCATTTAAATATTATGAATAGGACAGATCCAAGGACCAACCCCTGGCGTACTCTATTTACAGTAACTAGTAACACAATAATTTTAGGTTGGGAAAGACTCTGGGCCCATCAGATCTGCTACTTTGCTTCACAAGCAGGAATCCATTAGTGTGTTGCCTGCTCCTCTGTGTCCACTCACATGTATGCAGATGACATGGCAGTCCTTATCTCTGGCTCCTCTGCCTTTGTCCTCATGGGCTAGCCCCAACTGGACTTTAACAATGTCCAGCACTGGTTCCATGAAAATAGTATAGTTATGTAAGAACTTACCGTAACAGCAGATCTTTGAGAGAATCTCTTGCAGCAAGCCACACCTTTGGAACTATAGCTGTCAGGCACTAGGACCACATGGAAACCTTTTAACTAGCAGTCTACTAGGGCTGCCCATGACGACATCAGTCGATGTCGTCACTCTTATATATACACACACACACGTGGGTGACCTCACGCCCTCCTCAGTTCCCCAGCCGCAGACCAAACATAAAGGGCAATTCCCCTCTGCCTGGAAGATAGCTACTGTCACCCCAATACACAAGGGTGGTGATAGGACCCTCCCTAGCAATTATCGACCTATCTCAATCCTCTCTCCTCTCTCTAAGGCCTTAGAAAAAATTGTGGCCACCCAAATCTCTGAATACCTCGATAAATATAGCATCCTCTGCCCAGAACAACATGGTTTCAGAGCAGGCCACAGCACCAATACTGCCCTCCTGGAGTTCTCCAATTTTCTTCACACTTCACTGGACTCTGGCTCCCTAGCAGATGCAGTGTTCATTGACTTATCAAAAGCCTTTGATACCGTCTCCCACCCCCTCTGCTAACTACCCTTAGTCGCTTAGGCTTTGCCACTGGGCCTGTTTCCTGGTGCTCCAGCTACTTGTCAGCCCGCTCACAACGTGTGAAAATCAACGGGAAACTTTTCAGCACCTGCCCTATCCACTCCGGAGGCCCTCAGGGCTCCATTCTTGGGCCTTTGCTCTTTTCCCTTTTTCTCAACTCCCTGCCCAGTGTATGTACTGGTAAAATCCTTCTTTACGCGGATGATGCTGTACTCTTTGCCTCCGACTGTAATCCCATCTCACTTCAGGATTCTCTGCAGGAATCCTACAATGATCAGAAGCCTGGTTTACTGAGCACAGGCTCGTAATTAATCTAAAGAAAACCAAAACCATGCTCTTTGCCCACCCCCAAAATAAATCCAGTAACTATCCTCTCGCAGTCCACTCCACCTCTAAACTCCCTATTGAGCTAGTTCACTCTTATAAATATCTAGGTATAACCTTTGACCCTGCCCTCTCTTTTCATGCCCACATCTCTGCCCTTGCCTCAGCCTCTAACACTCGGCTGGGTATCCTCTATCATCATAAAAACTGCCTCTCCACGGATGCCCTCCGACTTGCAGTCACATCCTCTGTTCTATCTCTGGTAGACTATGGCCTACCTGTGTATGGTGCAGCAGACCAGACTGCCCTGCACAAGATCCGCCTCACCTTAAACAAGACCTGCAGGCTCATAACTGGGACTCCTAGTCTAACCCACACTTGCCGTCTTTACACCATGGCTAATCTACTCAACCTAGATGAGCGCCTCAAATACCAAACCTGCCTCCTAACAAAAAAAATCACTCCTTGGGCTATCCCCACTGGGTCTGTCAACCACTATCCACCGTGCAAACCCTACAGTGCATACCCGTATATCCCGCAAAACTGCACTGGTTATACCGAGGGCGAGAACCTCGCAAGGTCAAAGGGCTTACCCCTACAGAGCCCCCTGTTGGTATAACGCCCTCCCCACCAGAGTCACTGATGCCGCCTCATTATCTTATTTTAAAACTAGTCTTAGAAATCACCTGCTCTCAACACGCAGCTGTACCTGCCTCTAAGCCTCCTCCTATCCTCCCAGACAAGACTCACTGAGCTGCTCTCTGACCTTCTGTCCAGCTCTACCTTTACTTGCTACTATTTTCCCCACACTCCTCTTCTGATGTCTTCCACCCAGCCTTACCTTTATTCTGCCCACTGAATCAATCTCCATGTAACTACTGTATATTGTCTACTCTGTAAAGCGCACATGTAAGCCTGTTGTATACTGTGTTTGACAAATGCCTGTATTTTTTGGCTGATTCCTAAATGTACTCAGATTTTTTGTCTGCCTTGATGTTTGTTTCTTGCACTGTTTTGTCCTCACTGTGACGGCGTACCTTTGTAAATGAGCCTCTGCCTCAAAGGTTGTTAAACTGATGTTCTAATAAATAAATAAATAAATAAAAGGAAGTCCCCTGAAGGAACAGAGGCAGGGCACAGGTTCCTACCACTGGAAAGTGAGAGACAGCAGGCAGAATGCCCTGGAGAAGGAGACAGACACACAGGATCAAGGGGGATGGCATGGCTTGCTACAAGAGATTCTAGCTCGCTGTACTCTTACAGTAAGTTCTTATGTAACTGTACTATCTTCAACGAAGATATCTCTTGCAGCAAGCCACACCTTTGAAACAAGTCCCAAGCAGTACTGACAGATAGACAGTCTGGGTGGCTGGAAACAACAGGCTTAAGACAGGAGGCCTTGTAGCACAGCTAGGCCAAAGCCTGCCCTTCTTGTAGAGGCAATGTCCAGACTGTAGTGTCTAGTGAAGGTGTGGACAGCCAGGCAGAAGTTGCACAAATCTCAGCAGCTGAAATGTTTCTGAAACATGCAGCAGAAGTGTCCATGCCTTGAACTGAGTGGCCACACACAGGACCAGGAAGCTCCTTACCGTACTTCCTGTAATAAAAAGGTAATGTGGTTGGCCAACCATTTGGACAAGCACTGCTTTGAAACTGGGATGCCCACTTTCCCCGGGGCAAAAGAAACAAACAGCTGCAAGGATTTCCCAACGTTCTCTGTGTAGTGAACATAATATCTGAGTATTCTATGTACATCTAAGGTATGAAGCATTGTTTCCCCTGGATTAGCATGCTCCGGATAATACATAGGCAGGGGGATGGATTTTAAAGTAAAACTCAGACACCACCTAAGGCAGAAACTTAAGATTGGTACACAAAGACACCTTGTCTTTGAGGAAATTCAAATAAGGAGACTCACATATGAGAGCCTGAAGCTCAGAAATCCTGCGAAAAAAAAAAAAAGTAATAGCAACTAAAAATAATGCTTTCCATGACTGAAAGTGCAGCTTGCAAGTCACGGCTGGCTCAAACGTAGCCAAAGTAAGCTTCTCTAACATATGGCGGGACTAGATTGTGGATGGGAGGCTTCATGTGTAGGATGCCTCTCAAAAATGTATGGGACACATCCAGCTGGGCCATCATATGGCCATCACGAGGCATGTGGAAGGCCAAAACGGCCAACAGATGAACATTAATGGAAGAGTACTGCAGCCCAGCATCAAACAGGGGGTGCAAGTACTCCAGAATCTGATCTACTGGGCAAGTGAAAGGATCCAGGGGATGAAAGCAGCCCACAGAGCTAAGTGCTTCCACTTCATGGAATAAGTGACCCTGGTGGAGGGTTTTCTGGCAGCCACCAGGACATCAGCCACCTTCTGGGAATCTCAAAACCTAGTAATGGCTATGTCTTCAGGAGTCATGCATGAAGACAAAGAGACTTGAGGTACGGATGGACCAGAGTGCCCTGCTCCTATGAGAGCAAGCTGGAGCACAGAGGCAGAGGTACAGGGGCTTCCACAGCTGCAGTAAGGGGAACCAGATCTGGCGAGGCCAGAAGGGATACACTAGGATCAGAATGGCCCCTTCCATCTGAAGCTTGATCAAAACCCTCTGAATTATAGGGACGAGAGGGAAGGCATAGAGGACCCTCCCTTTCTAAGAGAGGGACAACATGTCTTGCCAGACAACTCCAGGCCCTGGAGCAAGCGAGCAGAAAAGCAGCAGTTTTGCATTGAGTAGGGACGGAAAAAGATCCAACTCTGGATGGCCCCACCTGTCGAACAGGTCTTCTACAACCAAGGTCAACAGCTCTCACTGTCCACTAGGGTGTTTTGAACATGGATGGCTGAATGTTCCAGAACATGTTCTAGAGCCCAGTACCAGACCCTCATCACTTCCCAGCACAGGGAGTACAAGTGGGTCCCCTCTTGTTTGTCGATGTAATAGACTGTGCTGGTGTTATCCATCTGGACCAGCCGAGTCCCGGGGACAAGTGGGTCTGGAAGCCTGAAGGGCATACAGAATGGCCCTAATCTGCAGGATGTTGATGTGGAGGGTTGTCTCTACTGGGGATCATGTCCCTTGAGTCTGATGGGACCCCAGATGAGCCCCCAGCCCAACCCCAAGGCATCTGTCATGATGATCTGCTGAGGGGAAGGAAGGAGGAAGGGAACCCTCTTCAATAGGTTGCTGGGTTCCATCCACCACTGCAGCACCTTTCTGACTGGCGAGGAGATTAGAATGGACTGCTTGAGGTTGTCAGTCCGTTCAGCCCACTGGACCCTTAACGTCCACTGGCGAATGCTCATGTGCAACCTGGCTAGAGGCACAATAACAATAGCCGCAGCAATCAGATACAGAAGCCTCAAGAAAGTTGTGGTTGTTAACATATCGACTGTTGTAGAGCACTTGAGCCTGAGCCCTTAGGCAGTCTGCTCTGTCCTGTGACAGGAAGGCAAAGCCCTGAGCCATGTCCAGCACTGCCCCAATGTACTGAAGGCATTGACTAAGGGTCAGGACCGACTTTGGCAGACTGACTGTAATGCCCAGCGCTGGAACTACTGAATGGTGAGCTGCAAAGTCTGAAGTAACAGGTCACTGGACAGTGCTTTGAGCAACCAATTGTCCAGGTAAGGGAAGACATACAAGACCTCCCTCCTGAAGATGGCCACTACCACTGCCAGACACTTGATAACCAGGCCACTGAGGACAAGCCAAAGAGCAAGGCTCAAAACTGGTAATGTTACCCCCTAGAAGTGGAACCTGAGATACTGCCGGTGGGGGGCAAACATCTTGATATGCAGGTATGCCTCCTGCATGTCCACAGAACAGATCCAGTCTTCCTGGTGTAGCAGGGGCAGTAGGCCCTGTAGGGTCACCATTCAGAAGTTTTTGTACTGGATATAGTAACTGACATTCCTGTCCAGAATGGGCCGCAAAGCCCCTGTGGATCTGGGGATGACAAAGAACTGGGACTAGAACCCCTTGTTTCTCTGGTGCATTGGAACAGGTTCAATGGCTCTTTTTTTGTAGCAAGGTCTGAATTTCCCCCAGCAGCACAGGAATGTGATCTGCTGGGTAATAAGACTGAATTGGAGGACACTCTGGAGGCCAGTCTAGCAGTTCTAAAGTGCGACAGTGTTCTATGATTTGTAACACCCAGGCATCTGTGATGATCTCCCACCACTTTTCAAGGTGGAGGGAGGAGTGACCCCCCCACCCCCGACAACTGCCTCCTCAAGATCTGGAGGGTGAGAGTCTGGTAGGAAGCCAGGCTGAGGCAGCACCCATGGCGGGGATGCACCATCCCCTCTGGGGAACTCTGACAGCAGGGGGAGGGGTGGGCAGGGCTGAAACTGCCAGGCACTTGGCTGAGGGTCTGGCGCCCTGCTTAGGTTTGTTGTAGGCCAGATGAAAGGTCACCTTCTGGGTACCTTTTAACTGGGTATGGTAAAGGGAGTGAACTGACTGCAGGGTCCAGCCTGAGGCCTGCAGGTTGGAAAGGATGTCTTGCCAGAAGATGTGGAGGGTGGGGGTCTGGTAAGGAGTCAGGCTGAGGTGGCACCTGCAGCTAGGGCTGCACCACCCCCTCTGGGAGCTTTGGCAGCAGTGGCGGGAGGGGTGGGTAGGGCTGAAGCCACCTGATGCTTAGCACTCTGCTTAGGTTTGTTGCAGGCCCGACGAAAGGGCACCTTCTGGGTACCATTTGACCAGGTATGGTAAAGGGAGTGAACTGACCGCGGGGTCATGCCCAAGGTCTGCAGATTGGAAAGGATGTCTTGCACATCTGCCCCAAAGAGTTTACAGCCTCTGAAGGGGGCATTCAAGATGGACTGTTGAATGTCAGTGGTAGAACCAGACAACCAAGCCAGGAATGCCACCTGAAACAAACGCCCACTGCGGTTGTTCTTGCAGAAGCATCAACTGCATTGTAGGCTAACCTTAAGAGATGCTTGCCCACGACTGCCCCCCCGCCTGAAGGGCCTTGAGCAGCTCTTGCCTCTGGGTACCCTCTGGGAAGGCCTCTGCAGTGGCTTTGGCCTTTCTCCAGAGTGAGTTTTGGTACTTTTACCATGTGGCCAATATAGCTGAGAACCCTAATTGCCAAGGTGGCAGAAGAAAAGGTCAATTTGCCCATAAGGTCCAGCTTTCTGTATTCCTTGTCCAGCGGAAGAGGGCCAAGATGCTTGGGCTCTTAGACCCATCATGGGCCACGTTAATGACCACAGAGTCTGCCTGAGGTGCTCCCCAAGAAAGTGTTTTCCTGAGGAGGCCTGGCATAATTTTTGGGAAATCCTGGGCATAGCAGGGGTCATATTCAGCCTATACAAGGTATCCATGGTGGCATCTTCATAGGCATCTATTAAAGGAGAAATAATGATAGGTGGGGAGTCTGGTAACTCTGGGTACTACATGAGGTTCTATTTGATGATGTCCTGCTCCTCTGCCTCAAAGCTCATGGCAGTCTTAAGCTGCTTCATGATGGTAATGAAAGAACGATTGTTTGGGGGAACCTCGGGGGTGTAATTCAAAGAGTACCCACCCTGAAGGAGACTGAAGAGGAAGAGGGAGCAGGGTTAGTGGCGCCGCCCTCATTATCCTCATCTTCCTTGTCCTCATCCTCTGGCAGAAGGACAGGGTGATACTCATCCACATCACTGTAGTGTGAAATGGGTACCAATGGTGTGTGAGAGCATGACTGAGCCAGATGCGGAGCTGTGGGGGGCGACAGCATAGGGTTAGGTACTGTGGGCCCTGCCGTCATAGGCCCTGAAGGAGAAGCAAGACGATGCATGAAGTCCCAAAATGAAAGCAAGGTGGTTGAACATCAATGACAGGCAGAGCCAGAGTAGGCTGCGGCATTGGCAGTGAAAACCGAGTGCCCATAGGCATTGTCAGGGCAGGGCAACCAAGGTCCCAGCGCTGGAAAAACCGGCTGAGGCATCGGCGGTAGGAGTGGGGTGCCAGGCATCACCATAATTGCCTGGGACATTGACAGGAGGTGGGTTCCGTCGTTGAGGAAGCTGTCTGGGGCAGCGAGGGGGAGACTGTCTTTCCGATGTTGAGGCAGAGCCTGCAGAGGATGCAGACATTACCAGGGAAGACTGGTGCCACGAGGGCAACAGGCCGGTGCTGGCCAAGGACAGGCCAGAAGAGAGGCCAGGTTGTGGGACCAGAATAAGGGCCAAGGGTGATGCTAGAGGAGGCAGAACTTCAGCCAACAATGGTTCCACACCTGCTGGGGTCAGATTGGCCGAGCTACCTGAATGTAGGCCTGCTGAGAAAAGGAGCCGAAACAACAGGAGCCGAGAAAGTGGGAGAGCAGGCCCTATGCTGAAACCCCCTGACATCAAAGGGAGAGATGGGGAGGGGGAGCTGCAAACACTGACCCTGTGGAAGAAAGGGTGCAAGTTACAGCAGAGGTCAACGCCAGGGACTGCGATGGCCCAGCCATGACTGGTGCCTTACGCGGCAACCACGAGCTAGCCGGGGAGGACCAGTCTTGGTGTTTGTCTTTCTCCTGGTGTTCACGCTTCCTGGCCGACTTGTCCTGGGACTTGGAGGACTAAGAGCTCGAGGACAGTGCCAGGGAGGTGGAGGATCTTCTGGCCTGGAGCTCCTTCTCTATGGCTTTTAGCTGCTGCTCCAGCGGGAATTTCTCGAGGTCCTTCTGGCAGCATCTCCGTGTGGCCTGGTTGAACCCACAGCAGACCTCACAGGCTTTCACTTTGTGGCTCATGCCTAGGCAGTGGATAGGAAAGGAAAGGGGAAATTATTTAACCAGGAAAGGCACGCTAAGCCAAAGCTTGTTTCCAGATGCAACCTGGGACCACAAAGAAGTTAAGCGAGTTGCTTAGGGTCACACAGTATGCAAGTAGGGGCTGTGGGATTCAAACCCTGGTCTTCAGGTTTGCAGCTCAGAGCCTTAAACCACTGTGCTATACTGCCTCCTACAGGTGATAGGATACAGGTGACGTGGCCATCCATCTCGTAGATTTTCCTTTCGAACGTGCAGAAACGGAAACGTTTAGAAGAACTGGTCGGCATAAAGTGAGTTGGCAAACTAGGGTGAGAAAATAAAAAATAAGGTGAAGTAAGAAGTTTTAGCAGTCAACTGAAGTGGCGTGTCTCCATAGAGTCCGACGTGTACCAATCGATGGTGGAAAAAGAACTGAAGAGGGCACAGGATGGCAAAGGGACACGTGCCCAGCTGGTCTAGCTGTCGTGATTCTCTGGAGGAAGGGCACTGAGGTGCTTCAGGTCTCTTGGTGCAGTCATGGACCGCATTAATAACGGCACAGTCCACTTTCAGGTACTCACTAAAGTAGAATTTGCCAGCTGGAGCATGGCAAAGCTGGTGAGCCTTCTTAGAGACCACTGGAACAGTATGGGGATGGTGCCACGTGGCCTTGGTAATGTCTTCGTAAGACTCAATGAATGGGGGAGGCTACCAAAGTGTCCCAAAATAGAACCTTGTGGTACACCTCCTCTTAGGGTCAGTGGGTTTGAAAGTGTACCATTTACCATGACTTGTTGTTTCCTGTTATGACAAACCATGAATTGGCCTTTTCTGACATCTCTACCTGTTCATGCATTTTTTTTTTTTTTTTTTTGCACCTTTCCAGCTTCTGGCTGGCCACTCTTTCCAGCTGCCTATGCCTCACTGCCACCCTGCCCCCGAAAGCCGTCACCACCCCACACTGCAGCCCTCACCCCCGGGTCACCAAGCTTAACCCTTTCGCATGGATGGGTCTCCCTCCTCCAAGGGGACGGGCGCTGGTGGAGAAGGCCAGCGCACTACGTTTTGGCCCAGGGTGCTCCTGAGGTGGTTCGTAGGCTCGTCCAGGGTTTTCTGTGACAGTGAGAGCTGGTAACCATCATCCAGTCAGACCTTGAAGCGCCATTTTCCATTTTCCCCTGAGGCGTGGCGTGCCACTGATGTCTAGGCACGTACGCCGACATCCACCACGTGCCCCCCTTGAGTCAATGGGACCCAGCATGCTGCCCTATCCCTAGCCTCCGCCAGGAGTCAGCAGGTGCCGGGTCCCCTTCCCCTCCCCTCGAGAGAAGGCAAGCAGTCTGCCGACACTCAAGCCTTCTCTCCCCGGCCGGCCCTCCAGTGTCCCAGGTCCATTCCCGAATCCGGGTTGCCAGCGTCGCAAGCAGAAATCTAACTGCTGCGCCAGCGTTCATGCCTTTTTAATAATATTGCATGATCTACTAAATCGAAAGCTTTGGAAACGTCGATATACACTGCACCCTCAGACTCCCCCTTATCCAATCCTGTTGCTACTGTGTTAACATAGTCCATGAGTGCACTGGCTGTTGACCTCCCCACCCTAAAACCAGATTGGTGTTTGGTCAATAGTTCATATTTATTCAAATATTCATTTACCTGTTTCCCAGTCAATTTTTTCCAAAACCTTAGACACGACTGACAATAGTGCCCCTAGTCAACAATTTGATGGATTATTACGATCTCCCCCTTTATAAATAGTACCCATCTTAGCGGACTTCCAGTATTCTGGACAGATTCCTTCAACATCGGTTATACATTTCTGTTAAAACAGGAGTTATGATTTCAAGTGAAATAAATAAAATTTGAGCATTAATGAGCTTCCTTCTCCTGTGAGGGGAGTATTAACTTCAATATTTGGTGATGGTTTGACAGAAGTATTGGCCAGTGTTGAAGGGTCATCTGGCTAGATGGAATCTTCCTGGGCAGACCAACTGGCTTCACTGGTGATTTGGCTTCCTTAGAGGGTGACCAACCATGTGGAGCCTCTGGTCATGGGGATTGCAGGTGCCCCAGTGACCAGCTGTGAGTCCTCAACTGGCACAATAATTCTTCTGACTGCAGCGCTTGCAAGGTGATTCTTCAAGGAACTTACTGATTACTTCGACTTGCAGTAGGCCAACAACTCTGAATGGCTGAGCTGAAGCATCTCTATGAAATAGAGGGACACTCTCTTGGTTTCCCCAGGGGATCAGAATCTCAGCACAGCAACAGAATTCTCCCACTAGAAGATCGATCACTGTAATGTCCTCATTTAGCACGGTTTGTGACCGCACGCTTTTCGAAGCTCCACAGCACTGTTTGTGACCTTGCGGCTTTCCACCGTGCTCACATATGGGTAATCCAATCTAAGTAGTTCCTGGAATGCGGGTGATATGACACTGGAATAAGTGACAGAAGGGCAGAATTCATGTGTGCAAAGCCCCAGGACTAGACAACTTACATATAAAGGTTCTAAGCTCCTTAAGAACCCTTACATCTAGGCCTGATGGTGCTGAGGGTTAAGGCCCTGGATGCTACATCTCATGCCACGCTGGCGACCCGAGTTCGGGAACGACCTCAGGTCACCGGGGTGCCGGCCGGGGGGGGGGGCCTGGAACAGGATTTCCCCTCCAGGGGTGGATGCCCGCTCCTCCGTAGTCCCGCACCCATCGGGTGGAGGTCTGATGGGTGCGTAGGTGGCAGGTGCGGTGACATAAGTCTGGGGTGGGATGGAAGGGGTCACCAGATCCTGGCATGCACGCGTGTACACATGTGTACGCCATGACCCTGGGAAGGGGAGAAAAAGGGAACCAACAAAAAATTGTATATAGAAAGAAAAAAAAAAAAAAGAACCCTTACATCTAAGGGTTCTTAAGACACTCAGAAATGAGCCGCAGAATTACCACTAGCAGAGAGTTATAATCCAACTTTAGACTGGAAGGCCGCTGGAGGACTGGAGGCAGGTCTGCTGCTGACCGAGGTGAACTGACTGGGGCCATCTTTGTTGATCTCTCAAAAGCCTTTGATCGGGTTGACCACACATTACTGTGCTCCTCTCTCCTGTCACTTGGCTTCTCCTCCCCAGCTCTTGCATGGATCAGTAATTACCTCACGGGCAGGCATCAGTACACCAAATTCAACAAGGTCCTGTCTGAGCCTGCCCAGGTTAACTGCGGAGTCCCCCAGGGCTCTGTCCTGGGGCCTCTCCTGTTCTCTCTCTTCATAAATGAGCTACCCTTGGCTCCGGCTCTAGGATCCCTCAGTGCTGTACACAGACAACCTAGTCATCATGGCCAAATCCCAGGACATCGCCACCATTAACACCAAAATAAACTCGGACTTCGACCACATCCAAACTTGGTTGCAGGACCATAAACTTGTTATTAACCTACAGAAGATGCAGGCCATGCTATTTGGCTCAGCAGCCAAGTTAAAAGCCGCCCCGGATTCACTACAGATCCGGGGCTGATGGGTCACGTGACTGTCGCAGGCTCAGTCAAGTACCTGGGGTGACCCTTGACTACGCAGCTGGATATGAACCTGCACATCACGAAATACATGCAAGGCCTCAAACTGCAAGCTGGGTCAGGCTTACAGAGCAAAAAGCTGTCCTAACTCCAGCTGCCCATCTTGTCTAGCCAGGGAGTCCTCCTACCCACGCTTTGCTCTGGGACTAATCACGCTGCCCGTTGCAAAAACTAGTCTAGTAAAGTGGGACTCAAGCGTACAACAACATATGCCGTTTTGCGCTCTCAGCCCCGCCTCACTCCGCCTAGGCTTTACACCCGGCTTGAGTGGCTCCCACCGGAAACTCACCGCTCTTACGTCGCGGGCAACTTCATTGACAATATTGTCAGAACTGCCACACCTCAAAACCTTGCTGAGACCCTTGTTCTTACTACACCCTGCTACAACCTGCGATCCAGCGGCTCCCATGCCCTCCTGGTATCTAAAACCTGCACACAAATGGGTGACCTAGCCTTCGCTGCATATGCGCCCAGGGTTTGGAACTCTCTTCCAACTAGCACTCGCTCCTCTCCCTCGCACCAGAGCTTTAAAGCCTCCCTCTGGGGTTTTCTCAAAACGGCTGTCACCTGTCTCTGCACTAGACAAACCCTCTCAGCCTGAGATGCTCCAACTAACTGAGATGCTACCTAAACATTACGACTTGGGCAGAGCACAACTGTGCTCATACTCCTCCTGTTCTCACAGCATATATAAAAATGGACCATTTAGGCCACCTGCAAAACAGGGTGAGCACTGTAACTGCGCACTCCTTTCTCTTGCACTGGGCCCACTCTATCCCAACTGTGACTCCTCCTTATTCTAACTGCTAGCCTTACAACTTGCTGCCTGGAGCGATGAATTCACACTGCACTTCTTCCTACTGACTGCAATGTTTAATACTCTATTGTAATACCTGTTTTTGGTATTGTTGTCTTACAATGTCCCTGTGTTCTGGTCACTTTATATTAACTCTTCACTACTATTTGCCTGATGAAATCTGATGCTTGTAAAGTCCCTGTTGTACTAATTCTATGTAATGTAATCCTCCACTTGTATTTGCCTGATGTTCATGTATGTACCTTGTAATGTACCTTGTAATCTCCCAGGTTGCACCTGAAAATAGGCACTTGGCTGTCTAGTGTGCTTACCCAGTTAACAAAAGCAAATAAATAAATAAGCAAATAGGATTGTTATTGTCAAGAAGGGGTTGACTGGGGACCCAGAAAACAATAGGTCAGTTAGTTTACCATCAATCCTGGGTAAGATCTGGTAGGCTATACTAAAGGACGAGATTAAATTACATTTAGCATAAACTGCTAGGAGACAGCCAGAATGGGTTTACAAAAGGAAGGCCATGTAAAACTAATCTGCTAAAATCATTTGAGTTGTAGAAGGGAATAGACAATCAGGAGGCAGTGGATATTTACTTATCAATACTTTAGCACAACATTCAATGAAGTACTAAATAAGACGTTACAAAATGAAATCAGAAGTCATGGAGGAGGATGCTAAGAAGGATTAGGAACTGAATGAGAACTGAATGGCAAAGGCTGGTTGTGAACAGAAAATCTTAAGCATGGAGGCAGGTGACTTGAATACTGCACCGAGGATTGTTGTAGGGACCACTGTTGTTCTACATATTTATAAATACATAATTATAAAATGAATAAATATGCTGTTCTAAATACTTATAAAATACATAAGGGCTAAAGCACAGACAGAGGAAGGTATAGCCCAGGCTATTAAGAAAGGTGACAAGACCTTCTTCAGATACATTAGCAAGAGGAAAAAGACCAGAAATGGGATCGTTAGGCTGAAGAAGGAAGGAAGGAAGAGAAAATGGTGAAGGATGACCTAGAAAAGGCTGAGATACTAAAAAGTACTTTTGCTCAGTATTCACCAGGGAAGGGGAGCGTGAGGGACTGAGACTAAGTAAGAGGGGTATTCAGGGGAGGGAAGTAAACACCATCCCATTCACAGTAGAAAAGTCCTAGAAGAACTCGGGGATAAAAAGCAGATAAGACAATGGGGCCAGATGGGATACACCCCAGAGTACTACAAGGAACTTGGGGAAGTGCTGGCGGAACCACTGGCTGCCCTATTCAGTGCATTACTAGAGACAGGGGAGGTACATGAAGACTGGAGGAGGGCAGATGTGGTCCCTCACCACAAGAGTGGAAGCAGAGAGGAGGCACGCAATTGCAAGCCTGTAAGTCTCACCTCAGTAGTGGGGAAATGAATGGAGTCCTTACTTAAGAGAGGATTGTGAAGTTTCTGGAGGACAGCGGGGCACAGGATCCAAGGCAGCATGGATACTCAGTGGGAAGGTCTTGTCAGACGAATCTAATAGATTTCTTTGACTGGATAACCAGGGTGGTAGACCAGGGAGGGCCGGTGGATGTAGCCTATGTGGAGTTCAGCAAGGCCTTCGACACCATCCCGCACAGGAGATTGCTAAATAAACTGTGGAGCCTGGAAGTGGGTCCTACGGTGGTAAAGTGGGTTGGGAACTGGCCATGGGACAGGACTCAGAGGGAGGTGGTAAATGGCATGAAATCGGAAGAGAGGGAGGGAAGGAGGTGACCAGCAGGGTGCCACAGGGGTCGGTGCAGGGACCAGTCCTATTCAATGTTTTCATTAGCGACACTGCAGAGCATCTGGAGGAAAAGGTGTGTCTCTTCGCAGATGACACGAAGATCTGCAACAGAGTGGACACACCGGAGGGGGTAGGAAAAATGAGAAAAGAACCTAAGCCTATTAGAGGAGTGGTCGGGTGTCTGGCAGTTGAGTTTCAATGCTAAAAAGTTCAAGATCATGCACCTGGACCACAGGAATCCAAGGGAGGAGTACAGGATGAGTGGGGAAATTCTGGCCACCACAAGTCAGGAGAGAGACCAGGGGGTTATATCTGACAACCTGAAGGTGACCAAAAAATGTGAAAAGGTGGTGGGGAGAGTAAATAGAATTTTGGGGTGCACATGGAGGGGCAGAACAAGCAGGAGGAACGAGGTAGTGATTCCACTGTACAGATCACCGGTGAGGCCTCAGCTGGAGTACTGTGTACAGTTCTGGAGACCACATCTCCGGAAGGACACTACCAAAATAGAGGTGGTCCAGAGAAGGGCAATGAAGATGGTACAAGGACTGCACCAGAAGCCTACAAGGAAAAACTTAAGGACTTTAAGGAAAAATTACTCACCTTAGTAATGTTGTTTGTTCTAATGGAGTCTTGCTGTATTCTGACAAATTGCAGTGAGGTCCAACCTTCGAACTGCCCCGGAGATGAAAGAGTTAACTTTCATGCCAGGCATGGAACGCTGACGCTCGAGCTCAGTTGAGACTCTGTCTGTTGCTGTTTGAACTCAAACCGTCAGATCTTTACAAGCTAAACTCACTGAGTGTCCTGTGTGGATGCTGTAAACCTACACTAGCCAACTGGCTACTAAATATAATAAACAGATTTTTTGGTCCCAAAGCAAAGACTCAAGTCAGGAAACCCAAAAAATGAAACCAACACAATGCCCACTCACCCAAAGCAAAGGGGTGATAAATAAAAGGTGGGGCACCTCTTGAGTGCCAACACTGCTACTGCCCACCCACATCCCAAAACAAAGGTTCTGAGAGGGGAAGGTGGGGAGATCAGAATACAGCAAGACTCCATTAGAAGAAACAACATTACTAAGATGAGTAATTTTTCTTCAAACAACATGAAGTCTTGCTGTATTCCTGACAAATTGCAGATCTAAGCAGTACCTCCATGGAGGAGGGACAGAACCTACCTAGGAAATAGGCTCTGAAGCACTGTCTAGCAAACCGAGCATCACTCCTAGCCTGGATATTCAGAGAGTAATGCTTGGTAAAAGTGTAACTGTTTTCCAGGTAGCTGCTTGACATATCTCTAAGATAGGAATATCCTGGCAGCAGCCAGGGAAGCAGCTACACCTCTGGTAGAGTGAGCCCTCAGGCCTGAGGTGGAATCCTGCCTAGTTTTCATAGCAAAATTGAATGCAAGAGACAATCCACCTGGCAATGGATCTCTTAGTGGCAGGTTTTCCCTTACCAACCTCACCATAAGTGAGGAACAGATGGAGGGAGTCAAACCTGTGACTCTTGGTACGCTCTATGTAGTAGCTAAGGGCCCTTTCAACATCCAAACTGTGCAGCCTCCTCTCACCAGAGGAGGATGGTCAGTGAAGAAAACAGGAAGAGACATAGACTGGTTAAGGTGGAAGTCTGAAACCACCTTAGGTAAAAACTTCCTGTTAGTCCTGAGGACCACCTTATCTCTATGGAAAGAGATAAAATCAGGCTCCACTGACAGGGCTTGTAACTCACTAATGCGCCTGGCAGAAGTGATGGCCACCAAAAACAGTTTTCAAGTCAAGTACTTAAGCTCTGCTGAGGACAAAGGCTCAAAAGGGGGTTGCATAAGCTGAGCTATGCAAACATTAAGGTCCCAAACAGGGGCAGGGTCCCTGAATGGCTGATTGGTATGAAGCAATCCCTTGAAAAACTTAGAGAATACAGGATGAGCTGAAAGGGAAGAAGGCTTACCTGCTGAAAGAAAAGCAGAGACAGCTGCCAGATGCAGTCTTAGTGTAGCTGGTCTGAGTCCCAAGCTATTAAGATGAACCATATAGTCAAGGACTGTGGGCAGGCCAGCAGACTCTGATGGAATATGCTTCACAGAGCACCATATGGAGAATCTTTTCCATTTGGAGTTGTAAGTGCTTCTGGTGGAAGGTTCCGAGAAGCCTTTAGGATATCCATAACACCTTGAGAGAGGTGTAAATCAGCAAACTCTAACTCTTCAAGAACCAGGCCTTGAGATTGAGAGATTTGAGATTCGGATACCAAACCCTCCCCTGAGCACAGGTTAACAGGTTGTAATTCCTGGGACGAAACAGGGGAAGGTGGACTGCTAAGGACAACAGGAGAGGGTACCAGGGCTGTCTGGCCCAGTCTGGAGCAATCAGAATCACCTTGCAAGGTTGAGACCTGATTTTGACTAACACCTTGAACAGGAGAGGGAAGGGGGGGAAAGCATACAGGAACTTCCCTTCCTAATTGAGAACTAGGGCATCCAGGGGGACTGAGCCCAACACTGGGGGTCTGCAGCAAAAAAGGGGAAGTTGGTGATTGTCTGGGGCTGCAAAAAGATCTATCTGTGGGGTGCCCCATCTGGAGAAGATGATCTTCAAAACCAGGGGATCCAGTGACCATTCGTGATGGCTCTGAGATATCCTGCTGAGAGCATCTGCCAGGACATTGTCCTTTACTGGGAGGTGTACTGCTGTAAGAGAGGTGTTCAGGGAATAGGCCAGAGACCATAACTTCATTGCTTCTGTGCACAAGGCCGTAGACCGAGTGCCCCCTTGCGTGTTGATATACCACATCGTGGTGGTATTGTCTACCCTGATCTGAACTACTTTGTTCTGAACAGACTTGGAAAAAGCCTGAAGTGCTAGAAACACTGCTCTGAGTTCTAATAGATTGATGTGAAGTAGAGATTCCTGAGGAGACCACAACCCTTGGTTAGTCAGGTCTCCCAAGTGGGCTCCCCACCCCAAGAGGGAGGCATCTGTAGTAAGGATTAGAGAGTGAGACTGAGTGACAAAAGGAACTCCCTGTCTTAGACTGTCCTGATCCTGCCACCACTGCAATGCCTAGATCAGGGTTTGAGTCAGTGGAATCAGTTTGGTCAGAGGATCCTTTTTCTGAGACCAAAAGGCTCTCAAGTGGAACTGAATGTCCCTCATCTGAAATCTTGCTCCCTGCACCACTGCTGTAGAAGCAGCCATGTGCCCCAGGAGCTGTAGAAAGTGCCTTGCTGGTCGAGACACCTGGAGGGTGAATGAAGAGGCCAGTGAAATAAGGGTTCTTGCCCTGTCCAGGGGAAGGAAGGCTTTTGCCTTTACTGTATCTAGCTCTGCGCCTATGAAGATGAGGAGCTGTGCAGGCTCTAGAACTGACTTTGAAAGATTCAGAAGGAAACCTAGAGAAGTAAGCAGTTGCTGAATTATCTGTAGGTGTAACTTGACTTGTTCTGGGGACTGGCCTACTATAAGCCAATCGTCCAGGTATGGGAAGATGGAAATCCTTTTCCTTCTTAGGAAGGCAATTACTACTGCCAGGCATTTTGTGAACACCCTTGGAGCAGAGGTTAGGCCGAAGGGCATTGCTCTGAATTGGTAGTGGCCTGAGGGCAGCTCGAACCTGAGGTATTTTCGATAGGAGCTTCTGATGAGAATATGGAAATAGGCATCCTTGAGGTCCAGGGAGACTAGCCAGTCCCTGGCCTTAGAGAGGGTAGAATTATTCCAGAGTCACCATTTTGAACTTTGGCTTTAAAAATTGCATGTTTAAATATCTGAGATCCAGGATGGGCGCCATTCTCCTGTCTTTTTGGGGTGAGGAAGTACCTGGAGTACAATCCTTTCCCTTTGTGTAGGGTGGAACCCTTTCTATAGCTCTCAGAGCCAAGAGGGAAGAGACCTCTGCCTCTAGGGCAAGTGCCTCTGAAGGATTTGCAGGTGGAAAGGATCTGGTTCTCATCTTTGGAAATTTTTTGAAGCTGAGAACCAGTCCCTGGCTTACTACTTCCAGGACACATTTGTCTGATGTTAAAGACATCCAGTCCTGGACAAAGTAAGCCAGCCTGCCCCCTACAGGTAGTGGAGAATTGGCCCTGGCAAACCCATCAGGGTGCCTTGTTTGGCAGGGGCTTTAGGCTGAGGGGTGGAAGCAGGCCTGCTTGTAGCCCGTCTGCCTCTCCCTCTAAAGAACCCCCTATGAGCATAAGCAGAAGAGGAGGCCTGGGCTTGGTAGAAAAGCCTATGAAGAGGCCTGCCCCTGCTCCTGGGTTGCTGCCTCTGAGGAGTGGCTTGCCTTTCCTTGGCCTGAGCACTCCTGTAGGTGGTCCTGTACTCATCCATTTTCTTCATGTAGTTCTCTGTTTGCTCCCCAAACAGAGAATTACCCATACAGGAAAATCCATGGCCTTAGTCTGGGTATCCTGAGACAGGCTAGTACATCTGAGCCAAGCCATCCTATGAAGGGCCACAGATGTAGCCATGACTCTAGATGAAACATCATTGGAGTGCACAGCAGCATGGAATTGCACCTTGGATGCCTCAATACCATCTGCAGCCACCTGCTCCAGCTCCTTGGCAAGCTGGCCAGGGACCTGTTTAGCTAAAGCCATTACAGTGTCCCATCTAGATTTCTGATATCTAGCTGTATAGGCCATATAATTGGCCTGCCTGAGTCCCAAGGATGCTGCCATGTACTGTTTCTTTGCCATGGCATCAATCCTCCTGGAGTCCTTATCTGGGGGGTGTGAAGCCAAGGGTATATTAGCTTTATCACAGGCTGCATCCTGCACTACCCCAACATGGCTGCATTGCTGGGAAAGGAATTCCGTATCTGAGCCTGAAAGGGTATACCTCTTGTCCATTCTCTTATCCATAGGAGGTACAGAATTAGGAGTCTTTAAAATATTTATTGTCTGTTTCCCAAAAGACTTATGAAGGGAATAGACAGCCTCCTGGACTCTGGGATATCCATCATTTCAACATAGTCAGGCTCTCCTGGTCATCCACAGCTTCTTCCATAGGAAGCTGAAAGTTTCAACCACTTTCTTGTAAAACATGAAATGGGAGGGGATCAGAAAGCCTAGGAGGAGACACTCCTGAAGGTCTGTCTGGGGATGTCCGGGTCAATGGGCACATCCAGACTTTCATAATCACACTCACTTTCCTCATACTCCTTCCTCCTCCTCCGGTTCATTAAATTCCTCTAAATCACATAATCGGGAACCGGTGGAACAGAACGAAACCGGCGCCTTCTAATGGGGCCGGTTCGGTCAGGAACTGGGAGATAGCGACTGGACAATTTTATCGCTTTGGCTATTTCATCAGCGGTCGGAGAAAGAACTTTGGATCCACACCGCTGATTTATCCCTTCTTGATCTCTTAACGGAACCGACTCCTCAGAATCGGTTCTCCTTTTGACCGAAGAAGTTTCGCCCTGGTCAGAGGGCACTCCTTCTGGTTCAGTTGGAACCAAACCGGCCTGGCCATCCGGGTCAGCGGACTTTTGGCCTCCCTTTCCCTGAGCCTACCAACTCTTTTTTCCAGGGTAGCTGCAGGAAAATTTTTACAAATCTGGCAGTCTGAATCGAGGTGGTCAAACCCCAGACAATAAACACAGGTGGTGTGGGGATCAGCCTTAGCAAAGACTTCCCCACACACACTACAGTGTTGAAACCCAGTGGGCCTGGTTTTTCTTTTGGGTTTCTCAGACATGGCCAGTCCTAACCAAAAACTTACCCTTTTTTCGGCAATCCGCCAGGCAAGACACCCTTATCGTTCCTGACCGTTATTGGTCGGAAAAACGTAATAAAATCCGTTTTTAGAACCGATAAGAACCGCTAACCACACTTCTAAAAGTAGAAATAAAGATTTTTAACAACCTGATCGGTTCAAACCAACCGATCCCATGTTTACAAGTTCCACACAGAATAATAACAAAATAACCTATCTAGTACTCACGATACTACAGACAGAGACTGAACCGGAGGTTATGTGTTTAAATTCGGTCGAAAACTGAGAAAACGGTACTTTAACCCACAAATTGAACTGAAAGCAAAGGAGAAATCGAGCGACTGTTCAGTGAGGCGGAGTAAAGAATCTGACGGTTTGAGTTCAAACAGCAACAGACAGAGTCTCAACCGAGCTCGAGCTCAGCGTTCCATGCCCGGCATGGAAAGTTAACTCTTTCATCTCCGGGGCAGTTCGTAGGTTGGACCTCACTGCAATTTGTCAGAATACAGCAAGACTTCATGTTGTTTGAATATCTATTCACTGAAGGAAAGAAAGAAGGGAGATATGATAGAGACTTTCAAGTACCTTAGGGGAATAAACAGGGTACAGGTGGAAAGCATATTTCAGAGAAAATTCTGCACAAGAACAGGGGGGCATGATATAAGGTTGAAGGGTGGAAGGCTCAAGGAGGAATTTTTGGAAGTACTTTTTCACTGAAAGGGTGGTGGAGCCATGGAATAGCCTCCCAGCAGAAGTAGTGGACATGAAAACAATATGGGGGGGTAAAAGTGCATGGGATATACATAAGGGTACCCTGCAGATGTGCAGAGCAGGAGAGTCACAGATCAAATAGGATCTGGGGCTGCAGCAGTGAGTAGGGAGATGGGCAGACTAGGGGGGCCGTATGGTCCTTACCTGCCAACAGATTCTGTGTTTCTATGTAAAGTGATCTTGAAAAAGGGTAGAAGGTGGTCAGATGACCATATTTAAAAAACACCACCAAGATAGACCACAATTCTAAACTTGGTTTTATACAGTAAATTTTATATACATGGTATCGTAAAGCAATGATTTATGATAGTGGAGGGATTGTATACAGTATACTGTACATGCAACAGCCATGACAGGCTCTTTATATACACACACACACACACACACACACACACACACACACGTTAGATTCTGTGTTATTGAGAAAGGGCGAGAGGGCCAGGATGCTGGGGGATAACCCCCCATCCTCTCTCGAAAACTACCATGGGTTCTTTAACTCTCACTTGGGCAGTCACCAGTGATGGGCAGAATAGACCAGTTTAAAGTCTCATCCAAAAGAAAAGCACCTCTGACAGTGTAGCACTGCAGTGTTAGTGTTGGGTAGTAGCCGAAGTGCCTAGTGCAGGACTTGAACTCATGACCATCCACTCTTCCTGGCCTAGAGGCCAAAGTGCAATTAACTGAGTCAGTGACACTAAAAGCCAAAAGACAATCTGTAGAGCCAACACAGAGGAGCAGCACACTAGCATACAAAAGCATTTGGGATAAATGTGGTAAAACAGGAAGACAGGATTCACATCACAACAGATGGGTAAATGAAAGGTTATGTATTTGTGGCAGAAATAAAGTTAGGAAGTACACCCTGCTATAGAGTAAAAGATTGCTACATCAGCTAAGAAGGATTTAGGGGTATTACAAACAAGATTCAAACAATACAAGTAGTATACAGTGATAGTTAATTAAGACTAAAAGGATGTAGGGTAGCATGAAAAGGAAAATACAGAATAAGGCAAAATAAATTATACTGCCACAGCTAGGGCCATCAATTTTCAGTGAAACTGAAAAATTGGAACTAGCCATTTTTTCAATATTTGCACTAAATTAAGTGTTTTATGCCTATTTGTGGGCTACCTCTCCCCAACTTTACACCCATTTTGTGTGCAAAATTTCCAACTTCAAACCCAAGGGTGCTCAGGGAACTCGCAGTGGAACCGAATGAACCCCTGGCAAGGCTCTTCAACAGCTAAATGCAGTCAGGGACGATTCCGAAACACTGGAGGGTAGCAGACGTAGTTCCAATCCACAAGGAGCGGCACCGCGAGCCCCAGTGCGTGCGGTAATGACTATCTCAGCATCGACCCTCCAACCGAAGGACTACCCTAGAGAATGAGACCGTTTCCTTTTATGCTTCCGAGAGGACCACCCATCCCTGGCCCGGCTGACTGAACAGCTTTCATACGAAGTCTCCCTACAGTCACCTGACCTGCTCATGGTTGACTCCATCAATGGAGGGCAGAAGACTTCACTTGTTCAAAATAATTCTATAAAACAATAAACTGAACTATTGCTGCTAGTGAAGTTTAACTCTTGGCGGGCGAACAATGTCACAAACACACTCGATGGCAGGAAAAAAGGAACTGAGGCGGTTGGAGGGTTGACGCTGAGATAGTCATTACCACACGCGCTGGGGCTCGCAGTGCCGCTCCTCGCGGCTCCATCTCGATGCCGGCCCTCCTGAAAAAAGTTTGTTCCCACTGGGTCCTGGTGCCTCCGGCAAACTCCCATTAGTGTGAATGAGTGGTGGAGACTATTTCCAGGAAGATCAGTGCAGACTGGATGGACCAAGGTTGTTGTTCTGTCGACACAGTCTACATTTTGATGTAATCTTTGTGCAAATATTTCATGCAAACAAAATCCCACTTTGTGTCACACTGTCAAGGAAAACTCAGACATAGCACCAATGTTTGCTGTTAAAAAAACATCTTTTGTGTAAAATTTTAGAACAAATGTACCATTCTGCACTAAATCTGGGGGAAAGGAAAAAATAAAAAACAAAAAAAAAAAAAAAAAAAAAGGGTTTTAAGATTTGGCCAAATGTAACTGGCAGTTTTGAAAATGGAAAATCTGTGGCCCTACACTGTATCATTTGGGTCATACAGGGTGGGACAAATTAGTTCACCAAATGCAACCTGGCAGTTGTTTCTGGCCTCCTTTTTCCTCTCCTTAAATCGCCCTATTAGGCTTTCTTGCTGCTTGCCTATGCACGTGCCAAACAATGCTGGTTGTAGCCACATAGCAGGCCGACAAGATATGAAAATTACGCACCTACCATAATTCCTGATCTTTCTGTGCATCTTCACCATTCATCACCTGTGGGTATGTGGCCAGAGGTCACGACCCCGCGGGAGATTTCTTTTTTTAGATGGGCGGAGTCGACACACCGTCAGCGGCGCCCTCAAGGCCGACACACTGCGTGGCACTCAAGGGGTTGGCCGTTAGGTGCCATCTACCCTGCCCTCCCACCAGTTTTGAGTCGCCGTAGAAAGGGTTGGGAGGGAGGGACAAGGAAGTCCAAGGGACAGACAAAGGAAAAGACAGACAAACTAAAAGGAGAAATAAACGACGGAGAGAACAGAAGGAGAGTTAGAAATCTAAGGGGATTGGGAAGGGTCCCAATCTCTGGAAGCAGGAAAAGAGGGAATAAGGGAGGGAAAAATTAGAAATAAGGAGGTGGAGGACATACCCTGAACCTTTGACCTGTCTCCAGATTGTATAGGAACTGTGAAGGAGTAGCCAGAAGGCTGAACTGCCAGAATTCAAGGCACAGAATCACAGGCAATAAACTCCAACAGGAGCAGAAGTGGCTATTCCGGAAGAAAAAGGATACAGGGCTGTACTCCCCCTTAAACCACCTATCTGGACATGAGAAACAAAGTTTCTTAAAATAATCTGAGGGATGAGTCCCTAAGGATAAGAACAGAGAGGGAAAGAGGAGGAGAGAGAGAGAAAAGAGAGGGCAACCACCAATTCCCACCTCAAAGGGGTGGAGCCAAAGCATTGAGGAGAAAGTGCCCCCTCCCCCGATCCCTCTCCCCTCCTGACAGGAGTAAAAGTCCCCTGCACCAAAGGTACCCCGCTCCTGACCGGGAAGAGGAGCACACAGAGGAGGGGACCCAGAGACTGAGGCCACAGGGGATGGAGGTGGGATTGTGATGAATGGTGAAGATACACAGAAAGATCAGGAATTACAGTAGGTCGCATTTTCATATCTATCTGTGTCACTCTTCACCATTCATCACTGTAACAATGAGCCCCCTGAAGGGGCCTCAAACCCTCAAAGGATAAAGTCCCTAGCTCTCAGTGGGTGAGACATTGAGAGAGAGAGAGAGACTTTCTGAGGCCTGGCAAGGCCAGAGTGGGGGAGTGAGATGAAGACCCCTGGAGGTGGAGATTGCCCACAGGCGCCGTCTCACCCTACGGGAGAAAAGATGGATTCTCCGGATACGCGGAGGAAATAACCTCCGCCGGGCCATGCATAACTGGGAAAGACGAAATGTCATCCGCCTAGTGCAGAGATCGCTGTCCTGTGACCCTGAAAGCTACCGCTGGCATCACAATATGCCCCGCTATGCCTTGTTAGCTCCAAGCCACGTGCAGAGAGTGCAGTGGCTTGTCTGGTTACCTCCATATCAGGCATAGAAGCTAGGAGCTGACCTAGCCTGGATCACAGAAACCTATTATAGGTAGCATAGTGGGCCTGATGAGCAGAAATTGAAAGACGTAACTGTGCCGGGTAGAAAGTCCTCCCCCCCCCCCCAAAGTCAAAATCCATGGAATCGTGATCTGGGGGCCAGTCACGGTGGAGGGCGCGAAGCCCATCGGGAGTGTCCAGCTGCATCAGTCCTGAATGAGGATGAGGCATATGACCTGGAGACTCCGGAGTGCACAATACCTCTAGCTCAGATCCCTAGGGGCTGGGACTCTGGAAAAGGGCCTTTGCCAGAATCGCAATGATGTCTCCTGGAAAGGAGCAGGCCAGGCGGGCACCACAAGGGTGTCTGCACTCAAATCGCCTACGAAGACGCACGTCGATCATCCGGATTGTGCCAAGTGGGTGGGGTGACATGCAGGTCCTCCATCATCCTCACGAGGAAACGCTGATACTCTACGAGATCAGCAGCAGGAGAGATGTGGACAGAGGGCTCCTCTCCCCCTGAAGAGGAGGATGAGGAAGCAGAGGACCTTGGAGATCCAGGGGTTGGCTGCTCAGGGTGATGGTGAAACACCTGTCTGTCCATGGCACTGACATACGAAGGGAAGTGAGCAGCCACACCCCTGAACTGCTCTCAGGAGAGAGGTCCCCTAGGACCAAGAACGCCTGGGAGAGCGGGAGACGGTGACAGAGGAGTGGGGGCAAGGCCAACGGCAGAAGGAGACAGTCCTCTGTCAGGGCAAGACAGCGCACCACTAGGCCGGCCCGGTGGCGCTGAGGGTTGAGGCGCTAGACGCCACACCTCGCGCTGCACCGGCGACCCGGGTCCGGGGACGGACTTGGGTGGCCAGGGGTCGGCGGGGAGAGGGAGGATCGAGCGTCCCAACGGATGCTCTCTTCCCTCAGGGGCAGGCTACCAAGAGCGCATTGCACTCTGCACTCCCTTCCGTGAGCAGGTGGAAGCACCGGCAGTGGGAAGGGATGGAGGCAGCTTCGCTTTTGTCGGAGCCGGGAGGGGGACGCCGCGCAAGATGAGGGTTCGCGCGCGTAAGCACGCTACCACCGGGGACGTACGCCCTTAGCGCAAGCGCCCCAGGGGGAAGGGACGGGGGAGAAACCGGAAAATCCCCTCCTGCAGCCCTAGATGAAGTCCGCCTAAAGTCCACCCGGACCACCTACAGGACAGACCCCACTGTGCGAGGAGAGGAGGATTGGCACTCTAGGGGCAGATCCCTAAGGTAGGTACCGGGGGGACATGAGCGGACGGAAGGAGGGGGCACCGGAGGTAGGAAGGAGGAGGATAAAGATGAAAATAAAAAAATTAAAAAGACAGCGCACCAGGAGCCTCAAGAGAAGAAGGGGCTCCGGAAAACCATACAGCCGACAGCTGATCAACCATACTGGAATTGCCTAGGATGTGCTCTGAAGATTTCCCCCCTGTGAGGTGACCGGGAAACTCCAATAAGGATGGTCCCTACCCTCCAAAAACCAGGGCCCTCTCGAGAAGACAGAGAGAAGGGCGGGGGTCCACCCTACAACTCCTTTTCGAACCTGGGTGGGTCCCGGAAAAGGGTCGCCGGATCGAACCCTGACCCCTCAACCCCTCTGAGTCCGACAGAGCCCTACTCCTCGCACACACCAGCCTAGGTAGCTGACAACCCTGGTCAGTCCCCGGGGGGACCACCCAGTGAGTAGCACCCTCCCCTCACGTGGGTGCTCCGATCGGTCCTAAAGTTGGGCGATCCAGGCACACCACCCAAGGGTGTACCGCAACTGAGGGGGCAGAAAACCCTCCGAGCCCAGGCTGCAGAGCAACAGTGGCCTGTACCACTGCCTGCTGGTCAGCACTCCTGACCCTGGACACGGGGGCAACCGCCCGCCCCTCAGAGGGAGGCTGGCTCCAGTCAGCCGAGGAAACTACCAGGGTGTCCACGTGGGCCACCAACTCCAAAGAGTCGGACAGTCGGTCCGAACCAGACACGGACTCCGTCTCAGAGGAAGTAGAGACCGAAGTCCAGTGCCAGACTGTACGCGGACGCCCACTGCTGTCCCGAATGAAGGGGGTACCAGTCTGGGTGTCTGCACCAGAGCCAGTGCCGAACTCTCCAAGTGCACTGCGAACGGTGCCCGAAGAAGACACGGCACCGAGACCGGTAGCAGAAGCGGAGTCGATGCCTGCTATGGTGCTGTCCTGACTCATGGTGCCGTGAGCAGCACTAAAGTCAGGACTGCACCGATAGCTCCCTGGCACCAACAACACCTCACGGCACTGCATGCCGCCGGCCGCAAGCGGCACCAGAGCTAGACATGGCGCCGTCCCCAGCCTTGGTACCGCGAATGGTGGCGAGAATCTGTTGAAGACGGCACTGTAGAACCTCCCACGGTGCCGTCAGCACCATCGGTGCCGTGAACGGTGGAGACGCCGCCAAGCGGCAGACCAGCACTGACCACAGTGCCATCAGGACCTAAGGTGCCGCAAACAGTGCCGAGGCCCAAGACAGCACTGACGGATGGCGTCGAGGACTGTGCCGACCCAGGCTTACATACAGTGGGGGAATTCAAGAATGCATGGGACAGACATAAGGCAGTCCTAGTGGGGGGTAGGAGGAAGTAAGCTGTTGGTTAATTAGGATCTGCAGCTTATCTGTTAGGTAGGAAAATGGGCAGACTAGGTTGGCCAGCGGTCCTTATCTGCCATCAAATTCTATGTTTCTATGCTTCCCAGCCCGGAAATGACACCGGGAGCCTTCATCCCGAAGGGGCAGAATGCCAGGCGGTGCCTCCCACCCCAGAGATGGACTGGCCTCCTGCATGCCAGATGGGACTTCTGCAATGGCAAGGCTACTAGGGCAAAGCCCCCTCCTCAGGTCCGTATAGAACACGGGAGGGGACGCGAGAAGAGCGGGGAGACAGCGGCTTGTGGTACACGCCCATCCCAAAGTCAGTGGAGCTCGCCCAGTTTTCCACGCGCGTTGCTCGATGACACGACGGTCCATGGAGAAGCAGGCGTTGCACGAATCCATGTCGTGAAGTGGGCCAAGACACGCAAGGCAATATCTTAAATATTTTGCCCCCCGACCGAGACATGATCCACGGTAAAACAAGTTAAACAGAGACTCGATGTCACTGACAAATAAAGAAGAGGAACAGTCTTACCACAGCGGCGTCGAGTGGTGCCAAAAATGTAACTGGCAGAAAAAGTATTTCTCGGCGTCGATGACACTGAGTCAATAATACTATGCATCTTGATAGTAGCTCCTCACGAAGTGCGACCTCTACAGTGGGAGATGAAGAACTAGTGGGAGGACGGGGTCAAGGGCACCAAACGGCCAACCAGCGAGCACCACACAGTGCGTCGGCGTCGAGGGTGGTGCCAACCGTGTGTCAACTCCGCCCATCCAAAAAAAAAAAAAAAAGCTCCGCGGTGTTGTGATCTCCGGCTGTATACCCCATAGGTGATGAATGGTGAAGACTGACACAGATAAGATCATGGACTGCATGGCTATGTTGTGGGCCACCTGCGTGAACATGCATACACGCATGTGCTGTGAGAGTTGAAATGCAGAGAACTAGGGGTGGAAGGGGCTGTTAGTGTCATGCAGAGACAAATCAGAACAGTCCCCCCCCCACCATGAGCCTCTTTCTCCTGGCATCTACACTGTTGCTTCCTTTTTGTCAACTCTCCATCTCCAGGTGTGCACATGACCAAGCTACGCCTGCTTGACGGGCACTGCTTTACACAGAACTACAAATAAAAGATGCGGAGAGAAGTGTGTGAATGTGCAGCATCACTCTATGAGAGAGACAGAGGGTAAGAGATTTTTTTTCAGTAGTCTTTTTAAGGAATATCAGGAATTGTTGAAGCAGAGCAAAATATACATTGGAAGGTCTTTTTAAGTATTTGAGCAGGGAGAGGAGATTTACCATCCTACAGTATGTTCTGAATGAAAAAACTGTTGAAATGCAGCAGACAGAAGTATGTTTAAACAAAAATAAGGGGTGAATACCTTACTTGCGTAAGGTTCTTTTAAGGGCTAGTACTAAATGTCCTTTTAAGGATTATTGGTGACATCGTCAGACAGTACACATTAATTTACGAAAGTATTAAAAATTAGCTACCACTTTGAAAAACAGAGAAACATAGACTTTGACGGCAGATAAGGACCGCTTGGCCCATCTAGTCTTTCCATTTCCCTACCTAAAGGATAGGCCGCAGATCCTAGTTAACCAACAGCCTATTTCTTCCTACCCCCCACAAGAATTGCCTTACGTCTGTCCCATGCATTCTTGAATTCTCCCAAAGTTTTAGATCCCACAACCTCCTCAGGAAGGCTGTTCCATGCATCCACTACCCTCTCTGTGAAATAATACTTCCTCACATTGCCCCTGACTCGATCTTTAAATTGTGTCCCCTTGTTCTTGCACATCTCTTTTTCTGAAAGATGCTACCCTCTTGGACTTTGTTGATTCCACTGAGATACTTAAAAGTTTCTATCATGTCCCCCCTCTCCCTTCTTTCCTCAAGGGTATACATATTAAGCTCCTTTAGTCTCTCCTCATACAGCTTCTCTTGCAGACCCTGCACCATTTTAGTTGCCCTCGTCTGGACTGCCTCTATCCTGCCTATGTCCTTGCGGAGATGGGGTCTCCAGAACTGGACACAGTACTCCAGATGGGGTCTCACCAACTGTCTGTACAGAGGGATAACAACTTCCTGTTTTCTGCTGCTGATGCCTCTCCCTATGCATCCCAGTATACCCCCAGCCCTCCCTACTGCCTTCTCACATTGCTTGCTAACCTTAAGGTCATCTGATATGATTACCCCCAGGTCCGTTTCCTTTTTTGTTGTTGTTACTACCCTCCCCCCACTGTGTATTCTTCCCCTGGGTTCTTGTTTCCCCAGGTGCATTATTTTGCACTTCTTTGCATCGAATCCTAGCTGCCATACTTCTGACCATTCCTCCAACCTTGCCAAGTCCCTTCTCATCCTTTCCACACCTCCTTGTGTATCAACCCTGTTGCAGATCTTTGTGTCATCTGCAAAGAGGCATACTTTTCCTTCCAGTCCCTCTGCAATGTCACTTATGAAGACATTAAAAAGGACTGGACCCAATACTGAACCCTCACGGTACCCCACTAGTAACCCCTCTTTCTTCAGAGTGGACTCCATTTACAATTATCTTCTGTGTCCTGTTGTCCAGCCCATGTTTTACCCAGGCTACCACCCTGGGACCCACTCCCAGGCTGGTTAATTTGACTATTAATCTTTTGCGTGGGACTGTGTCAAATACTCCCTTAAAAGCTAATGGCCTTAAAAAACATGGCCACTAAAAATTGTATTCAGCTACCAAATTTTGGAACCTAGTGGCAAACCAAGCCACCAGCCCAAAAAGTGATGTCGCACCCTGATGAGGAATATTGTGATTGGTCTTGGATATCACACTATAAAACAAGAGCTGGCAACAGCTAACTACAGCTGCTTTTAAATTGTCTTGGCTTTGGTGAGGTCTTGCTTTTAAGAATGCATTCATATGTGACAGCTGAGCTCAGATGGAACATCTAATTTTCAGTGGTGTCCTACTTTTACCCATTTTGTTTTTTACTGTCTATATTTATTTATTCATTACAAATCGGGTTTACAACCTTTGAGTCAGAGATTCATTTACAAAGGCACCTCGTCGCGGGGGGGCAGACATCAAGACGGTTATTACAGTGCAAATTAAAACAGAGGATAACATTAAAAGTGCAGTAAAAGGAACATTTAACATAGATACACTTAGGTTACATAATGTAGTAATTTGTATGTTACTTAGGTTACATAATGTTACAATGTTGTGAGTTACACTCATGGATATAGTAGGTCCTCAGAGAAGACAGTGGGTTACATCCCTGTTTGGACCTAGTAGGGAAGGGAGAGGCTGTCCAGTGGACGTTGTCGAGCCAGGGGACAAGGCAGGTGGGAACCACAGATTACAACAGGGGGTCAGTTGCACCTACAACAGCGGGTATTAAAGATATGGTTCCAAAGGGCTGTTTTGAAGGAGCCAATTTTTAGCAAGTTGGAGATGCAGCTAGGGAAGGGGTTAAACCAGGTAGGGGCTCAGTAGAGGAAGGATCTCTGGGCAAGAGAGGTCTTGGTTCTGGGCACCTTGAAAGTGGCCTTAACAGAGCTACGGGTGGTGACGGACGAAGATGGCTGCTGTAGGGAGATGGAGACCCCCGGGGGGAGAGTCCTAGCAGAGAATTCTTAGCAAGAAGGTAGGTCTGGTAGAGCAGTCGCTCCTCAAAGTTGAGAAGATTGGTGGTAGTATAGAGAAGGCAGGTGCGAGTATGGCTGGGGCACCAGTCAGGAGCCTACAGGCCTTATTGATGAAGAGTTGGATTTTGGAGAAGGCAGTGTTGTCAGCTGCAGCATAGCTGGGCAAGCCATAGTCCACGAGGGACAAGATGGAAGAGGTGATGGCCAGCCTGAGGGCAACCTGAGGCAGGCAGTCCCTGTGCTGGTATAGCAGGCCAATCCGAGAGTTAATGGCGACTGACAGGGCATTGATGTAGGTGTGGAAGGAGAGGGCAGTATCGAGCGTGATGCCTACGTACTTGTATGTGGTCACTTGTTCTAGCGGGTGCAGACTGCTGCGGATAATCAAGAGGGGGTATTTTTAAATCACCGTTTCTCCTCGTCAGCTTTCAGGCCCTTCTTTCACCTGTTCAAGCCCTTCTACCTACCGTAGGGAGTACACCAAGAGTCCAACTCTCCACAAGGCTGGTCACCAACAACGATGAACTACTGACAATAACCCACAGTTTTCCGCTGTGGATGGAACCCCATTTTCCCAAGCCTGGAAGAGAATCCACATTTAATGGTTGAAATCTGGTAGGAGGAGTTGGCAAGGGACAGGTGTCAGCTGAGCCCAATTGTGTGTGTGTGTGTGTGTGTGGGCTTCACCTGATCGGGATTGCTGGGGTATTTTATCCCACTTAAAGAAAAACGTCCACTTGAAAATGGCCCACACCTTAATGTGGGGGCATCCCCCTGATTAGCATTTTCGTAAAGAGAGTGAATGTTTACACTTGCAGGCTGTGGAGTATTCTATATTTTATCTGTTCGATCCTGCCATCCCTCCCACCAGCATTTTGTATTAAACACCTCTGGCAGCGCACCCCACAACTTCAGTGGCTGTCCCAAGGCTGATGTCAGAGCCGAGGAGCATGTACTGTACCCACAGGAGTCAAATGAAAGCCACCTCTCAACTAACTAGGACCCTGTTAGTAGAACGGTGGCTTTGACTTGACTCCTATGGCCCTCTAAAATATAAAAAAATAAGATTTCAAACCAGCCCCATTGCTATCAATAGAGTGCGCCTCCCCCTACACTCTCCAAACTAATACATCACAAAACGAGAGAGCATGAGAGCCGCGCATGCTACAATCAGGGACCAGGAAGGGGAAAGGATTAGACAGCCAGCTACTCCGACCAAGGAATTACGATCCCTTCCCCTTAGGATCAGACGCATGAATAAATTCAGGAAAGCAGACTTCTGAAGTCCTTACCAGGTCAGCTGCTGCTGTGGGGCTAGCACCACAACTGTTGCTATCTATGGCCTACCCTGTTTGGAATCACCAAGAAGACGATCAGCTGAAAAACAAAAGAGAACCTGTCTATATGAAGTAATGAGAATACAGTAAAATAGTTCATTTCTCTTTTGTTACTGGCCACGCTCTAGCTTACTGATGTAAGCTTTTGTCATACTGATCCATAAAGGTGGAACAAGTGTTGGGGTAGCAACATTTACACTGATTTCCATCCTCTCTGGCCTTAGCAAAAGTGACGAGTCATCTACAGCCAGTTAAGTATACTACTAACTACAAAAGTTTTTTTACAAATGCCCAGCATGGATTCTGGGAGAGTCACAGTACCACAACTGTTTTAGGCAGATTCACAAATTACCTTTATCAGGCCACGAAAGCTGGCATACTGACATGCGTGGTGTTTCTGGACCTGACCACGGCACCTGACTTGGTGGAGCATGAGCTACTTTTAGCCAACGTGAGGGTGCATGGTATGGGTGCTGTTACTCCAGACTAGTTTAGTAACTATTTGGATAACCCACTAAGGTAGTCAGACTTGATGGTGTTGTCTCCTTTCATTACGCGGTTGAACATGGCTGCCTCAGGGATCTATCCTGGGTCCTCTTTTTCTAATTTATCAACCAAATGGCAAGCTACTGTATGAAGTCAAATACCCTGCTTTATGCAGATGATGCATTGTATGTGCCACCTTAAAGGACATTTAAGTCTAAAAGGAAACTTGGGATGTTGACTTTAGAAGCTTAACAAATTGTAGTGAGAACGAAATAATGTGACCTACTGGGAAATGAACGCACATTATCACATTATTTCTTTCTCACTACAGTTTGTGATTTCAATTGCTTAGCACTAACACTGCACCAAAAAACATCTAATTGTCACTTCAGAAACTTGTAATTCTGGTTGATGTCATGCAAACTTGCTGAAAAAAAAAATATCAATGCCATGCTGTTAGGTAAACAGCCTAGGTTTGTGGAAATTTCTCTGTAACAACTATGAATGGCACTGAATTTTACACATACTAACATACTGGATGTCAGCAGAGTAGGCCTATTGGTCTATCAAGTCTGCTCGTGCTTCAGCATCCTGATTGGGTACCGTAGCCCTCTATCTGTCTCCTTCCACTGTTATGGTCATATTTGTACATTTATACATGGTACATAGTTTTAAATACTGTATGTGGGAGTACACCTAGATCCAAATTTGTCCTTCGATATGCACCATAACAGGAAATGTACACCAGGAAATCAGTGCGTTATATACAATCAGGCAAAACTTGACAAGCAATGCTAATTTAAAAAAAAAAAAACACACTACTGCTCAGATGAACATTTTGCAAGTACTAGACTATGGCTTATAGCCTAGGCATGGGATAAGACATCCACAAAAGTGCGGCAACAAAAAAAAATGCATTATACATGCTTATCGGCAGAGCTGTACTTTCAGCAAACAAAACTAAGCACCATTGCCATCTCAGTTCTAAACTGGAATGGCTGTCACTTGACTCTAAATATATATGGAACATGGTTTCCTTGGTCCATGAAGTATTATCTTGTGGTGCCCCTGAGTCCTTGGCTGACATGTTAAGGGTGTATGAGAAAAATGCTAACTGGAGATCAACAAATAGAAAACCCTTAAAGGTTCCATTTATGAAAACTGATTTGGGCAGAAAGACATAAGCAATAAGCCACAAGGGGGTGTGGGTTATCGGGGGATTTACCACGGCTGGAGTGGTTTGCCCACGAGATGCATCCGAGTGGGTAAATCCTCACCAGCTGTGGTAAATCCCCCGATAACCCACATCCTCAGAGTGGCTTACTGCGATTATACCAAGGTTCATTTTTTTACTATGATAAAATGCAACTTGTAAAGAGGTTGCTTTGTTTTTTTTTTTTTTTGTATTCCTGTGCTGCAGATGATTAGGATGTTTATTTGCTCATCAACAGCCGTTGGTTATCAGAGGATTTACACCGGTGGTAAACTGCCAGTCTGATGATTTGATTGGCTGTTCACTTATGTCCATGGTATAATTCAAGATATATAGCTGCAAAACACTAAAATGAACTTAAACAGCTAGTGTTCTGCCTAAAACTAACATTTATTTTTAAAGCAGTCAACTACTACTGTACAACCTCGATCTAATGAGCCCTGATCTACTGGAATTCCCTATGTAACCAACCCAATCTTTGTCACCCGTGTTTTTTGCCACTTTAACCACTGTATATCCTCACATGCCATATGCCCAACACAACACAGTACATGTAAGGATTAACCCAGAACACAGCATAGGTTTACTTGAGAATTAATCCATGCTGGGGGGTTGGATGGGGTGGGGAGTGTTGGGGGCACGATGCTGCAGGCAGAGTGCCTTCAACCACCCAGGCATGGATTCATTCTCAAGTTAACCCATGCTCTGGAGTGGGTTAATTCACTTGTAACATGGCTAACAAAAAGGGTTCAGCAGAGCACCACAGAATGAGCAAGTCACATACACTGTCTACAGGTCCGAGGGTTTGGCATAGCGGGAGACAATGAGGGACACAGGCACTGTGCAGAGCTTGTTCGGCATAGTGGCAGACAATCATTGCTAGAGGTACTATGCACAAGTCTGAGGAGGGACTTGGAGTTATTCTGCGAGGAGACAGTAATGTGCGAGAGGGCTACTGAAATAACACACACACACACACACACACACACACACACACACACACACACACACACGGGAGAATTTGGAATCAGAACCTTTACTGTGACAGGAATGGGGACAATTGTAGACTGACGAAATAACAAATAGGTTGACAGCCTTGGAAACACAAAAACACGGATGTGTAGAACAAAGTGACTGGCATTTGAACTAACAAATGGCAACATCCGATTGTTATGTCACTAACAAAAACACAGTGCTGTTTAGGGCAGGAGACAAATAACACAGTCCAGGTCTCTGCATAGTTATTGCTACGTAACAGCGGCATAAACATCAACAGGGAGTAAAACAGGAAGAAAAAATTACTCACCTTAGTAATTATGTTTCTTCTAATGGAGTCTTGCTGTATTCTGACAATTGCAGTGATTCCCAACCTCTGAAATGCCCCGGAGGAAAAAAAAAAGAGTTAACTTTCTATGCAGGGCATAGAATGCTGAGCTCGAGCTCGGTTGAAGTCTCTGTCTGGAGTGATTCAAACCTAAACAGTCAGATTCTTACGAGCCCAACTAAACTAAAAATTCTATGTGGAAATTGTAAAAATTCTTACTAGCCAACTGGCTGAAAAAAAGTTTTGGATTCCCAAGGAAGACTCAAGTCAGGAAACCCAAAAACCAATCTACTATAAATAACAACAATAAATCAGCACCCAAACAAAAAGGAGGAGGGTACAAGCAAAAAACACCCCTGGGTGCAACACTGCACCTGCCCACCCACTTCCCAAAAACAGGTTCTGAGAGGGGAGGCAGGGAGGGAGGTCAGAATACAGCAAGACTCCATTAGAAGAAACATAATTACTAAGGTGAGTAATTTTTTTTTCAAACAACATGAAGTCTTGCTGTATTCTGACAACTGCAGACTACCAAGCAGTACCTCCAAGGAGGAGGGACAGAACCTACTTTGGGAATAGGCCCTGAAGTACTGCTGTGCCAAACCGAGCATCACTCCTAGCCTGGATATCCAGAGAGTAATGCTTGGTAAAGGTATGGACTGTTTTCCACATGGTTGCTTGCAAGTTTCTAAGAGAGGGATATCCCTGGCAGCAGCCAGGGAAGCAGCTGTACCTCTTGTGGAATGAGCCCTCAGGCCTGAGGGTGGAGTTTTTCCCAGTTTTTCATAGCAGAATTGTATACAAGACACAATCCACCTGGCAACAGATCTTTTGGTGGCAGGTTTGCCCTTTCCCACTTCTCCATAAGTGAAGAACAACTGGAGGGAGTCAAACCTGTGACCCTTGGTACGCTCTGTGTAGTAACTAAGGGCTCTTTTGACATCTAAACCGTGTAGCCTCCTCTCTCCTGAGGAAGAATGATCAGTGAAGAAAACAGGGAGCGACACAGACTGGTTTAAATGGAAGTCTGAAACCACTTTGGGCAAGAACCTTCTATTGGTTCTCAGGACCACTTTATCCCTGTGAAATGAGATAAAATCAGGTTCCACTGACAGGGCTTGCAATTCACTGATACGCCTGGCAGAGGTAATGGCTACCAGGAACACAGTTTTCCAAGTCAAGTACTTAAGCTCTGCTGAAGACATAGGCTCAAAGGGGGGTTGCATAAATTGAGCAATGCAAACATTCAAATCCCAGGCAGGGGCAGGCTCTCTAAAAGGAGGACTGGTGTGAAGCAATCCTTTAAAAAAATGTACAGAACACAGGATGGGAAGACGGTGAGGAAGACTTCCCCACAGACAAAAACGCAGAAACAGCTGACAAGTGTACTTTGAGAGTAGCTGGTCTGAGGCCTAGGCCATTAAGATGGACCATATAATCCAGAACTGTAGGCAATCCAGCAGTGTCTGGAGAAATATGCTTCTTAGAACACCAAATGCTGAATCTTTTCCATTTGGAGTTGTAAGTCTTTCTGGTGGAGGGCTTTCAAGAAGCCTTGAGGATATCCAGAACCCCTTGGGAAAGATGCAGATCTGCAAACTCTAACCCTTCAAGAGCCATGCTTTGAGATTGAGAGACTGAAGATTGGGGTACGAAATCCTTCCCTGAGAGTATGTTAAACAGGTTGTAATTCCTGGGAAGAGACAGGGGAAGATGGACTGCTAGGGACAGCAACAGGGGGTACCAGGGCTGTCTGGCCCAATCTAGAGCAATCAGAATCACCTTGCAAGGTTGAGACCTTATTTTTACCAAAACTTTGAACAGGAGTGGAAAGGGGGGAAAAGGCATACAGAAACTTCCCTTCCCAATTCAGGATCAGGGTGTCCAGAGGGACTGAGCCCAGGACTGGAGGCCTGCAACAAAAGAGAGGGAGCTGGTGATTGTCTGCGGCTGCAAAGAGATCCATCTCTGGAATGCCCCACCTTGAAAAAAATCACTTTCAACACCTGAGGGGGTCCAGGGACCATTCGCGATGGCCCTGAGAAAACCTGCTCAGTGCATCTGCTAGCACACTGTCCTTGCCTGGAAGATGAACTGCTACAAGAGAGGTTTGCAGGGAATAAGTCAGGGACCACAACTTCATGGCTTCTGTGCACAAGGCCGTGGACCGAGTGCCTCCGTGCTTGTTGATGTACCACATGGTGGTGGTGGCGTCTGTTCCGACTTGAACCACCTTGTTCTGTACTGACTGAGAACGCTTTTAGAGCCAGAAAAACTGCCCTGAGCTCTAGAAGATTGATGTGGAGAAGGGATTCTTGGGGGGAATCACAGCCCCTGGGCAGTAAGGGACCCCAGGTGGGCTCCCCAGCCCAGGAGAGAAGCATCCGTGGTAAGGACCACTGAACAAGGCTGAGCAACAAAAGGAACACTTTGTCTTAAATTGTCCTGATCCTGCCACCACTGGAGGGCTTGGATCAAGGTCAGAGTCACTGGGATCAGTTTGGTAAGGGAATCCTTTTTCTGAGACTAGAAAGCTCTCAGGTGGAACTGAATATCCCTCATCTGGAATCTCACCCCTTGGACCACTGCTGTTGAAGCTGCCATGTGGCCGCTGGTCGAGATACCCGAAGGCTGAAGGAAGAAGTTAGTTCCATAAGATCCCTTGCCCTTTCTAGAGGAAGAAAGGCTCTTGCTCTGAGTGCGTCCAGTTCTGCCCCTATAAAGGTAAGAAGCTGGACTGTTTCGAGAACTGACTTGGGAAGGTTGAGAAGAAGTCCTAGAGAAGTGAGCACTTGCTGGGTCACTTGCAGGTGAGACTTGACTTAGTCTGGAGACTGACCCACTATTAGCCAATCGTCCAGATATAGAAAAATTGAAATCTTTTGCCTTCTTAGAAAGGCAACTACTACTGCCAGGCACTTTGTGAAAACCCTTGGTGCTGAGGTTAGGCCAAAGGGCATTGCTCTGAACTGATAATGGCCTGAGGGCAACTCGAACCTGAGGTACTTTCTGTGGGAGCACCTGAGGGGAATGTGAAAGTAGGCAACTTTGAGGTCCAGGGAGACTAGCCAGTCCCCTGGCCTTAGAGAGGGAAGGATTATTCCCAGAGTTATCATCTTGAACTTTGGTTTTAAAAGAGGTTTGTTTAGATATCTTAGGTCTAGGATGGGTCGCTACTCACCTGTCTTTTTGGGGGTCAGGAAGTACCTGGAGTACAGTCCTTTGCCCCAGTGTAGGGTAGGTACTCTCTATAGCTTTTAAAGCTAGGAGAGAAGAAACCTCTGCCTCTAGGGCCAGGGTTTCCGAGAGATTTTCAGTTGGAAAAGATCTGGCTCTCATCTTTGGAAATTTTTTGAAGCTGAGAACCAGTCCCTGGCTTACTACTTCCAGGACCCACTTGTCTGATGTAATAGACATCCAGTCCTGGACAAAGTAAGCCAACCTGCCCCCTACTGGAATAGGAGAGTCGACCGGGGCAGGCCCATCAGGGTGTCTGCTTGGCAGGGGCTTTAGGCTGAGGAGTGGATGCAGGCCTGCTCATCCCCCTTCTGCCTCTCCCTCTGAAGAACCCCCTCTTGGAAAAAAGGAAGAAGAGGCCTGTGCTTGGTAAAAAGGCCTTTGAAGAGGCCTGCCCCTGCCCCTAGACTGCTGCCTTTGAGGAGCTGCCTGCCTTTCCTTGGCCTGAGCACTCCTGTAAGTGGTCCTGTACTCCTCCATTTTCTTCATGCAATTCTCGGTCTGCTCCCCAAACAGAGAATTACCCACTACAGGAAAATCCATGGCCTTAGCCTGGGTGTCCTGCGACAGGCTAGTACATCTGAGCCAAGCCATCCTCCGAAGAGCCACAGATGTAGCCATGACTCTTGATGACACATCATTAGAGTCCACAATAGCATGAAACTGAACCTTAGATGCCTCAATCCCATCTGCAGCCACCGTCTCCAGCTCCTTGGTTAGCGGGGGAGGGGGGGCCTGTTTAGCCAGTGCCTGTACAGTGTCCCACCTGGACTTCTGGTACCTGTTTGTATAGGCCATGTAATTCGCCTGCCTGAGTCCCAAAGAAGATGCCATGTACTGCTTCTTTTCCATGGCATCAATCTTCCTGGAGTCCTTGTCAGGGGGGTGTGAAGCCAAGGGAATGTTTGCCTTGTCACAGGCAGCAGCCTGCACTACCCCAACATGGCTGCATTGTTGATACAAGAACTCCGTGTCTAAGCCTGAAAGTGTATACCTCTTGTCCATTCTTCTATCCACAGGAGGAATAGTGTTAGGAGACTAAGATTTTTTGTATTTCCCAAAAGATTTATGGAGGGGAATAGACAGTCTCCTGGACTCTGGGATGTCCATCATCTCTACATAATCAGGCTCCTCTTGATCTTCCACAGCCTCCTCCATAGGAAGCTGGAGGGTTTCAGCCACCTTTCTGTAAAACATAAAGTGAGAAGGGGACTCAGAAAGCCTAAGAGGGGAAACACCTGAAGGTCTGTCTGGGGAGATGTCCGGTTCCACAGGCACATCCAGACCCTCACTTACATCATCCTCCTCCTCCTCCTCAAATTCCCCTTCCTTTTCAAATTCCGGTTCATAAAAATCTTCAAGGGTATACTCTTGAACCGGGGGAACCAACCGAACCGAACCCCTGCCAGAAGAAGCCAGATCGGTCGGAACCAGACGGAGCGATTCCACAATCTGAATCGCCCTGGCTATCTCTTCGGCGGTCAGAACACGAACCTCTGGATCCGAACCAGTCAATTTATCTTTGCGTTTTCTTTTTGTCGGAAGTGAGCCCTATTAATCGGCTCTCCTTTTGCCCTAAGAAGTATCGTCCAGGTCAGAGGGCACTCCTTCCGGTTCGGTCGAAACTGAACCGGGCTGGCCATCCGGGTCAGCGGACTTCTTGGCCTCCTTTTCCCTCAGTCTACCTAATCTCTTCTCAAGGGTAGATTTGGGAAAGTTTTTACATATTTGGCAGTCTGAATCGAAGTGGTCAAACCTCAGACAATAAACACAGGTGGTGTGGGGATCGGCCTTGGCAAAGACCTCCCCACACTCACTGCAGTGTTGAAACCCAGTGGGCCCATTTTTTTCCCCTTAGGTTTCTCAGACATGGCCAACTAACCAAACTTACCTTTTTACAACCGCCAGGCAAGACTCCCTTATCGGTTTCCTAACCGTGTACACATTATTGGAAAAAAAAAACGGTTCAAAACAGGTTTTTTTTTTTTTTTTTTTTTTTTTTTTAAGAACCGATAAGAACCGTAACCACACACTAAGTAAGCAAATTACACTAACAAATGGCCGATTCAGCTGAACCGAGACCCACTTTCAAGTTCCACAGAAAAACAGAACAATCCCTATCTAGTACTCACGGCACCACAGACAGAGACTGAACCGACTATGTGAGTACTTTTCGGTTTAAAAACCGACGAAAACTGAAAACTTTAACCGACTTTCGAACCGAGCTGAAGGAGAAATCTCCGGAGCGACCGTTCAGTGAGGCGGAGTAAAGAATCTGACGGTTTAGGTTTGAATCACACCAGACAGAGACTTCAACCGAGCTCGAGCTCAGCATTCTATGCCCTGCACAGAAAGTTAACTTTTTTTCTCCGGGGCAGTTCAAAGGTTGGGAATCACTGCAATTGTCAGAATACAGCAAGACTTCATGTTGTTTGAAAAAACAAACACTTACATATTTCCATGGTGAATGAGGTAACAACTGGGCAATAAATGGTACCTTTGCACTGTTTCAGTGATTATGAATGGAAACATAACACAGGTACTTAGTGTGACAGTGCTGTTTAACACAGAGGCATGTTCTCCGATGTAGACCAAGGGCTGCTCACCGAGGCAAAACTCCTGTGTGACTGCTCGTTGAAATAGCTGAAGTGTACTGCTCCAGTACTGATTGTGAAGTGGTACTACAGGTTAAACAGGCTCCACTGTGTGCTGTTGCTTCTCCCTTCAGCTGCTGTTGGTGTTATATGGGTGCCTGGAGCACAGGGGTTGCACGCTGTGCAGTTGTTGGCCCCCTCGCTTGTTGCTGGTGACAGACTGCTTGATGATGCTCGATCCTGTGGCACTGGGGTGCTGTGCTGGGGGCTGGATCATGCCTTCTGGTTGCGTGTGATGTGCTTTGCAGTCCCCCCACTGTCTGTGGTCTTGCTGTTGTACTACTAGCGCCTCTCTCGTCTGTGGTGCTTGATCCTATGGCATTGGGGGTGCGGTGCTGGGGGCCGGCCCCACTGTCTGTGGTCTTGCTGTTGTACTACTGGCCTGTGGAATATTGTGAGAATGGATAGTTGGCCACTTCTCATGGTCGGTAGTGAATGGTGACCAGTAGTTCCTGAGGCTCATTTCGCACCTATTGCCAGTCACACTCATGATCTCCCGAGATGCCAGTCCCACCTCAGATAGTAGTTGCACTGCAGTACTCTGAATGCAGTGGTTAGTGTACCTTTTACTGAATGAGGTGTCATGTGAGATTTGTGCCATCATGTTGTCCAGGTAGTTGATGCCCATGGGTTTATTGCAATACCACCACTGCTGCTTATCTAGCATACATTGTGGAAGTTTCTTTGGGTGGAGGTAAAACGAGGGAGGATTGGGTGAGCATTTGGCAATGAACTTCTTGAAGTGTGTGAATGAACAGTGGGGGTTACTTGGTTGGGCAAATAAGATGCCCCTCAGTGTGTCTCTGTAATGCTCATTTATCATGTTGTGATTCTTAGTAGCTTCATTAAATGGGACAGAAACAAACTCTTTGCCAAATTCATCTGCTGATAGTGTGAAGGATTGCTGTAGCACAGTTGCCCGGGTTCTGTACCCCCATTTGCAGACCAGCTGTAGTTGAAACCAGACTCGCCTTACTAAGCATAGGCAGTGTCTGGACTCAGTTTTTCACATGTTCAGATTTGGTGTAGGTCACTGTCACTGATCCTGGGGTGGTGACTGCTGACATCATAGCCAACACGACGGTACTCTTAACACCACAACAAAGATATTATTGGTAGACAAGGCCTGGGTCAGTGATGATGTTAATTTTTCTGTTGAACTCGACACTATTAAAGTGCCTGTTGAGTCCTGCACGCAGCCCAATGAATTAGCTAATGGTATATCACTGGCCACCACTGATGCGGACTGATGCATAGAATTCTCAAGAGCATTTGGGCTAACTCCTGACTACTAATGGTCTGCATACTGATGTGTCTGCCTTTAGAGTTCAGCCAGTTGTTGAAAACATTCACTGCCCGGGCAGTGTTCTTGTGTGTATTGGGTTAATTCTTTTTAGTCTCCAAACTGTCCAATTCAGTGCAGGTCACTGCAGTGTGTTGGCTGGCTATCTGGGGAGCTTGCGACTGTGCACTGCACAGCTCTGTTTTTGGTTGCTTGGAAGCCCGTTTGTCACCACAGTGGGTGTCCGCCCACTGAGAAATCGACTTGGTGTCTGACAAACTGAACTTTACTCTGTAGGTTTCACTCATGATTGCCGTTTTGCTCCCTGCGCTGTACAAGCTGTGTGGCAAGACTGCTCCAATTGTCACTGTCCAACTTTTCATGTTACATCAGTAAGGAGTGTGGGGCCCCGGATAGGAACCAGGGATTACTTGAGAATTAATCCATGGTCACCTGTGCTGTTTCCACCAATCGGGTGCAATCCTTTTTTGTTAGACATGTTACAATATATATATATTTTTTTAACACTCATACTTTCACGTAGTGTCTCTACCTGTGCTTGTGCTGGTGCTGAGAGAGTTGCTTAAAGCATGTTGGTGATGTGAGCTGTACGGGTGTAACATGACGCAGTAGCGAGCAGTAGAGTGGGGCCATAATGTTTGTTTTATTGTTTATTTCACTGTTCACAGTTCATGGTGCATGGTTATGGAGGACTGTATGAAATGCTGTCAGCCATTTTCCCTGCCAGACTGACCAAAAACAAAGTTTACATCTGCACCGCTTGTTGAGGGAAAAAGGCAATATTACAGGTACAAAGTTAGTACAGAAGGTTAAACTGACTCCAGGGCAGTGAGAATGCTGACATCAGAAGTAAAGTAAAAGACACTTAAAAACTAAAAAAATATCTACAGTTGTACAGTATTTGCTATATCAGAAATGTACATAACTGAGCATGTCTGCAGTTTTCTTGCTTGCCAGTTGATCGAAGAACATGGTCACAGCTGTTTTTTTCCATGTTTTATAAATGTAAGAGTACTGTTAAACTACATAATGCTATTAATGCTAGCTATGCATTGTGAGTGAGTGCAGTCACTGTTACGGACGGGCATATATGTTGCAGACAAGGAACCTCGATTATATGAACTCCCGATTATCCGAACCAATCAGATGTCTCCCAAGCAGTTAGGATAATACTGTACCTTTTATATCTGAGGTACTTTTTCTTTTCCCTTTGGTCAGTTAGAACATTTTTTAGTAGGTGTGATGTATGGAACAGCACTCTCTCTGGCAGCTGACATATGAACCGGTAGCTTTGTTCCACCCATTACATCATCAGCAATGTGACCTAACTGAAGGGCCACTCAGCAGATGCCTGGTCACCTACCTGTGATGTCACCGTCAGTGAGGGCACAGTGCTGATGATGTAATGAAACACAGAGACATAGAAACTGATGGTAGATAAGGACTGTTAGGCCCATACAGTCTGCCCACACACCCTATCTTTATTAGTGGCCACTGACCCTACTTGGTCATTGGCTTTAGCCTCTCCTTCCCATGTCTAGGGTTCCCTTGGGCCTACCCCATGCATGTTTAAATCCCCCTACTGTGCTTGCTCCCATCACCTTCTGAGGCAAGCTATTTCATGCATCCACCACCCTTTCCATGAAGAAACGCTTCCTCATATTTCCCCTTATCCTGCTGCTTCCAATCTCATATCATGCCCCCTCATTCTAGTACTTCTCCTGTACTGAAAGATGTTGTTTACTTGCACCTTGTTTATGCCCTTAAGATATATTTTTTTTGTCAACTGTTTTTTATCTCGCCTAACGCCGACACAGGGGCATCACTCCAGTGGACCTACTCGGTCCTTGTCTCCGCTGCCAGAGTGAACCCCTACCCCAATCGAGAAATCAGGTATGCTGGGTCCCTCCTTTTCCCTTTGGCCCTTATGAGAGGAGGCAGGGAACCACGGAGAGTCGAATTGGGGACTGGGACCGGCACAGGGCATGTGGGCTCGGCCACTGGGCGTCCACCTTCGCCTCCCTGGCACCGAGGATTTTCCTTACTTGTTTGTCCCCCCACCCCGAGACGCAGGATGCATGCCGTTCAGCGTGTGGCATGCGCACCCCCGCCCACGTCCGCAGGTCGGCTGCCTGACGTCACCCCTTGTATGTTCCCCAACTGCTGTGCACCCAGTCTCCACTGGGTGCCACTAGCGTTGCAAGACAAGGACCCACCTCCCTCCCAGGAGAGGAAAGCAGTCCGTCAGACACTCAATCTTCTCCTCCCCGACTTGACCCCTGGCTCGTTCCTGAACCCGAGCTGCCAGCATGGCGCGAGGTAAGGCGGAAGCCTCAGCCCTCAGTGCCACCAGGCCGGACCATCCTTAAGACACCTGAAGGTATAAGGTGGAAGGAATAAAACTAGATATGTTAACTGCCAGGCGGAGTACTGTTCCACATATCCAGCATAATACTATTACATACAAAAACTTTCTAATGGGCAAAATGTAAAAGAAAAATACTTCAGAAATAAAAGTTAAAACTGATTACTCCTTAAAATTATTATTTTTTTTTTTATATATATATTTCTGTTTATCCCCTCCTTCACCCCACCAGTCCTGCATCCTCAGGAGATCCTCTGAGTCTACGCCTGCAAGCCACCTTACCTGGATCTGATGCTGGTCCCCATGGAGCCATGTTTTGCCCCCCGGGCGGGGACGAGGTGGGCCCCTACACCCCGATAATCAACCTTTCGTCGGTCCCAAGGTGGCCAGTCAGGTGCATACAGGGGAAGGCTAGCTCCTGGAACTCTATCTCCCCAGGACTGGCAGGCATTTTCTTTTGTTTCTCTTTGTGTCGCAAGTCCCCAACATCTTGATGCGAACGCTGACATCCGCGGTGCCCTACCCCTCAGACGTAAGCCTCTGGTGTCTGCTGAGTCCCAGACCTCTGTCCAGGGCCAGCCAAGTACCAGAGGTGCTGATGTCATGCTGCTCCCCCCAGCCTCCACCAGGGGTCAGCAGACGCAGAGCTGTTTTCCCCACCCTCCCCAAAGAAGGCGAGCTGTCGGGTTGTTTCAGCCTTCCTCCTGCCAGCTCCTCCAGCGACCTGGTTCATTCTCAAACCTGGTCACCGGTGTTGCAGACGGAAATCCAACCGCTGCGCCAGCTCATCACATCTTTTTGGTCTGCTATTTTTGGCTCCACTACCTACAAACTAAGCCTCACACAACTTTTAAGTCTAAACTAAGGTAACATTTACTGTACATGCTATCTCTATGTTCATGCTTTGTGTAATGGAAACCTAAATTGTTTGAGGACTTCCAGTGGAGCAATGGCGGCGTGAGCACATTGAGAACGAGCCTCCCCTGTGGCACTGGTTTAAAACAAATAGTCTCTCCCCACTAACGGACAAATACTTCTTGGAAAGAGGCTTTCTTTACTGCTAACAACTAGGGAGAGACCCTGCATACAAGAAAACTAGCCCCAGAGGTTATGGCATGCCAGGATAAAAATTGATTCCAAACTCTGCTGAATTTACCCAAGAACGAAGATGGCGGCCTGCATGATAGCGATATCTCCTTGCATTCAACCTCTCAGACAGATAGAAAACGGGGAAGAGAAGCAAAAAAAAAAAAAAAAGCTTCTATAATGGAAAATTCACCTCTGGAAGCCATTCTTTCAGCTATTTCGGAATTCAGATCCAAAATGCGAGATGCTTTGAGGGACATTCGCGCTGATTTAGGGGAACTACAAATGAAGGCGGCAGAGGCTGATCCTCAGATTACAGATAATACTGCTAAAATTACAGACCTGGAATGAGTGGTCTATTCTTTAGCTGAAGAACAGTTAAATTCATCATTGAGGCAAAAGGATGCAGAAAACAGGGGACGCTACAAAAATAACAGACTCTACGGACTACTGGAGGGGGAGGAGGGTAATGACCCCAACGCTTTCGCAGACTATTTTCTACGTTTAGTCCTGGATCTGGGCCCTGAATTCTAAATTGCTATCGAGAGAGCACACCGTGCGCTTGGGCCTCGCCCCCTAAACCCAATTCCAAGCCGAAATCTTTTGTAATCAGACTTGGCAGTTATTCACAAAAGGACCAAATCTTAACTAAAGCATGGCATAAACAGTAGGTCTTACTGGGTGAACATCGCATCTTATTTGATAATGACTACGCCCCAGCAACTCAGCGGTCCAGAAGGGAGTATTCTCCCGTTTCCTTTATTAACAGCTAAAAACTTGAAATTTCACACCCCTTACCTGGCGAAACTGGTTGTTCTTTTTTCTGAGGGTCCAATCACATATGGTTCGGCGTTGGAGGCTAGAGCAGATTTGATTCAAAGGGGAGTGATACTGGACAAGGATCTGAAAGCAATGTCAAAGGCTGGGCATCTGCTTATAGGACATGAACCTCACGCCCTTGATCAGCCAAACACAAGAAACTGAAGAATCCAGCTACTATTCAATAAAATGAAAGCTCTCAGAAATCCAACTTTACACCCTGCCTGAAAGCTAAGTACACTTTGAGAAATACGGGATTACTGTATTAGGGGATGGACCGGGGGGGTGGGAGGTGAGATGCTGACTGTTTGCCCTTACATACAAGTTTGAGGGTCGAGAGCATGCATAGTTCCACTAAGGGTAATATTAAAGTACTAAATAGTACGTATACTACATATAAGGCAACTATATATGCCCTATGGAACACTTAGCTTTCCCTTCAACAGTTGTGGGATGCTCTGTTAGCGCCCCCTTCCTTATCCCTACGGAACTCTGCTCTCGGGTCTAGACCCTCTTCCGAGGAATTCCTTCCCACTTCCTTTGCTTCGTGTTCAGAGTGTCCTGAGGTCAACTTTAACATTGGGAACCGGGTGGACGGAGAATGGATTGATTTTAAGAAAGGACATATATAATATATATATATATATATATATATATATATACACATACATTATATATATATACATATACATACACACACACACTTGAACCAGCATAATATTCTGTGGTGATTTGCCTATGTAGCCCATGATGCTTTGTATTGTGGGGTCATGTGTGATTTTGTATTTCTTTGAAACTTGGCTTCCAAGCCAAATGCCCTTTGGGGTAACCACTGCCTCAGTGCTTGTGCACAGAGGTTCTTTGTCTTTTCAATAATTTTTTGTTTTAATTGGGTTCACCACAACATAACCCAGATAGACTATCTTAGGGTTGCTGGTTCATTCGACTGGGGTGTCAGACAGATGAAGCATATTGATGAGTCCTGGTAGGACGAAACACGTGTCTATGTCTTCTATTGGCACCCTCTGCAAACTGTGTGAGAGGCCTTTTGGCACCATGCATTTCTGCTTAAAGTTGAACCAGCATAATATTCTGTGGTGATTTGCATATGTAGCCCATGATGCTTTGCATTGTGGGGTCATGTGTGATTTTGTATTTCTTTGAAACTTGGCTTCCCAGCCAAATGCCCTTTGGGGTAACCATTGCCTCAGTGCTTGCGCACAGAGGTTCTGTCTTACATATATATATATATTTTATATATATACACAGATTACATATATATATATATATATATATATATATATATATATATATATACACACACACACACACACACACACACACACACACATACATATACACACACACACACATACACACACACACACACATATATATATATATATATATATATATATATATATATATATATATATATATATATATATATATAGATATATATATATACACACACACACACACACACACACAGATAGTGACTTTAAAAGTATTCAACCCCTTGAAAGTTGTCAGATTTGTCTGAATGACAAATGATACATTGAGATTTTGTTCTAATATTTTATTTAAAAAGACTAACCTCAAAATAATTATTTTAAAGTGACATTGGTTTTATGTTAGAAAATATTTTTAAGAAAAATAAAACTGAAATATGCTGTTTGCATAAGTATTCAACCCTGTGCTCTGGAAACCCAAGTTTACACAGATGAAAATATTGCCCTAACGAGGACACAATTGGCTTACAATTGGCCTCACCTCTGAAACATTAAAGTAGCTCACATTTTCTGGATAAACCCCTCAGTTTAATGACCATTGGTCAGACTGTGAATCTGAAGGACAGGTGTGAAATGAAGACTAAAGAGCATTCTAAGGAAGTCAGAGATAAAGTAATAGACATGCATACATTAGGAAAAGGGTACAAAATAATAGCCAAGTGTTTGGATATCCCAGTGCACTGTTGGATCAATAGTGAGGAAGTGGAAGCTGCATCACACCACCCAGGCACTACCTAGACAAGGCCGTCCCTCAAAACTCAGCATCCGAACAAGGAGGAGACAAGTGAGGGAAGCCACAGAGAGGCCAACAATCACTTTGAAGGAGCTACAGAGTTCAGTGGCTGAGAGTGGAGTGAAGGTGCACCAGTCAACCATATCAAGAGCTCTGCATAATACTGGCCTGTATGGGAGAGTGGCTAGAAAGAAGCCATTACTCAAAAAGAATCATATCAAAGCATGTCTGGAGTTTGCCAGAAAGCATGAGAGTGACCCAGCTAAGATGTGGCACAGGGTTTTGTGGTCTGATGAGACCAAGATGGAGATTTTGGCCAAAATTCAAAGCGCTATGTGTGGCGCAAACCTAACACTGCCCATGCCTCGAGAAACACCATCCCTACAGTGAAGTATGGTGATGGCAGCATCATGCTGTGGGGATGCTTTTCATCAGCAGGGACTGGGCATCTTGTTAAAATTGAAGGAAGAATGGATGGAGCAAAATACAGGGAGATACTGCAAGAGAACCTGCTTCAGTCTGCTAAAAAACTGAAGCTTGGGAGAAACTTCACCTTTCAGCAGGACAATGATCCCAAGCACAAGGCCAAAGCAACACAGGAGTGGTTAAACAACAAAAAGGTGAATGTCCTACAGTGGCCAAGTCAAGTCCAGATCTCAATCCCATCGAGAATCTGTGGCACTGTTTGAAAATTGTGGTCCACAAGCGCCACCCAACCAACCTGAACAACCTGGAACAAATCTGCAAGAAGAATGGGCAAGAATCACTCCGAACAGTGTGCAAGGCTGGTAGATACTTACCCCAAAGACTTAAAGCTGTTATTGCAGCAAAAGGTGGCTCTACCAAATACTAATGTGTAGGGGTTGAATACCTCCGCAAGCAGCATTTTCCAGTTTTTAATTTTCTTTAAAAGATCTGCTGACGGATAATTAATTTTGGCTTTGAAAATATACTGTTAGAGCATATGAGTTTGCAATAAAAATACTGACTGGAATAATATATGTAAGTCTCATTTGTAATCCAGGCAAATCTGATAACTTTCAAGGGGGTTGAATACTTTTGCAAGTCACTGTATATAGGGTTTTTTCCCCCCTCTCTCCATTTTATTCACGGCCCCTTAAGTTAAAACTCCAATACAAGACTTTGCAAAAACTGCATACAAGAAGATCGGACCGGAACTCCGGTCATAAGACACAGTAGTTGATTAGGGACTAAACCTTATTACTTGGAGCTAATTACAGTTTAATTAAAATAAGTTCCATAGTTGATCAATAGAATGTAGGACAAGGTTAGTCATACGTATCTAGATTCCTGAACAGAGTACAACTGACTAGACCTTAGATCATATACCTCTTCCCCTTCCCCACTCACCCCCCCCTTTTTTTTCCTGTCTCTCTCTCTCTCTCATCTTATCCCTTCCCCAAGATTAACCCAGTAGATATTAATCCTTACAGTTGGGCCCAGTTTTAGATATAAATATTAGAGGGTAATCTATGCAACTCTTAAAGCGGTATATAATTACATCAAAGGCCTATCGTTTGGTTTTTCATTTCTTTTAAAGAGGCTAGATCCATTAGTTCCATGCCCAGGAGCTCTCCTCGTCTATGGAGGGTTACCATATGGCTTGACTATACCCTAGAAGTTATGCTTCACCAATTCAGGAATAGGCTCCAATAGAACCTAATTCCTTGTGAGGGAATTTCCCTCTCGCGCGGGTGGAGACCCACATTCTGTGGATCATTTCCCACTCACCTGGGTAGAGGTATTTTCTCCCCAGGACACGGGTAAGAGATGGACAAATCTCTCCCTACTGTGGAAGACCACTTGTACATAGTTCTTCCCTTGGGGAAGTTGCTGACCCTAAAGGTTGTTGTTTATATGTTAATTTGTATACATTTTTTAGTTCAATTTTTATTGTTGTCTTTAAAAATGGATGATGACAGCCTTTTAAGTAATGCTATTGGTTCCCCAATTCTGGATGGACGGGTTGCTCCACACAGGGTGTATACTTTTAAGGAACCCACTCACTCCGGCACTGCTGGGTTAGGTCTTAGAGGACCACTGGAGTGTGAGCGAAATACACAACAAACAATAATGTTTCTCCTCCCTGGGTTGGTTCTAACAACTTCATCCTTTAATACAACCCCTTTTTTTGTAAGGGACTATGGTTAATATTCCAGTAAAAATGCTCTCCCAGAATGTGAATGGCTTACACTCTCACATTAAACGTTACAGAATCATGCATCACTTAGGGAAACAAAGGGCAGACTTATATTTTTTACAGGATTGGAACACCCCAAATTACATTGGGGAGGTAGATATTCAGTGTTTGCATCCTCCTATCCCAGGGGCCGCAAAAGGGGTACTGTAATTCTGGTTCCTTCTGCTACCCTACTTGAGATACAGGATTCTTATGTAGATCCTCAGGGAAGATATGTGATTCTAGTAGGCTCGCTTTATTCGCAAACTGTGACTCTGGTTAACACCTATCTTCCTTCACAGACGTCACTTCCAGTGGTGCGAACGTTTGTGCAAAAAGTGATGGAGAGGCTCAAGGGAATATTGATTATGGGCGGTGATTTTAATACCCCTTTTCACCCACATCTCGATTCCTCTAATCACAACCTAACTAGACTTTCTGGAACCGCTAAGTATTTAGAAGGGAACTTTGCCCATTTGGGCATTAAAGACGCCTGGCGGAGATTATTTCCATCTGATCCAGGCTACACTTATTTTTCGGCTAGACATGGCACCTATTCCAAGCTAGATTATTTTTTTCCTAACAGTAGAACATCTCACACTAATTCAGGACATAATACTGGAACCCAGGGTATTTTCGGATCACAATTCCTTAATTCTGAAAATAGATTTGGGTAAACAAAAGAAGTCCAGGCTCTGGTGGTTTGATGCTTTTCTTCTCCGAGATCAAGAGTTTTGGGATCTCCTTATGAAACGTATCCCTCAAGCAATCCAAGAAAATGCATCTCCAGAAACTTCTTGTTCTATACAATGGGACGCTTTGAAAGCCATTCTCAGAGGGGAGTTGTTGGAATATACCTCCCGCAAACAAATAACAATGAATGCAAGATTTAAATTTTTGACAGATCTTTTAGAGTCGTATCAACTCTTGTACAGAGAAGGGGATTTGACCCTACAACATAGAATAAGAGGACTAAAACAGGAGATTCAACAAATAATAGATTACCAAACTCTCTAGAGCCTGAATTATTTAAAACAATACAATTACGAGGGAGGATCTGGGGAGCAAGGGTTTTGGTTAGAAAACTCAGAGCAAACAAACGAGCTTCAACCATTTTAAAAATAAAAGCCGACGCCTCAAATAAAACTACTTATAAAGAAAACGAAATCAAACACTTTTCAACTTTTTTTTATGAAACCTTATATAAAGCACCCCACCAGCCCCAAAACCACCTAGAGGCAATAGCGACCTTTTTGGATAAACTTTCATTACCTAAGTTATCTAGAACAACATATCAAACAATTGGAGTCTCCAATCAGACCACAGGAAATTTTACTACAAGTCAAAGAGCTCAAGCTATTAAATGTCTATATAGGCCCTGACGGCTTCAGCCCGGAATGGTATAAGGCCTTTATACCGCAGTTACTCTCTAGTTTTCTTCCTGCATGCCGAGTGGTGTCTGAGGGTGAAACTCCACCACCCTTCTGGAACTACACAGTACTCTCCCCTTTGTTAAAGCCTGATAAAGATCCCACTATTCCACAGTCATATCGTCCCATTTCTATTTTAAATGTGGACTATAAAATATTCATGGCTATATGGGCAAGGCGCCTAGAACCTATACTGACATACCTTATTCATAAAGATCAATCCGGCTTTATAAAATCTCGGAATACTTTTGATAATTTATGCCGAATTATGTTATTAATGGAATTTATACACACACGAGAAAGATTCCCTCTACAATAATAAGTTTAGATGCGGACAAGGCATTTGACAAGGTTAATTGGGAATATTTATGGGCCACTTTATCTAAATTTGCTTTTCCTAACATTTTTCTTTCTTGTATGAAAAATATTTATTCCCATCCCAAAGCCTATATATTAGTTAACGGCTCCTTGTCTCAACCAATCACGATACAAAGGGGCACGAGACAGTGCTGCCCTTTGTCCCATTACTTTTTGCCCTTTACATTGAACCCCAGCCGAAACAATTCGGAATAATGCTCGAATTGAGGGTATCCCAGTGGGTCAACGAGAACATAAGGTACTCCTGTTTGCTGGTGACACTTTAATTTCAGTCTTAGCACCAGAAACCTCCCTCCCAGTGCTCTGGTATACTTTAGATATTTTTCGGAACAATTTCAGGATTTCAACTAAATATAGCCAAAACAGACCTTCCTTCATTATATTTTACCCCTTCCCCGGTACCCAAGAAGAAATATCCCTTAAAATGGCATCAAACTAAACTAAAATATCTGGGAATTAATATACCAAAAAATCTAGAAAACCTGGAATTATTAAACTATGAACCATTATCAATCAAAATTCAATCTGAACTGTCTCGTTGGTCTAAAATACCATTAAGTTTTTTCAAAGAAATGAAACAATTTGCATGATTATATTACCCAAACTCTTGTATTTATTCCAGAATGTCCCTACTTTTCCCTCCAAATTCTATTTCCAATCATGGGATAAAATCATTTCTAACTTTATTTGGAATGGCCAACACCCCAGAATCAGGATGTCACTGTTGCAACTCCCACTCTCTCCGGGTGGAGCTAACCTACCAAACTTGAAATTTTATGCCATGGCTGCTTTTTTTAGAATAATAGCTTTCTGGGTATCCTCGGCATATGAAGCTCCCTGGAAAGAGTTAGAATTTGCCATTAATGATCGTTACTACATAACTAAGGTAATATTTTCCACGGCGCCTAAAATACCCCCATTAAAAGACTATACTCCTTTTACAGCACAGATTTTGAAATTATGGTTCAAATTAAAAACGCATAAAGGCTTAAAAACACTTTTCTTCTTCTACACGCAAATATCGGGTGATGATAGATTCCTCCCATCTACACTAGATCACAATTTTGCTAACTGGAGAAGAGTGGGTCTACAAATATTTTTTTTTTTTTTTTTTTTTATATAGACAATTTATATGTCATGCAGGTATTATTCCTTTTGAAACTCTAAAACTAGTTACGACCTAACTGAGACTGATATTTACAGATACACCCAGGTTAAAAATTATATTTTAAGGCAGAGAGAGGTAGTAGTAAAGTTACCTGACCCCATCCCCATGGCGTGGACATATATAGAAGAACATGTAAATGGACATTTATGAGGACATCAAGTAGGTCATTTCTATAAAATTCTCAGAGAGGGAATGGGTGATTCTTCACTTACTATTTTAAGTAGCTGGCGCAGAGATTTGGCCGAAGATATACCAGACCAAGACTGGTTACGGGCATCTCCTTTAGCATGTAAAGTAACACACTCCACGAAATGGTGAGAGTTTGCCTGGAAATGCCATAGCCGTTTTTTTAATTCACCTGCTGTCCTAGCAAAATATTTACCCCCTAGTTATGGTAAATGTTGGAGGAATTGTGCTTGTACACAGGCTGACCAGAGCCATTTTTTCTGGACATGTCCACATTTAACTCCCTTTTGGTGTGTGCTACAACAGGAGGTTTCAGAGTATCTAGGTGAATCGGTGGAATTCACAGCTGAATTAATTCTTTTATCTATATTTCCTCCTCACAGACCCTCATGGTACAGTACTTTGCTGCCGATATATATTTTGGCAGCAAAACAAGCTATTACCAGACAGTGGAGAACTAATGTGATTCCGTCCATGGAGGACTGGAAGGGGGTGGTATTAGACATTTATTATCTGGAATCACTCATTGCCAAATTTCATAATAAATACCAGACATTGGAAACCCTTTGGAGACCATGGGTGATGCACCTGTCCAATCAAGACCCAGACTTTGTCCCTTGAGCCTCTCCACACCACAACTGTTCATATTATATTAAAGGAGATCAAGAACCAATAGCGGTTTTAGAGTGTCGCCTTCACATGAGGTGGATGCTTAAGTTTTTTAGAAATTTTTTTGGGAAGGAACCAAATCCTTGAAGATTCTATATTAGGTGAACCATCTTTCAAACTGATAATCTCAGTCCTTACAGAATGAAATACAAAGACAAAGGTTAAAACACATGTATTTTATTATCCTTGGCACATTGTATTTAATTTGATAGCTCTGTGTTGTAATTACATGATAATTACTGTATTTCATGTATATGTCTCACCCTGAATGAAAAGAAAATATAAAAAAAAAGAAACCTAAACTGTTTGATGTCCTACAAGATGCTTTTTATTCCTATTAAATTACTACTATTACTCTATTATTTCTCTTCCCGGGTTGCTCCTGTAAAATGGGACTTCATTCCCCCATAATTTCCCCTAGTTATTAAATATCAAATAAATCAAAATCTATTTCTCTGGAGACTATAAAATTACCAACTCCATCATTGCAATCACTGCCCTAGCACCAGGTGGGGGCCGCTGTAAGGACATCTTTTTTTTCTTCCTCTCCCTCCTGATGTTCCCCTTCCACCGCCCCCCCCCAGCCCCGTCACCCTGGTGTCCACTGGACTCATTTCTGACTTCATGAGGTGCCAGCTGACCATGTGCGGCGACTGCGAGGGGCCGGCATCATCTAGCCGGTCAGATTTTTCCACCTGTATTTTCTTCCCGAGTCCGGTGGCATGCAATGACGCCAATGGCCAAGCTGTGCATGCTTCCACACGCAGCACACCAGGCATCTGCCCTGCATCCACCCCCTTCATCTGTGAGTCCATTGCGCCATCCCCCAGTGGCTGCTAGGGGCCAGAAAGGCAGCGGACTCCATCCCCACCTCTCCCCAAGAGAGGAGAGCTGTCCTCCGGACATTCGATCCTCTCCCTTCCCAGCCGACCCCAGGTGGCCCGCGAACAAAGATTTCAAATAAATTAATTCATTATTTGAGCTGTAACATCTTCTGTGACCACCACCTCTTTGTTAAGGACATATGTATGGACTACTGTTTGGCAGGGTTTCTCCTTTCTTAAGTCAGCTATTTGTGTTTTTCATTTGAAGACAGCTTGGGGCAGAATTCAATTGATCTGGTATCAGGGTAATTTGTGAACTTAACTGTAGCAGGGGGTCCTCTTTAGTGGAGTCTGGAGGCCCCACCTACAGTGGGGTTGTCAGCTAAAAAGGAGTTAGTATTCTGGAGGCAGAAGATGACTGAGATCTGAATGGCTGCCATAATGCATGATGTCTCTCACTGTTTCAGCTGCTGATGAGAAGAAAATAAAATACTCGTCTGCTGTTAAATCTGGCGTTTAAGCCTGCTTTGTGTGTCTATATAAAGGAACCAGGGGTTACACAAAGAAGGCCTTTGGATTAGGTGAAATAAAAGCAGACTTAAATATCTGGGCCAAATGTTGGTGGAGGAGAGTAAAGGAATCGGGGTTACAGCTTACCTTATCAGCAGGATCTTTAATTCTGGTCTGTGCCACCTGGACAAACTGTACTTTCAATGTGTCACCTTCACTACTAATGTTCCCTTCACTGGAATAATAACCACAGGCATTCACATTGCCACACTGAGACCCCATGTGTCATGGTGTTGGGCTGGGGGCATAAGCCACCCCACTATTTTCCACTTGTGCCCCCACTGCCACGTCTTGTGCCCTAATTAAATTAAGTCCCTCACTATAAGCTTTTAGGGCCCAATCACAGAGCCCTATGCATTCCCCACACAGGTGCATAGGGCAGCCCCTGAAGCACTAATGCCCCTCTTTGCATAAGAGGAGGATTCTATCTTCTAGACATCCTGGAACCCTCCCACTGCATTTAGAAGGCTACTCCTGACTTGCTCTGCAGAACTCCATGGGTGGCTGGATTACAGACTGCTAGGGGAGCAGCTGCACTCTGTGGCAATCCAGGATGACATCTGTGATATAGGCTTCTGAGTGGGCATAAAAGGCCATGCAGGGAGGCTGGCATAATTCCTTCCTCCAACTGCAACAACAGAGTGTGTTTGGGGCCCAAAATGGGCCCTCTGTATCTGCCATGATTCCTCTGATACAACATGGAGAGCTGTGAAGATGTTTGTTTTTTTTTAATATATAAATGTTCACCCCTAGAAAAGGATAAGGCAGTCCACGACAGACTGCCACACTCCACAAGTCCCTGCTCAAGCTGGGAAACCAGTATCTGTCAAGAGGAAGTTGTCCTGCCCAGCACTACCCCCTAACAGCCCCGTTTCTATACACATCTCTGCACTCATGCGCAAGGGTTGGCCAGGATCTAAGGATGCCATCCAGTGAGGAGTGACATAGGAGAGAAGTAATCTAAAAAGACAAAGAACCTCTGTAAGAAAGCACAGAGGGCAAGGGTTACCCAGAAAAGGCATTAGCAACAAAGACAGGTTTCAACTAAATACAAAATCGCTCATCCCCCAATAATACAAAGCATCCTGGGACATATCTGCAAATCATGGGAGGGAAGTGCTAAGTGGGTCGTAAATATGCCGAACCATCTCTGTCTCAAGCCCTAAGTGCCCTTTCAAACTTCCCGCACCCACTCCCACTTTTTTATGCCATTTCAAGCTTTATGCCCCCCATTCCACCAAAATTACAACACACTTGCCCTGTGTTATGAAGTGCCACTTCAAGCATTCTTTAAGTAGTGCTCCCAAAACGTACATGCCACAGAGGTCATTAGTCAATGCTACACAAGCGCCTCAAATTCCAGTTTCGCTTTCTGGCAGCTTGGTGCCCCTTTCCGTCTCCCAAGAGGAAAAAAAAAATATTCTTGCCAGCCACATGACCACAGTAAGCCAGCCACATCCTCAATGGAATGTGTGCCAGCCTGTCAATCTCCTGATCGGTTCATTTTCTCCCTGAAAAGGCTGTGTCCCTCTGCCCCCGAAAGTGATGATGGACCTATTCTGTAGATTCAGCAGCTCAGGTGTCCAAACACTAAACCCTAGTACTGTGCATGAACCCTTAAAGGAAAGAACAGATGGACAGAAGACAAGAAAAAAACTAAGGTGGCAAATGTGCACGGTGCTGGAGAAATGAGTAGCAATGCTTTGCACCCCAACCCTTCCCATGATGGATTTTCTTAAAACATTTTTTAATAGCATATTTAGCAGTTTTGTCTGCCTGGCTTTTTCCATTTGATGTTAATGGCCTGATGTGCCAGTTTTATTCAGTTAGTTGCACTTCACAATTATTGAGCCCAGCAGTTTATTTTTGAAATTTGTAATTTAAAATGTATTTGTAAATAAAATCATTTTCTGTGCAATTATTTCACAGTGTGACTGCAAGCTTATGTTTTTCCTAGTCAAAATTCCTGTCAAGGATGCTGGCAGCCACTTGCCTGGAGTTCCCCTCCAGAACTTAGAGCAAAGAAATCTTACTTGTGGCCAATCGGCGCAGTGGCTACACTGCCACTCCTTATGACACAGTGACCCAGGTTTGGGAAGGAGCCTGGGGTGTTTGAGGGTTGGCTGTGAGGAGCAGGATTGAGCATCCCAAAGGGAGACTGGTGGGATCCTGCTGTGTTACTGCTGCTTGAGGGCTCACAGGTGGCTGTGCAGCTGGTAACCTGGTTAACGGGTGGGAAGATGTTGGTCATACTCTGCAAGCTAACGTGCCTTGGAAGTCCCTTCAAACTGACATCCTTGCAGCAGCATTCTAGGAGAAAAACCCACAGGTACAGCAGTTTAACGGCTCCGAGAAGGCACTCTTGGTCCCTGCAGACACCTCCCCACACTGCCGTGTGACTAGCATCACTGCACTGGTATGTGCCCCCACACCACCAGACCCAACACTGGAGTACTGCAGCAAAATGGCAACAGAGACGGAGGGGAAGGGAGGCAAAAGGGTTAGGAGGTTGCCTTGAAGAAGCTGGATGGGGACGGTCTGGATGGCTGATGCAGAGGATAAAGAGCGAAATAATAATAAAATAAATATATTACTTATTCCTTTTCCAATTTTTCAGCATTTTAAAATTACAGATCTGGGCACAAAGAGTATGCCACAAATGTGAAAAAATAAAATGGAAGTAACCCACAAGTGCTATATTAACGGGGCCAAAACAGACGCTGTAAGGAAATGCATCTAACCTATATAATGGACCTCCCACCAATTAAATCACAAAGTTTTAATGGATCTTTTCAGTAGACCCCACCCCCTCAAGAATAGACATCGGTATATCTTCATGCAACACATCTGGACCCCAATATTCCGAAGGTTAGCACAGTACTAACATGAATAGCACTGTGCTAACCAGAGGGGTGGGGGGTAATATTCAACAGTGCCCATACCACAGCACTCAGTGGACAGCGCCAACACGCCAAATACACCACTGTGCCCATGCAAATGAGGGTACCCTCTTGCATACACTGCACAGTGAAATAGTCAAACAATTTTGTAAGCAGTATAAAATTGTTAAGGCAGCACTATTTACTGCTTCCAAAACCCTACATTTATCAAAAGGGCACAACAGTGCACGACCATCTGCCCTTCCCCTGGAAGAAGTGGTGCAGCAACACCCTCTTCCTCCTACCCCAATCTATGATGAAACACAGTATTTCCCTGGCAGTCTAGTGGTACACCCCTCCTGCCTTGATCCCTGATGAAAGTAAATAAAATATTTCCCACGTAGCCCAGTGGTATCACCTTCTGCCCCAATCCCTGATGAAAGTATGCAATTCCCTGGTAGTCCAGTGGCATTTCCCTTCCTGCCCAGATCTGCAATGAAAACAAGTATTTCTGTCAGCCCACCAGCACAGCAGTAGCGCTACTGCTCGCGATGCCGGTGACCTGAGTTCAGGCTGTCAGACGGCCAGCCAGGGGAGGAGGCTTGAACATCTCAGGACCACTCATCCCCTCCCGGGGGGCATGGCTTGGTGCATGACCAGCCTCCAGTGGTGGCTGGAGAACTGGCATACCCATACCGTATGCAGGGGATGGAGTGTGATGGATGCCAGCTTTCACTTTACTGTCGGTGCATGCCACGTCTCTGGGAAGGGGGCGTACATGAAAAATGCAGGCCCGGTGCGACACAGACAAGGAGGTTGGAGCATTGGCCTTCACCTGCTGGCTTTGTGGCCCGAGGATGGACCCCGATGAGGACAAAGGTACAGCTGCAGCAGGGTCTAAGCTGGTGGGGCCCCTCCCTCTTCATCCCCACCTGGGGGGGGGGGCAAGGCAAGGCTCCACTGGGGGGGCCTCCTCCAGGACCGTGGGGCATGATGGGTTAGCTCAGGTGACAGTACTGGGCTGCACGGAAGAAAAAAAAAAATTACAAAACAAAAAAAATATTTCCCTGGTAGTCCAGTGGTACCCCATCTTATGCCTGATCTCTGATGAAAGTAATCTCCTGGTAGACCAGCGATGCCCTCCTTCCCAATCCTTGCTACACTATGATGCCCCCCCCCCAAACCGGCTCAATCTCTCAGCACCCATCCCCCTGTCAGGCAACAGGCCTACTGGGCAACAAGCAGCAGCTTAGCTGCCTTCACAGTCTACGTTTCTATGTCTGGCATTGACTTATTCTACAAAACTCCATCAAGGACTGCCAGCAGAGCTGGAGACAGCAACTTGCACAGACCATCTTCTCACCACCTCAGTCGGTCAACATCTTAAAGACAGAGGCTGAGAGAATGCGTACTATAGAATCAGCTGATTCTACAGTATGCACGCACTCCATTTCTATCCATCAGGCTGCGGCCGGCTGACGTGAGAGGAGGGTCTGTACCAGCTGCTGTCTACAGCACTGACAGAAGTCCTGAATAGAATTTTATACGGTAAGTTGATGCCAGACTGGGGTGGGGGTGATAAATACTGAAACTGTGGGCTGAGGTTGGGGGGCATCATAGTACACCGGTGACAGTGTGTGAGGGGGTACCACTGGAGTATTGTAAAATGACTTATTTTCATCAGGGATCAGAACAGGAGAGAGAGAATATCACTAGATGCCAGGGATGTTTTCACTTTCACTATGTATCGGGGCAAGATGGGGTACCACTAGACTGCCAGGTATTGTTAGGTTTGTGTACAGGAATAGGGTCAGGATGAGGGTGACAGCAACAGCAATAGCCAAAGCTCTCTGCAATGCCTCAGAGCATTAGTGTGTGTAGGCACTGCATAGCGCTGCTTATGGCCACATAATGCATACAAATGGACTCTTAGCATCTTACACCATATGGGGTCATTAGCATACCAGCTGCTGAATATGGCACCCAGGAGAAAAGGTGTTATCCCGCCTGGGATGCGCTGTCCCCTTTTGCTCCTGGTTGCCTTTCGCTAGCAAGGGGTGTTGATAGCATCATGCCAATACACACTGTGTAGTGCTACCACAGCCTGATATTCATACATGCAGCGCACACCAGACAGTAAGCACTGCCTGTAGGAATGAGGCATTCTGCGGCCATGCTAATTCACATGTGGCACAAATGCTCACTTTTGAATATTGGGCATCAGTGTTTAAGCTGGAAGCCAAAACCCAATAGAATGTTTATTTATTTATTTATGTTTTTGGTAACCAGGTAAGTGCACTGATTCAGTGGACCATTTTCAGTCACGACCCGGGCCACAAAGGTGGCAGTACAGGGAAATACATGGGTGGATACAAATTCACATTGGAAAGTACAGTGGTTACAACAACATTAGGACAGCTAGAAACAGTCATCATTTACATAAAGTTTACAGGCAATGAGAGAACATAACATTTGACAAAGAATACAGGTCGAGATACAGAGGAGAATTAGTTAAGTATACGCACAGAGTATCTAGATATTTTCATTTATGCCGTAGCCGGCTGAGAAGTGGGAGCATGCGAGGTAGGCAGAGCGAGTCATGTTTGTTCGTAGTTTTGACTGTCACCTGTAGCCAAAGGACAGAACTCATAGCAAAACTTTTAATTTTGATCTATAGACTGCAGAACATCAAAACTGCAATAGCAATTTGGCTGCTTAAACAATGGCATTTGTAGCGAAATACAGAAACGCTTAGTGAAATGCTAAAGGGCTGCCAGTATAGCCTAGAGGTTAGAGTAACAAGCTGTGAATGAGCTTGGTACATCCGGGCAGACTGGAGTTCGATACCCACAACCTCTACTTGCATACTGTGTGACTCTCAGCAAGTGACTTAAGCACCTCAGTGCTCCCGGTACGCCCATGAAAACAGACACTTGTACCTAGTGGGCCTTACCTAGTTACCAAGGAATAAAAAAATGCTATTTGGCTAGCGACAACTGAACTAGTTACACCTAAGTCAAACAGCTTACAACAGAAAACTTCAAACAGTCAGCCACTGTGTAGAACAATCTAATCCTTCAGACATTAAAAAATAGTGGAGAAATAAAAAGTTAATTGGAAACCTGGCTGAATTCTGTCTAATTTTTCACAGCAAGTCTACAGTCTGTTTTTAAAATAATTTTCTAAACCAAAGCAGCAATGGAGTAATTTTTCTATTATTTAGAATCATCCCCTTAACTATCAAGGTCTTTATTATAAAAGTTGTATGTCATGGTGTGCAGTATAAAAAGAAAAAAACATGGATTTGGGGGGCTTCTCCAAATAATTAGAATACGCAAATCATAGAAAATGTATTCTTTCTGAGCTCCTCAGTTCTTCCATAGCTCACATGCATTAATAGAAATTATGATCCGGAGTTTACAACCAAATTCCATGCAAAAATGCTATAATTTTTGCAGCAGTTTCCCTTAAATTCAGTGGATTCCTCTAAAATTTGTTATGTTCAAGTAAAGAAGTATGTCTAAGTAAACAAACATGTCCACATGGCAGGAATGCTAATTAGCCACACTTATTTAATTTAAATGGGTGCTACTCCTTTGGCTAAACAAAGCAAAACGATCTGCGGGAACATGTCCCCAAAAAAGCAATTTGCAGCTAAACTGTGTAAACGGACCATTTTAACACAGATCTACACGTTCAAACAGACAAACATCAACCCCACATGGCAATGTGCAGAACCCACGATCTCATACCGAACCCCAGCACTATCTTCAGCAACTGAAGACCTTCACCAATCTTAAAAATACCACATATAACATTACTCTCAAATAACATTCCAACTGGATAACAGAGCTATATCAAAGAATCACTTTCCATATAATGCCGTGCAGTCCTTACTCAGTGTAACTGATATTTGTCTTTCTCCAGCGAATCACTATTTCCAACATGAACTGTTACAACACGTGCTCCTCTGACTTAACTGTTCCAAGTCATTATTATAGTACTCCAAATTAAAGGGAGCTGGATAGAGTCACTTTTGCTCATGTTTCTGTTCTGGTAGTCATCAGCCACAAACACCGTATCCAGACATTCCTTTTATGACCTTTCGTTTCTGCAAATATAATTAGCACTTTTTTTTTGTGTCCTCTTCCCTGGTCCTGTTTTCATTCTCCCAATACTAAAAGTTTCCTTCTCTATCTCTATGATGATTCTACTGCATGATTCTGGTGAACTGCTACAGCTGTAGGGGCAGCAGCATTCACTGCTATGGAAACTAATGAAACGGAATAATAATGGCTGACATAAAAGGGCCGATTCCTCTTAGTTATCGCACATATTGTATGCTACCAGACTGGTGAGACAATGTCTTCGCTGAACAAAATTAAAAGGCAGGTTTTAAGCAGGCAATGAGACACGACAGGGTGGGCCTTATGCTGAGATAGCTACCTGCCCAAGGACCTAGTGAGGCTCGATGTAACAGGCATAGGGCTTTACTGCCCCTGGAAGTGCAGTCATTTCAGCATAAGGCTCATCCTGGAGTGTCGTTTTGCACTTATAAAATGGGTAAAAGGTAGGTTAAAAAATTAAAAAGAATAAGAAAATAATACAACAAAAGGAAAATAAAAAAAAAAAGGATTTGATTTTAAAAATATTATAGACAGAGGGAGTGCTCCTGAACAATCGGAGCACTAATTTCCTCTGCACGCGAGACACTTGTATTCTGTGAAGAGTGTCTCACACACAGATGCCCGGGAAATGGGCACATTCTGGGACACTTTAAAAATATGTATATCACTGATTGTGCTCGATCAACAACAACAACAACAACAACAACAAGTCCCCCAGAGCCACTCACTGCTGGATAAGAATGGTTTCACTTGTGTTTTGCTTCACTGTTCTCTCTTGAGCATAACGCGCATGAAACCATTCTTATCCAGCAGCGAGTGGCTCCGGGGGACATATTAATATATAAAACAGTTCCTCTCCTAGTCGTCCCTAGGGGGAGCTGTGATTTTGTGTCCTGCTGTTTCTTGGTCCCCGCTGCCTGCAATGAAGATCGGAAGCAAGTGACAGACACTTTCTGTTTATTTTTATTTACCCTCCCCCTTTTTTTTTTTTTTTTTTTAAACAAGTCCGTCCCTCAATGCAGCTTCTAGCTGTTTTTGGTTGTTTTTTTTCCTGGTCCTTGTCTGCTCTGAGGACCGGGACTGACTGTAAACACAGTCTGATTTTTTTCAGTTCAGAGTTTTTGCAGCTTCTTGTCATTCTGTGTGTTGGTGTGTCCCAGTGTTTACTGCCTGCTCTGAGGTCCTGGAGTGAGCTGGTTTAGGCTACAAGCCCTGAATTTACCAGTCCTCATTGTCTGCTCCGAGGACCAAGAGTGAGGAAGCACCACTTCAACTGAAAGCACGTGTTTTATCGGGTGGGTGATCGTTCAGGCATGTGAGTGGTGATGTAACAGAGGATTACAAAGAATCTGAAAGTGATACATACAAAAAAACAAACAACAAATGGATGGGAATTCGACTGCCACAGTGAAGAAACAAGCATGAAACCAACTGAGCAAGGTGAGCAATAAAGGTTAGAGGTGAGTAGGTGCCAGTGAAAAAACTGCGTCCATTTGAAACTGAATGTTCTAAACTGGCACAATGATATTTTTATGTCATGGGGCAAGGTGGCACCACTACTTTTTCATACCAGGCCATTAGGCTGAAATAAATGCCCTAGTGAAACACAATCTGTCAGCAGAGAAGGACCGCTTGGCCGAACCAGTCTGTCCAAGTGTTCCCTGCCAATCTTGCCTCAACAGACCCTATCTGGTCTCCAGTGACCCTCCCACCATCCTGCCTCATTTCTAATATACCCCTATATTTTTTTTACATCCATGCTTGAAGCCCCCCACCGTTCTAATAATAATAATAATAATAATAATTTTATTTATATAGCACCTTTCGATATATCAAGGCGCTGAACAAATTAGTCATAACTTCAAATTTCAACACAAAACCAAACACTACAAACACTATAAAAATACATCATAAAAACATAATAAATTACAATAAAATTCCAAACATATTACAATTCACATTAACTATCTAAGAAGACCATTCTCCATAAATATGTTTTCAGTTCTTTCTTAAATATCTCCACGGAGGTGCATTCCCGTAACCGGCATGGTAGAGAATTCCAAAGAGTGGGTGCAGCATGAGAAAATGCTCTGCTGCCTGAAGATTTTAAACTCACTCTTGGAATCTCTAATACCCCATGTCGGCTGAGCGGAGTGATCGGCCGGGCAGTAAGGAAACCAGTGGGTCTTTCAGATAGGATGGACCCTGATCGCGAGGCTTTAAAGTCAATAAAATGACTTTAAAGGTGATCCATACCACCATACTGAAGCCAGTGCAGTTCGCAGCACCGAGGGTAATATGACAGAGATCTACTTGTCCCAGTCAAAACCGGGCTGCGCGCTCTGCACAAGCTGTAGGCTGGATTTCAACCCCAGAAAGCCCAAAGTAAAGGGCGTTGCAGTAGTCTAGGCGCGAGGACACAAAGGCGTGGACCAATGTTGACAAGGAGTCAGACGGAACAAGGTGCTTAACCCTGGCAATATTCCTAAGATGGTAAAAGGAAGTCCTGACGACGGCCGACACCTGAGACTGAAAAGTCAGCCTATCGTCAAGGATCACCCCAAGGTTGCGAACCCGTTCAGAGGCCGGTAGTGACACGCCACCAAGAAGAATTCCAGAAGGCGCGCCAGTACACGACCTCTCAATCTGGCCACCCAGGTCCACAACCAAAACCTCAGTTTTCTCCGAGTTCAACTTTAACCAACTAGAATCCATCCAGTCTTGGATTTCCCCCAGACAGTTATTAAACACCGAGAGTTCTAGCCTCCATTACTTCAGCCAGCCTCTCTCAGCCAATGAGGAGTAAGGATTTCTACTACCCATTTTATAAGCAATTTATAGATTTATATATGGTGCAATATCAAAATGTGTTATCCTAAAGAGTAGGTAGAATAAAATGGATAACAACTGATGAAGGGACATACTTGGTTTCCCTCTGGGGCAGCTCAATCAAGTCTAAATATGCATCAGTTCCTGAAAATCTAAGAAGGGTTGCAACTGGATGGCCCTAAACTGGCAGTGTGTTATGAAGCCTGTCATCTACTCTATAGGTATCTGGTTCAAGTCCGGCCCATGTATGTAGTGCATGAAGGCCATTATGAACCGATAGCCAAGTGGTAAATGATGTGAAAACTCACTTGGTGGTTAGGTGGTTGGCAGTTCGCTCCCCGCCCACAGCTATTTGCCGAATACTTTACATTAATGAGGAATAGTGATGTTTGTCTATTCGAACCGCCGACCACCTGACTACCAAGTGAGTTTTCACATCATTTACCACTGGGCTATCTCACCTTTTTCCCCCAACATTGAGGCATCACCTATTCTCTTAATGGGAGTGATGTCACAGGTGACGTTTGTTCCCCCTGCCGTTTTTGCGGTCTTTTTAAACCGCTCATGGTCAATAGCTCAGACAGCTCCTTTCTTTATAGAAGACGGTTGTGGAATGGCGTTTCAGCCAGGTAAGAAGAGATTTAAACTTACTGAAATCAACAAAATACAACTATTTAACTAATCTAGAATAGAATCATTATATGGCTTCACGATACATTTAAACATTCTATTTTCTCGTAGCATATAAATGTAACCAAATGGGGAACGAAGAAGCAGTAAGACCAGCAGGTAAAAACCTCCACCCTTTTCAGGGAAAACGTCTAAAGTAATATTAGAAGATAAAACAGAATTACTTTAACAGTATTTAAAACAAGTATAAAAACAATAAAGGAACATGAATAGAAATATACAAGTTTTAGAAGAACTGTTTTGTTTCTCCTATAGAGAGTTATAAAGATTTAAAGAAACAGACTATAGAAACATAAATGAATGTACTATAAGACCTACTAGAAATATCATATTAAAAGGTAAAGACATTACAAATGAGTCTTGCACTTCAACAGAAATGGACATTTAAAACTGAAGTTTAGTTTTCTAAAAGAAGTCTTTAAATCCTTTTATAGGGGCTCTTTATAAAACTGAAGTTTTAGATGAAAAATCTGAAAACAAGCTGGACAAACAGAATCTAATCAGTGTATACCTGAACTTTAAAATAACACAGTAAGTTCTGTTTTTATATATATATATATATATATATATATATATATATATATATATATATGATCAAATATTAGATATACAAGGAATGATATTATAAAACTTGTCTTCATTAGGAATAGAGTACACTGTGGCAGAACTCAGAATGCAATAAAGTGAATCATAAAGTTATGAGACTATTAAAAACAGGTATGAATTTTATATACTGTAATGAATATGTTGCCATACAACAAATGTTAAAAAACATGGAAAATTAGGAAAACATTTATTAAGTTGCAAGTTCCAAATTGGTAATGATACAAGTCTAATAAATGTAACTGAAACATAATTACATTTTATTATCTGGTGAAAGTAAGGCATCTTTATGACTGTACATTAATGCAGTCTATGAAAAAATAAGAACATCATTATAAAAAAGTTTATGATTTTATTATTTGTTTATATTTAGAATCAGCACTGTATTATAAATCTGGCCTGAAGAAGTGGTGTGAAACTATGAAACTGTAGCCGGTTGAACATGTTTGGTGCGAAGCAATGAGAAGAATAAAAGTTTTTTTTCAAGTTTTTATGGACTATTGGAGTGAAGTCTTACAGATTTATGACTGTTTTAGATTTTTGCCTATAGTAAGATGGTCCAGATGTACAGATATAAAAATAGGGCAACCTATACCAACTGAGCATAGAATATAGAGTCCCCCTTCCCTCCCACCAGGGTGGAAGGATCCCCCCCTTGGTAAAGATCACGCAAAGTACTCATTTAGTACCTCTGCTTGCTCCCCAGTCCTAATCCTGCTGATCTGTGTCCTCACTTTTTTTTCCTCCTCTATATATCTACAGAACCCCTTGCTCCCCTCTGGATGTCCCTGGCCAGGTTTTGCTCCATCCTCAACTTGGCCACTCTCACCACTCTGGTTGGTCCTTCTAGTCAGCAACTCGTACTCTCCCCAGTCCCTTCCCCCCCTTGAGTGCTTAAAAGCATGTGTAGGCAGCCTTTTCATCCCTCACTGCCTCCTGTACCTCCCTGGTCCACCAACAAGGCTTGCTGTCCTTACATTGCTTTCGCCTTACTTTTACACATGACCTAGTAGCCTCCTGCACCCCCTTTTTAATGGTCTCCCACAAGCTTTCAGCATCCATGCCTGGCCTTATCTCATCCAAGCACCCCCCGTAGAATCCTACCCATGCCCTCGAAGTCCGCTCTCCTGAAATCTATTACTACTGTATTAGCGTGGTTACCCCACCCCCCAGGTACAACAGAAACCAGACCGTGGCATGGTCACCACCTGCCAGTGGGCTGCTCACCTCCAGGCCCCTTATCTGGTCACTGTTTGCTAGGACAACATCCAATATCCGACCCTCCCTAGTAGGTTCCCCCATCTGCTGGACTAGGAAGGCATCCTGAAAGTCATCCATCAGTCTCTGCTCCCTGGCCAGAGGATGTCATAGTGTCCCAGTTTGCCTCCAGCATATTAAGGTCACCCATGACCACCACTCTACCCCTTCCAAGGTCACAGTGACCCCTGATGTTCTCAACTTGTCCTCCAGGTCTGCCTCCATTGTGGTGGGTCTGTATCCCATGCCTATTTTCAATCTTTTACCCCCCCTCGTTTGCAGGGTTACTGAAATCGCCTCCACCACTCCACTAACTACTATGTCACTTCTGATAATCAGCACTAACCCCCTTCCCACCCTCTATCCTTCCTGAACATTTTGTAGCCCTCCAAGTTTAGGTCCCAGTCATCTCTGGGTCGCCCATGTCTCAGTAATTGCTGCTATATCCGCTGCTCCCTCAACTAGCACTGCCTGGAGCTCGGGCATTTTATTGCCCATGCTCCTGGCGTTGATCAGGACTGTCCTCCACCCTGACCCCTTTCCTCTCCCCAGTCTTCGCAGCCCTGTACAGTCCCCTGTCATATTATCCTGCACAGTTTTCCCTGGCTTTGCAACAAAGCCCACAGCCTCCATTTCGTGCCCTAGTTCTGAGCCCTCGAGCAGCTCCCAGGAGCTGTCATTTTTTGTATCCCTCCCCCTTTACAAGTTTAAACACCACCCCTCGCCTATGAATCTAGAAAGTTTCAATTTAAGGATCTCCCTACCCTCCAGGTTGAGGTGTAGCCTATCTTTGGCATACAGCCCCTTATCCGCCCAAGCATCACACCAGTCCCCCACCAACCCATACCCCTCTGTCTTGCACTAGTCCCTGAGCCACTGGTTCACCCCTCTAAGTTTTTGTTTGTTCTCCCTGGTCGACCTTGGTATTGGCAGAATCTCAGAAAAGGAGACCGAGCTTCCTACAGAGTGGCAAACCCTGGCCAGCTCCCAGAATCTCACCTGTAACTCCAGTTCACTGTTTCCTTCTAAGTTGTTTGTACTCAGGTGTACTAAAAAGTCTTGGGATCCCCAGCATTCCCTTGCCATCGAAAATAGCTGAGGTTTGGCCTTGTGTACAAATAGGCCTGGGATACATTTAGCTTTAACTGGGCTGCTTTTTCTCCTCCCAACTCCCTCCCACTGGATACCCCTGGGTAATGGAGTCACCCAGCAGTATCACTGTCAGCTCACCCCTCAAGTTACTAGCCCATCTGTGTCCTTCTAGGCTCCTTCTTCTGTCAACAACACCCAGCTTGCTCCTCCCATCCCCCACAGCCTGTGAGTCACAAGTCTGTGTGTTCCTGACCAGACTCTTTCTTCTATCTACATCCCCCCGCTTACTCCTTGCACCCCCCACTGCCTGGGTGCCACAAGTTGCCCCCCCCCCAGCTCTACCCTGACTTCCCCATTTGAGTTGGTGCCTCAGATCTCCACCCTGGCCTCTTTTACTGCTTCCTTCTTGCCTCCTCCCCTCTTAGGTTCTTCACTTCCCAACCCTTCACCCTATTGCTCCCTGCCCTTACTCCTCCTCTTTCTCATGCTCCAAACTAGCTCATCCTGAGTGCTCACTACCACCCCCACTGCCCTCCTCTGCTTTCTGATCAATCCCTCCCTGTCCACCTGCTCCCTCCAGCCTCTTCCACCTCATCGTCTGGATACAGCAGGGTGAAGCGATTTGTAAGTGGGATGCCTGCCCCAGGATTGTCCACTCCTGTCCCCCACCCCCGGCTCCTTCTGGGCAACCCCCTCCCTATGGAGTGATTTTTATATATTGCTCAATTCATGTGTGTGCCCCCTGGAGCAACCATGTGGTCCTAGCCCTCACACTCCTGCCCCTATCCCCTGGGGTATGCCATTCTGACCTCATCTAACATCACCCTCCAACCTCCCTCCCCCCCCCCCAACTGCTTCCTGATCCCCTCGACCCCCTCCCCAAGACCTGCCAACTGGAAACACACTGGGCATCCTCCGAACCGTCACGCCCAGTCCAATATTATGGCCGCCCCACACCCTGTACACCCAACTACCCTACCGAAGATGCCCGCTCCTGCGACTCCCAAACCTATCCTTATTTTGGATGTCAGCAATTTAGCCCTCTACCAGCAGTAATAGTTCTTACACAGTCAGTACACAATCACTTGTCCCTCCCCCAGCAGTAGTCAGCAATACCCAATCAATTTGCATAATCAGTTTGCCCCCCGCGGCAGTCAGCAATCCTAAACAAGCAAGATGTACGTAACCACTTTGCCTCCCCAAGTCAGCATCCAGCAATACCCAAACAAGCAAGATGCACATAAACACTTTGCCCCCACCCCAGTCAGCATCAAGCCCAAAAATAAAAAACAGGCCCACGGGGCTCGAACCTATGACCCTGATATTAAGAGTCTCATGTTCTACCGACTGAGCTAGCTGGGCAGTTACATTATATTTTCTCAGTAATAAATAATGGGGAGGAAACATCTATAGAATATATATGGAATGCAAGCTGAATTATACCTAAAAAATTATGGTTTACAAAGTTTTCTTTGAGATGCCAGCAGCTCTTTAACACAGTTTGAGAACATGTTCTGTCCTGATAGGACTTTGGTGATGGGGAGCCTGGTGTTGCTACCCCTGGGATATGTGAACCCGGCATTGTTCATTTTTGGAAGGAGTGGAAATCGCGTACATTGTGAGCCCAGCACTGTTCACATTTCACCTCTGGAGAAGCTGTCCTCTGTCCATAATCCAGAAGAGGTATGGATGAGGAAATTGTTCCTTGTAACATCTAAGGAAGAAGAGGGTGGGATTCAAACATTGTCTTGTAGTAAAGCACTACTGTGTATTTTGTGGACTCTGCTGTACCTTGTTTCTGCACCTGCAGCCCCAAGTGGTCAAATGTTCCTGTCAGTCCAAGACAGACTAAAATCTACTAGGCTCTATTTCTGCCTGAGGGCATTCATCTGTGTGTGTGTGGCTGTGTGATTTTCTTGGTGCCCCGCCCTCCCCAATGGCCCACCCTGATTCCTGGTAAAAATAGAAATTTTTTTTTGTGTGCCCCACTTTTCTCCTGAGATATGAGCCACAGAAGTATGTGGATTGTCTGGTGCCATATGCCACCTGTGTTGCCAAGGTAAGAAAAGAGACGTGGCCGTTACATTTGCTTAATACACTTTGTGGTGTTATCTGTTTGGATCTGGACAGACGCACTGAATCTGGGAGGAAACAGCCTGCATTGACAGGTACATTGTCCTGAGTTCCAAGAGGCTGATATGTTCTTGAGTCTCCTGTGTGCTCCAGGAACTAGTTACAGTTAGATCTTAAAGTTGCCCCCCCCCCCCAATCAAGGAGGGAGGCATCTGTTGGGGGCAGTTGTGTGAGATTGCTGGAGGAAGGAATTCCCTCTCTGAGGCTGTCATACTAACATACTAACTGCCAGCAGATTAGGCCTTATGGTCTATTGAGTCTGCTCGAACCTCAGATCCCTAGTTGGGTGCCGAGGCGCCCCCCCCCTTCCAGGAAACCCCCATTATCCATCCCCACCCACCCAAGCCAGGCCATCATCTGATATATCTACTTTTTGTGTCTGTCCCACCCTCTCTTGAAGCCCTCCACTGTGGATCTCTGAACCAGCTCGCCAGGCAGTGCTTTCCAAGGGTCCACTACCCTCTCAGTGAAAAACCTCCTCCTCTTCCCCCCCCTCACCCTTCCACCTTCCAACTTCAAACCATGCCCTCTGGTGATACCTCCCTGCTTTAGTCTAAATATCCTCCGTGTTTACTCTATTTATTCCTTGAGGTACCTGAAGACCTCAATCATGTCCCCCCTGTCTCTCCTCTCCTCCAATGAAAACAGGCAGAGCTCCTCAAGTCTGTCCTCATACGTCAAATTCCCTAGTCCTATTATCATCTTAGTTGCCCTCCTCTATACCCTCTCCAGGAGCTGCATGTCCCTCTTCAAGTGTGGTCTCCAGTACTGTACACAGTACTCAAGGTGTGGTCTAACCAGTCCATTGTACAGCGGCAGAATCACTTCCCTGCTCCTAGAGGTGATCCCCCTTACGATGGATCTCAACAACCTGTTTGCTTTGCTAGCAACTCTCCTGCACTGCTCAGAGTTATTCATACATGCATCCACCATGATCCATAGGTCTTTTTCCCTTGTTGAGGCCTCCAGCACCTCCCCTCCCAGGGTGTACCTGTGTTTAGGGTTTCCCCGACCAAGATGCAACACCTTGCACTTGGTGATACTGAAATTTAATTTCCATATGTGAGCCCAGCTTTCCAGGGTGTCCAGGTCCCCCTTGCAGGGCCAACCTACCCTCTTTCCCCTCAACCACTGCTCCCATCTTGAAGTCATCAGCAAAGAGACTCATTTCACATCCTATACCCTCCCTGATGTCCGATATGTATGTATTAAACAGTATCGGACCCAAGACCGAGGCCTGCGGTACCCCACTACCAACCTCTCTAGGGTTCGAGAGCTCCCCACCTACCACTACTCTCTAGGTGTGTCTAGCTAGCCAGTTTTCAATCCATCTGACCATCAAAGGGCCTACTCCCAACCCCATCAGTTTCTCCACCAGACCACTGTGTGGGACATAGTCAAACACCTTGCTGAAGTCCAAGAATAATACATCCACAGGCTTTCCCCTGTCCAGTTCTGATGTTACCCATTTGTAGAACTCCACAAGATTGATTTGACATGATCTACCTGGCACAAACCCATGTTGCCGACTATCCAGACCTCCCACCTCCTCCAAGTACACCCCCAATCATTCCTTTAGTATACTCTCCATTAATTTTCCCACCACCAAGGTCAAACTGATGGGTCTATAGTTACCTGGTACTTCCCTAGGCCTCTTATGGATTGGCACCACATGTGCCTCTCACCCAGTCCTAGGTACCCTCCCTCAAGTGGGCCTCTCAGAGCTCACTTGGTGCGGCCAGTATGTCCGCCAATTTCCATAGTACTCGGATGAATGCCATCCGCCCAGGAGATTTAATCTTTCTTTGGGCCCCGGAGCGCTAACTACACCTTTCGTGGAGATAGCATCATCCATCCCTCCACCTTTTACTGGCTCTTTTATCCTTATCGTGATGCGACACCCTGGGTACCTCCCTCCTCTTGCTCCATTTCTGTTGCTCCCCTGATCCCACTCACTGCCGCTTCTATCCCCATCATGCCTTGCTTTGTTGATATCCCATCCCCTCCTAGTGAACACAGAGGCGGAAGTACTCTGCTCATCACCTCTGCCTGGTCCCTCGCCTCTTCCACCCACCTTCTTCTGATCTCAATCTGCCGAGATGGCTCCTTAGTTTTTCTCCGCCTCCCAATGTACCGGAAGAACCCTTTTTCCCTCCATGTATCCCCTGTGCCAGCCACTGTTTTACTGGACTTTGCCCCTCACCATCTGGGTGACTTTTCTAGATGCAAGTGGTACATTTCCTTTTCCTATCCCTCTTGTTGTTTTATATTTTTGTAGGCCGTCTTCTTTTCTCTGACCACTACCTGAACCTCACTGGACCACCAGCATGGTTTACATGACCTTGCTCCCTTACGTTTCACCTTAGCGCAGGTCCCGACTGCCTCATGAAGTCGTTTTATGACCTCCCATCACTTTTCCACATTTGTCATTGATGTAATCCCCTTCAAGTGATCCTTGAGATTATTTCCCATGCCCACAAAGTCTGCCCCCCCGAAGTCCACTGCCAGTGTCCTAGATCTCTCTCCCTCCCACATGCTTATCTGAAACCATAGTATTGTGGTTGCTCCCAGTCAGGATCCTCTACAACCAGGTCCCTTACCAGATCCTCATCTGCCAGAACCACGCCCAGGACATGCCCCTCCTTGTGGGCTCCATCACATGCTGTGTTAAGAACACATCCTGGAAGCCGTCCAGCAGCTCTGCCTCCTTGGCCACCTTAGAGGACATGGTGCCCCAGTTTGTATCTGGCATATTAAGGTCCCCCATCAACATCACTCCTTCCCCTTTTGGTCCACACTGGGCAACGATGTTGTCCAGCAAACCATACTCCAGAACATCACCCATCCCAGTGGGCCTATATACTACAACCAGCTTGACCTTACCTCCTGCTGGGGTTCGTAAGGTGACCCATCAGGTCTCCACGCTTCCCTCTGCCTCTTCTACCCTAGCAATTTCTATGTCATCTCTAATGAACATAGCCACTCCACCCCCCTCTGCCCTCCTTTTATCCTTCCTACAAAATGTAACCTCAGACATTTAGGTCCCAGTCATGGTTTTTGTTGGCCCACGCTTCCATGACTGCCGCCACCCCCCAACCCCTTGAACAGCATGGCCTGGAACTCTGGCAACTTGTTTCCCAAGCTCCTGGCATTTACTAACACCATCCCCCCATCCCTGATCCCCTTTGTCGAACCCCACCCAGGTTCCTTATACTTCCATCCTCCCTCTGCTCCTCCTGAAACCTCCTCCACCAGTCTGTTTCCCTCCTGCCCCCCTTGGGTTTGAAGGCTACTCCCCTCATCTGGAGGAGAGGGCTTCTGGTCAGCCCCTCACTTATCCCCCCCCTCACAAGTTTAAACCCCACCTTTCTTGAATGTAGTCAGCCACCCCTGTTTAAGGACTTCCTTCCCAACGGGCAAGATGAAGCCTGTCCTAGCATACAGCCCCTTATCCTCCCAAACTCCTTTCCAGTTCCCTAACACCCCAACCCACTCTCTTCACCCCACTTCCTGAGCCAGTCATTAACCTCTGTGATCTTCATTTTTTTCTCCACTGAAGCCTTTGGTACTGGCAATATCTCTGAAAAGGAAATGTTGCATCCATTATCCAGACAGACTCTGGCAAGTTCTTGGAACCTTGCTTGGATTTCCAAAATGCTATTTCCCTCTAGATCGTTAATTCTGAAATGCACCAGGAAATCCGGTTTCCCTCCGCAATCCCTAACCAGTTTGTACACTATGAACTTTGTTCTGTGCACTGTTGGCCCAGAGATACTTACTACCTTCACCTGGCTATGGCATCCACTCCTCTGTCCCTCCCACTGGATACCCCTAATCGACGAGTCTCCCAATAACAGAACCTTAACACCACCATCATCCTTATGGTTACCTCCACTATGCGCTCTCAACCCCCCATCCTCCCCTTTATTCGTGATCTCAATTCCATGGGAGTCTTCCTGTCTTATTAGAGACCCCATTGTCACCCTCCCTTCTGCCTCGTTATTTTGCCCACTTAACTTAGACCCCCGAATAGGTGTCCCTTAATCCTCTTTATCCTAACCATTTATCCTGGCCCTGATGGTTTCCTCTTCCCCACACCACCATCCTCCCCTTGTAATAGATACCCCACCTCAGAGGCCTCTCTGGGTCCCTTACCTAGGGCCCCATCCTGGTACAGACCCTCTGCTTGAGGGGGGCCCCTCCCGCCTCCTTGTCTCCCAGTTTCTCCAGTCGTGCTCTCCTCCCTCATGTCTGCAATATGTTGCATCTCCCCCATGTGCTTAACATTTATGTTTCCCCTTCTCCCTCTGGGACTATTTCTATCCTTTCCATTGCTAGTCTGTGATGCCCTATGGGTATCAGACTCCCTCCCACCAGCCTCTGTATCCGTTTCCTCATTTTCACCAACCCCTTCCTCCCCCTCTAGGTTGCTTAGTAGCTCAAATTTATTGTAACACTCTATGTCAGCCTCCATCAAGTAACCAGAGTTTCCCCTGACTGCCCCTCTAAACTGCCCCTCTTCCTCCCCTCTTGCCCTGTTCTCCTTAGGAGCTTCCTTCCCACAGTCTGCTCTTTTAGGCTTCCCCACAACAGCCACTCCCTTCTCACTGTCTGCTCTTCTAGGCTTCCCCACAATAGCCCCATCTGACTCTTCCCCCTCCACTCTCTTTATATTCAGAATGTTTACCCTGTACGTTTTCCCCTTAGCATCAACATCCCTATCTAAGGGTCCTCTGTCCCTAATTTCCCCCCTCCTGCTTGCTGTAACATACTGTCCTGTAATTCTGAGCGCTGCCCCAGCCTCCTCTCAGCCCCATCCTTCTGCCGCCCATATCCACACCCCTTATCCTTGGACACCCCCCAACTCCCCAGCTTACTCCTTAACCAATACACTTCACTCCTGATACAAGACAGCTGTCTACAGAGTGGGCAGCCTCTCTCCCTCTCTCCAGGCCCAATTGAGAATTATTGCCATCCCACAGCCTGTGCAGCCTACAACCCTTCCGAAGATGCTTGCCATGGTGGAATGTGGCCACCCCGTTTGGCCCTCTCTGTTCATAATGGCACACACCCCTTTTCTCAGTCCCTTCCCCCTTGAATACAGTCTCTCTCTACATTGACTGCAGTTATTTATGAACCCAATTTCAACCCCACCAATAAAGTTCCCAAGTCTCACAAATACACACAATCCAGTGTGTGTATGCAGACATCAAGTACCGTATGAGGTCACAGGCCCACCAGTTCCTGTTAATTCAAATTTCAGTCACAAACAGAAATGCAAAGCCCTTCAATCCCAACCCCCAGTTGCTTTTCAGTATTTAAGAAATATTTCAGTTAAAAGAGAAGATAAAACCAAACCTCTTTCCTGAACAACCTCCTACTTCTGTTCCCAGGTGGACAATGAAAGACAACATGATTCTTGTAATTACCCCTCCCCCTAACACCAGGCAAACATCACATTTAAATTTCACTCTAATTATCTCTGCCAAACAAGTGTTCCCACACCCAACACACAAGCCCCAATAATTACAATATCACAGCCCAAGTAACAGTTCTAACTCAAAGTAGTAATTTTTAACACAGAACTAATTTCAAGTACAAAACTATTCAAATATTTCCGTTAAAACAGAAGATAAAATCAAACCTCTTTCCTGAACAACCACCTACTTCTGTCCTCTACCTTCCACCATTCCAGTGCTCTTAGCAAGCTTTTTGTGATGGGCATCAGTTTGAACATAGAATCCCATCTCTGATGCCAGTGATCCCATAGGTGATTACAGATGTCTCATCTAGAACCTGCCCTGGTACCACTGCAGTGGATGTGGCCTTATGTCCTAGCACCTCCATAAAATCCCCTGCAGGTCCTGACTGACTTGCTGGAAAGGAATTTTCAGTTAAAAATCAGATTTGACATCTCCGCATGTGGAAAAAAGGCCTTCCCTTGCAAGGTATCCAGTTCTGCACCAATGAAGTTCAGAACATGAACCGGTTCTGTTTGTGACTTCTGAAGATTTATGAAGAAAATCAGATCCTTTAATGTGTTTTTTTTCTCAACTGAATGGAGGACTCTGCTTCCAGCTGTGTTTGTCCTAAGACCAACCAGTCATCCAGGTAGGGAAAAAAAAAAACACCACAGCTTGCCTTCTCAGATGTGCCGCTACAACAGCTAGGCACTTTGTGAAGACCCTTGATGCTGAAGCGAGGCCGAAGGGAAGGGCTGTGAACTGTTACTGGGAGTTGCCTAGCCTGAACCTGAGGTACTTTCTGCGAGATGATCTGACTGGGATGTGGAAGTAGGCATCTTTCAGATCCAGTGACCCCAGCCAGTCTCCCACTTGTAACGATGGTATCACTTTGCCCAGTGTGACCATTTTTAAATCTTTCTTTCCTTATGTGTTTATTCGGATATCTCAGGTCTAAAATGGGTTACAATTCACTATTTTTCTGGATTCTCCAGATACTTCTTCATCCACAAGAAAAATAGGGAATGATGACCCATTTTAGACCTGAGATATCTGAACAAACACATAAGGAAAGAAAGACTCGAAATAGTCACATTGGGCTCAGTGATACCATCATTACAAGTGGGAGACTGGCCCACTGTGTCTCAAGTACTCGTTCCACTGCATGTGCTTGCAGCTGGTGTGTGAGGCTGGAAAGTTTTTGGGTTCTAGAGTTTTGGGAATTTTCCGAACTGCAAAGACAAACCTTCGCTTACTACTTCCAGGACCCACTTGTCTGTGGTGATCTTTGTCCATTCCTAGATATAGTGAGCAAACCTTCCTCACACTGGCAATGGATGGGTGATATGGGCAGAGCTGTCAGGAAATTTGCTTTTGTTGGAGTTTAGGGACTGGAGTTGTAGCTGCACACCTGGTGACCCTTCTCCCCCTGCCCCTACAGTAACCTCACTGGAGGAGAGTACTCATAGGGAACACAGGGTTGGCAGTAAACCCTACCTCTAGCTCCCCTTCCATAAAGCCTGTGGGAAGTAGTGGCCTTTTCTTTCAGTATTGCTCTTGTAGGGTGTTTTTTTTTTTTTTTTTAATTCATCCACCTTTTTCATGTAAGCCTCTGTCTTGTCACCAAATAGGGCATTTCCCGCAAAGAGGAAACCCATAGCTTTCATCTGTGTGTCCTGGGTGAGGTTTGGGGTTCTAAACCAGCAAACCTTCTCAAGACAATGGCATGGGCCAGGACTCTAGAAGCAGTGCCATTAGTATCCACTGCCTGTGGTACTACTACTACTACTACTTACCATCCATTGCTGATCTAGCTGCATCAGCCATATCTTGTGCTAGATCACCAGGAGATTTTTCATTCAGTGCCAGTACAGAGTTCCAGAGAGCTTTCTGGCACTGAGCTGTGTATGCCAGATAAGCTGTCTGCTTAAGAAGCAAGGAAGCTGACGTATACACTTTCTTGGTCATGCTATCCAGTTTCTTGGAATCTTTTGCAGGAGGCTAGGAGGCCGGGGGGGGGCACTTGGCCTTGTCACATGCTGCAGCTTAGACCACCCCCCTCATGATCAGGATGGGAGTACAGGTACTCAACCCCCTGCCAAGCCACCTAATATTTTCTCTCAAACTTTTTTTTGTCAATGCCAGCAATTGAGATGTGTGATGACATGACTTTACTAGAGGCTTTTCTTGAGGGATTTATGAACAGGAAGAAGCAACTCCTTTTTGGGGGCTAGTCCCATCATACCCATAAATTCCATTTCCTCTTCATATATCTCAGTTTCATTGGTGGAAATGTTTAAGGTGTTCACCATCTACCATACAAAGGAGTAATGAGATATACAGTTCTGTGAAGACCTAGAAGGAGAGCCAAATTCTTGCTCAGGAGAAAGAGCTGGCTCCCAATGGTTCTCTTTGGGAATGGAACTGGAGCCAGGGCAGCAGGCATATTAAGGAGGTTCTCCATAGTTTGGAAAGCCAGAAAGAACTGCCATGCCTTTGTCATGCTCTCTGCTGAGGGCATTTCTTTTGAGTCAACTGCCAGCTCCTTTCCTTTTTTAGGAGTAAGGACAAATGCATGTTTTTCTTTATGGTTTTAGTTAGCATGCATCATTTCCAGAGACTGCTCAAAGGCTGTTTTATTTTTGCTGGATTCAGGGTTCCCGCTTTCATACACCATGACTTCTGTACCATCTTTAGCAGCTTTATCTTTCTTTTCTGTCCCCTCTGCTATGGACTGCGGCTTTTACTCTGTGTGGTTTAACCTTCATCTGAGTCTTACGGTGATGCAGAGGCAGACCAAGAAGCCATAAAGTCTTCTAATTTTTTAACCCTTTTTCTTTTGTATTTTAGGGCAAACATTTTTACAGAGATTATACTTTAAAAAAAAAAAATCATGGTCTGGACCCAGGCATCATATTTATTTTTTTAAACTTTGGTAACCAGGAAAGGCACACTGAGCCGGAGCCTGTTTTCAGGTGCAACCCAGGGATGCGGGGTTACAATACAAACAGAGAGAGAGATCAGACACAGCAATTATCACAAAGTCAAGCAAATACAAACAGAGGGACAGAACAGAAACAGCAATTATAACAGAGTCAGGTGCTATGGAGTAAGAATATACTTTATACAGAGCCTGTGGCAGTCTGCCTTTGTTAGCAGCTGAAAATAAATAGTACCATTTTGTTTTTTAGCCTGTAGGCCCCGTTTTCTTTTTTAGGTCCATCAGTCATGCCAAACAATGGAGACCATACAAAAACATACTGGTTCCCAAATTAAAATACCAAATTGACAGCAAGCCCAGAATATGTTAAAAAAGGACCATCTTGTGAAAAAATGTGGTTCAGTTCAGAAAGCAAGAACTCTGCTATAAATATTACCTCACAAAAGGTTAACTATACAGATTTTTAAAGAAAAAAGTCTTGATTCCAAGAAATCAGAACTGTGCATTAACTAGACTAAAAACCGCAAAAGCCCAAAGTGTTTAAAAAAAAAAATAAAGTAACATAACACGGTTCCCTAAAGGCGAGAATTGCACTGAGAGACGGCCTTCTCCGGTTCCTAGGAATTGATCGGGATCCGGAGAAACAACTAAAATGATGCAATTTAAAATAAATAACACCCCAACTAATGCAGAGTTATCGAGGGATTATCCACATACTTATAGTAAATTTAAACAACAAAGTAATAAATCGTAAATTGGCCCAGAAGTGCATATATGACTTTAAGGTGACTGCTTTCTTCATAGGAGAACTAAATCTGATGTTAGAAAGCTGGTGAATGCATGACCACACAGCAGAGTTTGAATTTCATCCTAAAGTTCCATAATTAGCATAAAGTTCCAAAGCTCCAGGGCTGCTCATTCCAGGGGAATGACTGTATATTGTGAATGTAAACGTACGAATTCCTGGGATTAGAAGGGAAAGTGATTTGTTTTCAAATACTGAATAAAATATATGGTAAAAAACAATTACATTGCATTACTTTAACATATAGCTACAGTATCTGTGGAAATGCAAAGAACCCCACTTAGATGGGTGGCATAAACCAGCAAGCACAAAATCTAAAAATAATGTGACCTGTAGTGATTTAATTAAGGGGTACTTTAACCAAGCTGCTGCACAAATATACAAACAGTGAAATAAAAAAAAGATGGGAATTTTCCTTTTGCCGTAATATGAAGAATAAAGGTCACCGACTTGTGACTTTAGTATTTTCAATGAAACTACACAAACTATAGCTTGCATATAATCCACAAAGTCACATTCACAGTGCAGGGAGCCAGCAAAGAGGGTGACTGCTATGTGAGAGGAGATCCTGCCGTAGCAGTTATACATCTCCTTCAACTGGCCACCGTTAGTCCTTGGAGGACTTGATCAGTCCTATACCCAAGCTGCGCTCCTAGCCCTCTGAGCTGGCATGGGGGGTTGGGGGCTTCACTTTGATTAAAAAAAAAAAAAAAAAAAATAGACGTCCCATACCATTTCCAGCAATATAGCACTAATGGAAAATACAAGCTGGACTGTGTCTAAATATTAGGTTTTGTTAAAGTTTTTCTGAACTTGTCACCAGCTCTTTAACCTATTGTGCCTTAGCATAGCTGATGGGGGACGGCCACTCACAGAAACCTTCGCCACAGTGTCAGGAGCGGAGGTTCACCAGCTGACTATGGTGAATCAAGTGAGCTGTGCAGGAGGAGGGAAGGCACTAAGTACACATCAGTGCTCTGCTCCCTCCACCCTCCAACACCAGCATTGCCAGAAGCCACTCTGCAGTATTACTGTTTCCCATCCTGCACCAGCCCTGTTATTTCCATACTCCCTGGTCCTTGCCCCATTCCTACCTTTCACACCTACTCAATTTTTAAGCCTACATAAAAAGAAAAACTACCTTATTAATGCTTAAGCTGGCCGAGTGTGCTCTGTAGTTACATCTGTTTTAATGGGTTTCTTGCAGTCTCTTTACATAGGTCTATTTTTTTCTCCCTAGTTGATTCAACTACCTTAGTTACCATCCGCTTCCAAGGTTCTCCTCAGGAGAATTTAGCATATCAAGGCCAATATTTTATTTTATTTTAAATTTGTTGACCGGGAAAGGCACACTGAGCCAAGGCTCGTTTCCAGGTGCGACCCGGGTACAGAGAAGTACATAGAGGTTATAGAGGAAATAAGTACAACAATAATTCAATCCAATATGCTTTAATTGAATCCTGATATGCTTTCTAAAACCAATAACTCCATTGAAATGAACTGGGGTCGAATCCCACTGAGTTTGATGAGGACAAAAGGCAAATTTAGCAGATGATTTGTTCCCAGCCATTTGTCTTCTAAACAAATATTGTCTATGGCTGTAAAACTGGGAATCATATCTCTACAATGATGTAAATTAAAAAAATGTGCAATGTAAATGGTTCAGGAGATCCTGTATCAGGATTTTGAAAGAAAGAAAATACATGGCCTTTTTCCCCCTTTTCATGATCCCAACTCTAGAGAGGGTAGGACTGTCAAAACTGGATCTGTCTACCCATTTATTAGATGATCTAGCAATTTAGAAACAAAATGTGGTACTTGCATTTCAAAAAATGACGCGTGCTCCGTTTACTATATTTGACAGAGGCTGCCAAAAATAGTGGTAACTATCACAAAACTCAGAAAAGGATATTAGAATGCATCGTCCGGAGTTCATGTTTTCCAAAAATAATTCTGGGGGTCAGGGCATGCCCCATTACTGTTCAACTTTTGTGCAGAAATTCTCTTACTCTATTTTAAATCTCTGGGGAGAACCCCAGCTTTGGTCTGCATATTTCATTGCCGTAGTTTCATCTCCGAGTGATACATTATTTTTTTATCTAGCTGTTTTCCCCTCCACTGGTGCACATCACCCCTCAGGCCAGGGCAACCACTGTCAACCAAAACTCACCGCCTGCTTCCTCCACTGCTTACACCCCCAGTGGCTGGGCCTCAAGGGAAGGTCTATCTTCCTCCCTGCCCCCCTGGAACAGGATCTGACAGACAACACAATCCATGGTTTGGGGCCAGGGTGCATCCTTGTCACTATTCAAACAGCACTGTTTTTTCCAAGTTTCATTTTCGTTCCCTCCACCCACTAGATGGTGCTGCCATCCTAATAGGGGCCTCAGTAGCCCCAGTGAACCCTACTGGGGGAGCAAGCTCCTGGCCTGTCATGGGGGTCATTGCGGCACCAGGTGAAATCAGGGATAGCAGATAATCCCTTACCGAGAGACATCAAAAGGTAATAAAAGAGCGGTCCGATAGTAGATCAAAAAGAAAGCTGTTCCTTTTAAAAAACTATTCTCTGTTAAGCAGCAGGTTCCTGCAGGACTTCCATGACTGTCAATACTTTTTCAAAATGGTAAACCTCAGCTAGTGAGAATTAAGAACTGAGTGCTATCTTTGGGTTAGGGGGTTAAGAAAAAATTACTGACCATAGTAATATTGTTTCTTCCAGGGGATCTCTCATTTTGCTTAGACATTTGCATTTCAGCTTTGTAGGCTGAAGTGCCCCCAGAGTGCCAGAATGGAATTTAGAATGCAATTTGAACTGCTGCCCTCTGGGTGTCGCTGCGTTTTGCAGCCAAGTGTCGGATCTTCTTCTCCACCTACAAGAACAAGTCACCCCGTAGAGCTCTCTCTCTCCCCTCATGCAACTCATCAACAATCATGGGGTTAAGTAACCCAGTTATTTTATTGCTCAGCCCTCCTGGTGTCAGCGTTTTTATTTTATCTTGTGGGAAATCATTTTAGATGTCCTAATTTTGGATATTTTTCTTTGTTAATGCGATTCTCCTCAGCAGTCCTCGCTCTCGAACTGTGACCTTTCTCTGTGACAGTTGGAGGGAGGGGAAAAAAAGAGTAAAGTGGAGAGTCTTCTTTCTATTTTGGGGGGATTTATTATTTTTTTCTCTTTGGTGGTTTTTTCAATGTAATAATTCTGTTCAGTGGTCCTCACTCTTGGAGAATCGTGACTCCTCAGTGACAACAGAAGAAAAAGAGAGGTAGAGGATGTTGCTTCTTTTGTAGAAACCCTAGTTTGCAAGGGTTTAGAGAGTTCAACTCACCCCCTCTCCATCACCGAGATGCAAGCCATGGGAGTTAAAAAAACACGCTAGGCATTCTTGTCAGGTAGTTCCTTCCCCCTCTCTCTCTCTCTCTCTCTCTCTCTCTCCCCCCTTCCTCTCCCCCAAAATCAACTGCCAGTACACTATGTTCCCATCTCCCAACAGTGCTGGAGAGTGCCCCTCACATTCCTCAAACTCGAGACCCCATAGAGACCCTTTGGAGGACAGGACCTTTGAGCTAGGTCTTGACTCATTTCCTTTGAAAAAGAATCAGAAACTGAAACATAGCACTGTCTCTCCTACTAAAAGGCAAAAGGAGACACAGGTGGACAGCTTGAAGCAAAGAACAAAGAAAACCGTTGCCTCTCCTGCTGAAAAGCAAAAGGAGACACCAGTGGAAAGCCTTAAACTAAAAATTAGAAAAATCACTGCCCCTTCTGCTGAAAGGCAAAAGGAGACACTAGTGGACAGGATGAGATTCAGTGCCAGGATGGATATTGCCTCTTCTGCTGAAGAGTAAAAGGAGATGAAAGTGAATGAGGTCACACTGCCTCACATGAGGACATGGAAAGGGCTTTAAAAGTGTTCCAGGCTTTTCAAGCGATGGGGGCCAGGATGGGCATAATAATGGGCCCTCCTCAATTGGGGCCCCAATTGTCCTGGGGAATGCACACTACTTAGGAACAGGAGGATGAGGGGGACTCTTTCAGTCAAGATTTCGATTCCTATCCACAGGAACAGGAGAATATCACATATTCAGGAAGGGATCCCTGGAAGAATCAATATGTTGCCAGTGCTCGTGAGACACCCATTATATATGAAGATGATTTATTTATTGCAGTTTAGGATAACACCACTTGAGCTCAGAGCTCTTTACATAGGTTCCACGTCATTGTCACAATACAAACGTAGTAGTACAAATTACAGTGGTAGTGGGTACAGCAGATACAACAGAGTAGTACATGTTACAAAGAAAGTCAGGATGGAGAAGCGAGGGCTAACAAAACACTTACGGGTATAAGATGCCTGAATGGAGAAAACCAATCAATTATCTGCAGGGAAATAGGATTAGCAGAGAGTAGATAAGTACAAGAAGAGGAGGAGCCCCAAGTGCCAAAACAAGCAAGCAATATTGCGAGTAATTAAACTGGCGGGAGGGGGAGGTATGAGGATAGCAGGTGAGGGGGAGAGGTAAGGAGGGGACGAGCAGACTCTGGAGAGGAGTAGGGGCAGGAGGAGGAGGAGGAAGTGAGAGGGCAGGAGTGGAGAGGGGCTCAAGGGGAGATTAGGGGTAGGGTGGAGGAGGGGATAGGAAAGAGGGGGGCAAGGCCAGGGGAAGGAAGGGGTGGAAGGGCTGGGGGAATAGCAGGGAATAACGGCGAGGAGAAAGGGAGGTGAAGCTATGGGTGGCAGTCGCAACGGGCTGCATTCAGCAGGAGTTGCTTGAGGTGGACTTTGAAAGCACCCAATGTAGGCATATGCACAAGATCATCCTGAAGGGAGTTGAACCAAAGCAGGGCACGGTGTGCAAAAGACCTTTAGCCTTGGGAAGTGCGACATTTAGGCATAATGAAGGTCTGACGTTCAGAGTTACGTGTGCACTGCAGGTTAATGCAAGGCACCAGGAGTTGACTAACCCCAGTGGGCAGTGTTCCAAGGCTGACCTTTTTTGTCAGAAGGCAGGTTTGGAATTTAAGCCGAACATTGAGCATGAGCCACTGTGCATTGGTATACAGGTCACAGGTATGAGTAACATTGCTAAGAGATTGCTAAAGGATTGCATGATGCAGGAAGGGCACATGCAATCACTGTATAACTAAAAAAGTACTACAGTTAAAATCTGCAAAAACATATGTTGTACAGAGTGTTTTCATTTGTGTGTTTAGTCCTGTAGTGCCGTTCCCTTTGTTTGCTATTAGGAGTCTTTTCTCAATTTGTCTATTAGTTTTATGACCTCTCCTACTGGTTTTATGTATTCATATTACCATAGTTTATTGCCCCTTTTTTCCTACAATGCCTCCTGTTCCATGAGATTGATTCAGCAAGTACTGGTTTAAAGTCAATGCTACAGCAGTACAGCTGTGATTTTAAGTCACTTTCCTAATCCAGTGGGCACTGAAGGCTACATTTACTGCTTAGCAATCACCTGAGATCTAGCTGAGTGGGTATTCTGTAAGAAAACAGCTAGAGTCATTACTAACTATAACACTGATGACCAAGGGTGATGTGTGTGCTTTTTATGGCTGGGTGTAGTTTGAGTAAATCAAAAGCTTTAAAAGCAAAACATTTACTCCTGCTGGTTAGACCTAGACAAAGTTATAGAAAACAAATATACTGAATTAGAATTAGGGAGGCCAAAACATCAGGCTTCTCTCTTCAGATTACTGCTACAGTACTTTCCCTCACTGAATCAGTGGTCCTGGATGCATTAATGTCACATGAGACAGGAGGTACTGTAGGACCATGCGAACATGGAGATCCCCACAGCCCAAAGAATTGACAGGTCAATTTTAGTAAAAACTCCTAACAGCAAACAAAGGGAAGGACACACCAGGACTAAACGCACAAAACAAAAGCTCTGCACAGCATAGGTTTTTGCAAATTCTGACTGTTGTACTATTTTTTAATGCTTTCATTCAGAACAAACAGCAACACATAGGAATACTCATGAAGTGTGTATTCTTGTGCATAATATGACATGACATTAAAGAAAAATGCATTTTATATCTATTTTAAAAGAAAAGAATATTAACAATATTTACAACAGAGGATTCCAGATACCCTACACCATATCAAATGCTGTAACTGCATTTAAGGTTTTGAAGGCATCAGTAAAATGTGACAGTAAAGGTAGAACCCCCAAAATGTAATTATAACCCTTGTTAAATCAAGGCAAATTTGTTATTCTGTAAAATCCATAAGGAAAATAAAAAAAATAGGATATATTTAAAGTTAACAGTAAAACAAATTATATTATTAAACATTTCTGTTGCCATTGTATGTTTTAAATGTGCTGTATAAGAGTGCCTACATAGAACAATACAAGCTTCTCCATGATGACATTAATGCTGACAGATCTGTAGCAAAGATGTTAGTGATGAAATATTATCCCTGAAGATGCTTGTGGTGAAAGAAGAACAAGATATTACTGTTGGGTAATTACCATGATATCATCTTCTATTAAACAGTATTATAAAAATAAATGTCAAACAGGCATTAAGATTCAGTTCAAACATGAAAATATTACTACTACTATTCTTGATATATTTTACATAGGTTCGTAAAGAATAAATCTGAGTTTACAGTTCACAAACCATGTAAACGCTTATTCTGTTTAATGCCATACAGCATTATAAGGAAAAAAGATTCCGGACATTTAAAAGCAGTATGCTGACTGATTCCGGCAGAATTACTTAGTTTTAATTATCCTAGTAAATAGAAAGTGGTAGCAAAAAAAAAAAAAAAAGCTGTTATGAGATATATAAAGACCATTCTCCATTGGCACCAGATGCCATGAAGTAGTCTTAGTGACCATTTTGCACCAGCCAGTGCCGTGCAACCCCTCCTGAGCAATGCTTCACAGTGAATGTAACCAACTTATAAGTGCCTACAAAGCTCACCGAGGATAATCAGGAAAAGGTGATGGAGGTAGATCCATTTACCACCTGCCTGTGGGTGCAGTGCAGTCCCCGGGTACAACGGAGGCAGAAGGGCCCAGAAGTCAGTAATGGAAACAGGTGGTTACCAGCTACAGATGGACGCAGAGGCTAGGGAATGGACAGCATTGGCCCACTAAGTTTGACTTCCTGGGGGAGAGACTCCAGTGGACCTCCAGGCACTGAACATGGCCGCAAGGGGGGAGAACCAATGTAGCAGCTTCGCCAATAATGCTTTGGTGGGCTAGGGAGGGAGACACTTTCTGCCTGGCACCATGAACATCATGAAACTGCAACATGCACTTGCTGCAGTGCCATGTTTGCCTTATGGTCACAGGTACAGTACATGCTGGGTGTAAACAGGTACAAACCCTGTTTGTATCAACTAACATCTGTACCCCAAGTCTGCACTGGCCTCTGTTCTCTGCACTCAAGCATGTGTATGGAACATTCAGGTGCTGGAACAACACTGAAGGTGCAAAATGGCCGTTTTTCACCACCCTTTTTAGCAACTGTGAAGCTGACCCACAGACAAGGCATTTCATCAGCAGATGTGTCAGACTCACATGTATACAAACACAAAAATGTAAGGGCAGACAAAGACTTGGGAGTTCACCCAGTCTTCCAGGTCCGGCAGACTAAAACTTTTTTTTTTTTTTAAACTTCATTCCTAATTCTTTGGTAACCTGGTAAGTCAGGCCCCACTAGGCACAAGTGCCTGTTTTCAGAGGTGACCAAGTGACTTGCTCAGAGTCACACAGCATGAAAGTGGAGGTTGTGGAAATCAAACCCAGGTCGCTGGATGTACCAATCCCATTCGCAGCTCGTTAGTCTAACCTCTAGACTATACTGCTAGACCCATCTTATAGAAAAGAAAAATCTTATCTCGTGTTCAACATGGTTTCCATTAAGTAGAATTATTTGCATTTTCTACAAAGAAAAATTTTTAAATGATAAGTTGAGTTGACAGAGCCTGCTGCAACTGCTGCATCAGCTGCTAAAGTGGAAATATGCAGGCAGTAAGTTTATTTTTATATTTTATTTTTTTATTTAGTATACTTTTATCTTCTGGAGGCTTCCCCTTCAGCCAACCTGCCACTGCCACCAGACTGGGGATCTTCCCTCGAACATAGTGCCCCCGGATTACCCCACCCAGAGGCGGAGCTGCCGGAACCCCCTGATAGCCCTGACAGATCTCTATCATGGATGAGTCAAGGGGACCACCAGATCCGCAACGGGAGGAAGGCTTTATTTGGCAGCCTATTTTCTTCTTGGTGGGCGGGGTTTAAGCAGATGCCACAATGCAACCGTGTCATGCATCCAACACCCACCTCCCCGAGGGGTGACTCTCACAGGCGCTCCGGACATGGCACATCCCGTGGTCACCTGGGAGCACCGGACCGGAGATACTCAACCCCCTCAGAGGTGAAGAGAGTGCAGTGGCCGCTCAATTCACCCCAGCCAGCCCTTGGGCGTCCCTGAGTCCGTTCCCGAACCCAGGTCACCTGTGTCACAGCGGTGAATCTTACCGCTGCACCAGTGGGCTGCCCTGTATTTTTTTTATTTTTATTTGTACATCGGTAAACCTTTGAGCTAAGTGCTCATTTGCAAAGGTTCCATGTAAAGTATTGTAACAAGCAGATTTGGATACAGACAGCTCGGATGAACATTTGTCAATACAATACAAACAGTAACTTGCATACAGGCAGCTCAGGTGAGCATCTGTTAGTACAACAATAATCCAATGTACATTGCATGTTACGTTTTAATAAATCAGTTAAAATAGATGTCATTACTCCTAAGATTAGTTGAGGAGGAAGGGGGATGGGGGATGTGGGAGACAAAGTCCCTAAGAGGACAATGGTGGGCCGGAAGGGTAGGAGAAGGGAAGGGTAGACAGGATGGGCCACAGCTCAATTGTTAGGGGTTAGGAGAAGTATCTGCACAAGGATTCACAGGCGAGTTGCTTCTTGAGGGCACTCTTGAACAGTGACACTTTCAGTAGCTCAGAGATGGAGGTAGGAAGGTTGCTGAGCCAGTGTGCTGCTCGGCAGGCAAACGATTGTTGACCTTGGCTATGCTCCTGATAGTATACTGGTTGTGAAGCAGCCAGAAGAATGACACCACAGCGGGGGAGGCCTGCAAGTGCTTTTTTGGCCAGTAAGATACACTAGTGCTTTAAACGTTCACCCATGAGAAGTCAGCCAGTGAGAAAAGAGAGTACAGCAATGTATGAGTCTGGCAGAACCCATGACAAATTGGCAGGCTTTATTGAGCAATATCCTCACCTTATCCATGCCCATGTCAGAGGCAACCCCATATACAGCAAGACCATAATCAGTGTGTGGGAGGACAGAGCTGGCCATGGTTAGGTGCCTGGCCTCGTGGGTTAGGTTCAGGCACTGCCTGAAGAGAGCCCCTAGTTTTCTGTTGGCCAGGCCAACAATGTTGTCCACATGCTCTGAGAAGGTATGAGACTCATCCAGTGTAACCCCCAGGTATCTGAAGGTGGACACCTGTTCAAGTGGGTCACCCTGTGTGTTCAGGATGGTTGGGGGGGGATGCTGCTCCTTTGGTGGATACTGGCAAAGAGCATGATTTTAGCTTTTTTTTTTTTTTAGTATATAACTGCAGACAAGTTTATTTTGCTTCAATCAGCATTCAAGGGACTCAAAGCTGCTTTGAAGTCCACTAGTGATGACCCCTGTGCTGAGGGCTGCTATTGAAGATGACCACATCATCGGCATAGAGCAGCACCTGTGTTTGAGGGCATGCACCAGGTAGGCCATTAATAAAGAGACTGAAAAGAAGAGGTCCTAGTAGTGATCCATGAGTAACTCCAACAGAGACCCGTTGTACTTCTGAGAGCACCTCATCAATCTTAACCTTCTGTGTGCACCCTGAGAGGTAACAGCAGAACCAAGACACTGTCTCAGGAGAGAGACCAAGGCACTGAAGTTTTAGTAACAGCACAGGGTGATCGACAAGATCAAATGCCCTGGAAAGGTCCACATATGTGGCACCCACTAGATGTCCAATGTCAAGGGCTTCATGTAAAGGAGTTGTGAATTTAATGAGTGCAGTAGTGGCATTATGCAATTTTCTAAAGCTGTGTTGTTGGCAACACAACAGGCCATATTTCCTGAGGTAAGAGACCAGCTGATCGGACACTATTCTTTCAAGTGCATTAGAGAGAAGAGACAGTATGGAGATGGGCCTGTAGTTGGCCACACTGGTACGATCCCCACCCTTATGTACCAGTGTAACTATGATGGCCTTCCAGATCTGTGGGAATTGGCAGAACCATAGGGAGAAGTTACAAATCTTTGTCAGAGGCAATGCAACCTCTTCAAGGACCTGTGCCAGAATCAGCATGTCAGTCTTATCACTACCCAGTCTTATTTTGCCAATAACTCTTCTTAGGTATTTGATAGTTAACATGCCATGTTATCCAGTGAAACTTCTCAGTGATAAAACAAAATAACCTAGTTACAAAGCCAACTGATTCACTACGTATTAGACGAATGTTCTGAACAAGAAAGTAGCTCTTTGCTGATTTAGCAAAATATTGTCAAAGATTTTTGCATCACAATCAACAGAACAAGCAAAATGTTTGGGGACAGAACACAAGGCTGGGCTAGAAATTAAAGAGAATGCGTACCATTATCTATAGGATTACTGTAAATGATACTAAAAGTATCTGGCAAGTGAACTGCTGTATTAGATTTAGAAAATGCCATCACTAAAACAGAATACAATTATTTATTTATTTATTTATTTTTTAAACTGTGATGCGGAGGTATTCATTTCGTTAGCAGAAAGGGTGCAGTGATGCTATCACTGCCTCACCAGACCCAACAGTGTGCAGTGAAGCAGGTTAAAACAAGCCGTTCCTAAAGCCAGGGATCTTGCCAAACCATAAGGAAAGCACTGGATTCTCTTGTTAAACTCTGCCAAACATAAAATACAGGATTTTCTTCACAATTTGCTAGGATCCCTGCACAGCCCAACTGTTTCCACCTGCTGCACTACACACTGTTAAGACCAGTGAGGCAGTGGTATCATCCCAACACCCTTACTGTCCACAAATGGATGCTTCCATATCAATGTTTAAAAGTGATTTACTAAAGTCTTCCACCTCCATCACTAGATTGTTTTCTTAATTTGTACTCCTGTAAGGTAATTCTGAAAATGAGATTTGGTGGTGGCAACATCTGATATAGTCCTTGGCAGGGAGAGAAAGGAAGACTTTTCTGGATTATACAGTTTGTTCCAGCTCAATTAGTACTTAACTGATTCTATCTGATACAACCATTTTGGGTCAGGTTAATCAACAGATGGGGATGCCACATGGCGCTAATGGGTTAAGTCTGTAGCAGAATCCTGACCCCACTTCGCTATAGTGCTGTGCAAGACACAATTTAAGGTTGAGTTCGGAAAAATGTTACCACATGGGCAATGTCTGTTAGGTGTGGAATATTCATATCTATCATTCCCAAGTGCTGTAAACTGCCAAACATTTAAAAAAAATCTGATTGCCCCAATTAGTTAATACAGCACTTCCCAGGGCTTCCGCCCTTGTAACAGCCTCTTGAATAAACCACTTGATGGAATGTTAGCCCCAGTTACTAGCAGATCCAGCTATGTAGGGAAGTAGCACAATCCACCCTCTTAAGCCAGCAAACAGTAGTTCTTTTAGCCTAATCAGTTTTAAAACAGAATATCTTGCATTTTTATGGAAAACTGCTATCCCCTTGACAAAGCTGCCAACCCTTCTTGCAAAAATTCTAGATCTGCCCCCGGTTCCAGCCCTTTAGCATACTGCTTAGAGTGGACAAGCCAGAACAGGGCCTGCTTAATTCACACTGCCTGCTAAGTCAGACTTGCCAGCCAGTTCTTCAGCTGCCATATGTAAGAGTTATTCAACACACCAGTTACTTGAGAACTGCGTGGCCAGGACTCAGGCAACATCATTCAGACAAACAAGACATTTAGTAGCAGTAGCCCTGGAAGTGTCCCCTTGGAAACAACAGATGGAGAATAATATACGGGCAGCCATACGTAACAAGCCTGTGTCAGCACTAAGAGGTTTCTATGGCAACCAGGAACCTTAAGAGGTTCCCTTGTTGCCACAGAAAAATCAAGATGAAGATACAGGCTTGTCTTGTGTAACAATGTCAGTAAATGATATTTTATAGTGTATGGGCATCCACACTCATTTCAGACACTCCAATTCCTTTCAATGAACTGGAAGTTAGGGAGGAGGCACCTGACTGTTGGCAACAGACTCAAATTACTGATTTAATGTGATGCTAGCAACTGCAGTTGCAGCTGTGTCTGCAAGCTCAAAAAAAAACAAAAAAAAAACACAAATCCATCAGCTCGACTAGCTAGAGAAAAAGCACCTGTGTGGAATGCTAGAGAAAAACACTTGTGTGGCAGCATTCTAAGTTGTTGTGCTGCAGTAGTGACACTGCTACTACAGCACAAGGACAGCATATTGATGTCACTACTGCAACACAACTATCCTGTTCTAAGCATGGATTTCTATGTAGATCAACATTCCACCACACTGTAATGGATTTGGTGGTTACATGGAAGAATAGGAGCAGTCTTTCACTTGTAGAGAGTTTTAATGGCTGCAGCACAGAGTTGCATTGGTTGACTGTGATTAAGTTTTAAGACCCACACCCACTCATAAATGTTGATGGCCTACCTGGCTGCCTTATCACCATAACATCAAGTGATTAGTCAGGGACCTAGTGGTGCCATTTTACTTCCTTTCAAAACTTTTTTTCAATCTCATTTTGAAATGCACTTTGTTTGCACTAGGCAAGAAGCAGTCATGTCTGCTCATGATTTACAGGACTACTCAGTCATGTTTGCCTTTCATAGGTGGAGAACCCAGTTCTTGCCTTCTTCCGACAGTAGCTACCCACCTTGGTTTGTACCTGCAATGACCCCATAACTAGTGGTAGCCTAGTAACCCACTGCAGGTGCAGTCGTCTCACTCCTGGCTATTTTTTTTTTATACTGCTTATGCTCCTACTTAGCATAAAACACCCACTTCTGCCAGTCCCCAACCTCAAACACCCACCTTCCTGGGTCTTACACCCATCACCATTAGGCCCTCACTGCAGGGCAATTGGAGTGGACCAAGCCATTCTGATGTCCGAATCTAGAGCGGAGGAAGGTGCCTGAGTTAGCAGTGCAGGTTCTATGAGGGTCTGGCCTCATTCCAACATAGCTGGCATTTTTCCCGTTTCTCTTGTTCAGAATGGCAGCACAACATGCTCACTAAGCAAACACAACTGGCATGCGAAGGATCACACCATGTGTCCTCCACTACCTCCAAAACCCAGGTAGCACTACGACACAAGCCCCACTGGCCCCATGAACAAAGTGTACTCCCAAACCTGGGTCATCAACATTGCAAGCAGTGATGCTGCTGCTGCACTGATGAGCCAGTTATTTCATGCCTGACTTACTCTTATTGTGGCCTTTCTTCTTATGCCAATGTATGCTAGTCTGTGTACACCAATACATAATTACTTAATTCCCAGTGCAGGGGGGTAGAACTATTTAATGAGGCACTACAACTGATGACACTCCCCATCTTTCTGAATAAATACTTGCTGAAGCTGTTATGACCTTCTTATAACTTACCTGTAAAAATAAACATTGCTACTACTACTGTTACTACTTAAAGCAGGGAGATTGTCACCTGGCCTGCCCTTGAACCACAAAGGTCACCTACCGGTATTTTTGCTGAGCATCCCGAGTTGCACCTGAGGATGTAGCTGCTCAGGTCTCCACCACCTCTCCACAGCATGAGCAGCTATCATTACCTGTCTGCCCATACTACCACACTGAGTTGGCATCCCTCCTCCTCCTCCTCTTCCTCTTCACAGCCTGGCAGGATCAGGAAAGAACTCCTAATCTCTCGGGTTCCCATAGCCAGATCTCTAGTCCTCCAAAGCTGTAGTGGCTTCTGGTGGAAACTACTCTTCCATTCCGTGTCATGATGTTTGTGATATTTTATTCTAGCTTCAGTTTGTTTTTTTTTGTACTGATGAGTTTGCAGGCTGTGTGCAAGCAGACAGCTTTTCTCTCAAAGGAAGCTAAGTCTCTGTTGTCTGACACTATCTCACTAGCCCTACCGATCCTGTGCATTTTCTAAATAGGGGATACACTGAGACTAAAGCTTTTGAGCCTATTTTGAGCCTATCCCTATGGCAGACAGCAGTGTTCACAGCACTTCTGGTGCACAGGGATACAAGGGCGCCTTAGTGCCCACATTCTTCATGGACTGGTCAACAGCACCCTTCCCTAGCAACTGAACTATATGGCATGGCACATTTCATTGATTTTACAATTACAAACATTCTGGCATGGTCCATTATTTATTTTTCATTTGGCACTTCTAACTGTGAAAATGAACTGAAACTAAAGTAAGGTACATACTGTAGCTAAGTAAAGGAGAAATTCCTTCATACTTACCATAATTTCCTTTTTCGTTAGCTCCGACATTGTCAATAAATAGTTAATACATATGAGTAATGAACTCCCCCACTGTGGTAATGGTACAGCCCAAAGCTGTCAATCAACAAAGAACACTAGGCACATGAGGATTCCTAGGACAGCAACAACTGTCACATTTGTCCATGCAGCACCTCTACACTCCCATAAAAACACCAATCTCTGTGTCACCCAGGTTATAAAAACTTATTCATTACATGACAATAATGACAAATGAATAACATACCTTATTTGAAGGCCCATATGAAGCAGTCTTATTGACCAACACTTCTATCATGTCAGTTGAACGTCAGGTCACCGATTCTCTGGCCTTGTTGGCTTGCTGTGAACAACACTTCTAACAAAAATATTCAGTTAAAAGGCAAAACTGAAGATTACTGTAAAGGAAAAGGAAAACACTAACCTGAAATAGGAAGGCACCAAATAATACTCAAACTTTGTAACCTGTGATTTTGGGGGCATGAACAGTCCAGTAAAATAAAGAAATGTCCCTGGTTAGCAGACAATTCCTGATATTCAACTGTATTCACAACATTTTATCTTTACCGAAATCCAAATTTCTTAGCTATATTAGACAATATTCTCCAACAGGAGCCAGAGGCTCCCGGGAGAAGCATAACTGACAACGCTGCAGCTAACAGAAAAGGAAATTATGGTAAGTATGAAGGAATTTCTCTTTTCTGTATTGCTCCACATTTTCAATGGGGAGTTAGTACATATGGGTTCTAAAAAAGCAGTAGCCATTCCAAACCTGGGTGAGGAAGAATACTGTGTCATATACAACCCATACAGACTAAGTATTAGACTCATCTGCTAACTGTCATTTGTGAACTCTGTGCCCAAAAGCTGCATTTGCAGGCGTCTGGTCATCCACTCTGCAGTGCTTAGAGAACATAAGAATGGAGGACCACTTCACTGCCTTGCATAGTTCCAACAAAGAGACCTCTTCCCTCTCTCCATCCAGGGCGTAGTTAGCATGTTGGTAGAGTGGGCCCTGATCAGAGCGATGATTTCTTCTGCTTAGCCATATATGTCTGTACACTACAAACTATTACCCACGTGTCCAAGGCAAACCTTCTGACCTTTCTTTGATGCTCCAGTGAGGGCCAACAAACTCTCAGACTTTCTGTACTCTTCTGCCATTCTCAGATAAGTCTTAAGTGACCTACACAAAACCAGCACACATAACTGTCAAAGAGGCTGATGGTAAGCAAACTTCACAGTTCACCTGGAAGGTTAAAATGACCGTAGGAAAAAGGATGGAGCTGCTCTGATCAGCACCTGTTCCTTATGTATCACATGCAAGATTTTATAGAAGAAAAATCCTGAAGCTTGCCAATCTTTTTAGTTGAGCAGACGGCAATCAAGTAACACCTTGTAAGACAGAATATCTGACAGCACCAACGAACATGGCTCTAAAGACGCCCTGCAAACTACAAGCAGTGTCAAGTTCAAAACCCACAGTGGAGCCGGTGAACGAAAAACCAGTCAACTCGTGCTAACCATCTTGAGGGAAACTGGATAACATCCAACAGGCAGATAAGGAAAGAGCCCACAGGAGTTCTTAATACTACCCCGAATGCAGGAACCTGCCGACACCAAGCACTCCATGTCAGATCTTTGTCCACTCCTGTCTGCAGAAAAAAAAAAAAAAAAAAAATCAACATCTGTGAAATTGCAGTCTTGAATGCTCTGATACCTCTACATCAAGCCTAAGTGAAAAGGTGCTCCAAACTTGATTATAGAACAGTGATGTGCAGGCTTTCCTGGGAGCCATAAGAATGTCTACCACCTTCCTGGAAACACCCTGCTTAACCACTGCCACCCCTCAGGAATCAAGCTACCAACAGGATGACTACTGGGCTCAATTCAGAATGGAGATTCCCACAAAGTGGGAGACAAAAATATGGCTGATATATTAGGTTCACTTGATTAGATAACTGTGGCCTTCTTGGACCTCTGCAGATATCTGGATACATTTCCTCTTGGCTGCCCGATGTTCTCCAGCAACTTGGACACTAACGGAAAGTGGCAGAACCACAGCCTTCCTAGCTGCACTGGGGAAAACTTGGCTGCTGACATTCTACCACAAGTTTGGACACTAGCAGCAGAAGTACAAACCAAAGCCTTCTAGGCCACTCTGGAAGAAACAAACAATCACGTTCTCTGACGATCCCTTCACTGGTACAAGGGATCCAGTGCCTCCCCATATAAACTGTATCATCGGTAACGGAGCATCTTACTTTTGCTGAACACGTCTGCCTGTGAGATCGCGCACATCCAGATTCCGGAACCAGGCCTGTATGAAATCTTTCCTGATGAAGCCAGTTGGCCAGCACACTGAGTTCCCCCAAGAGACCACCACAAGGTGACAGGAGGTTGGGCGCTGTCCCTTGTATGACTCTGGTTGCCTCTGCTAACTTGCTAGTGCCTTCTGTGTCCCCCCTGACAGTTTATGCCATGGTAACTGTGTTGCCTGATCCCACCATGACTGCCCTGGACTGTCCTGGTGTGAAAATACGCCAAACAAAATGCACCACTCTTATTTCTAGCACATTAGGTAAAGTTCCTGCTCCTGGCAACGCCAGATCTCCTGAACTGGGAACTGTGCCAAAACCATACCTCAGCCTGAGAGGTTGGCATCAGTCACCAGAATCAGCTCTTTTGAAGCTTCCAGAATAGTCCCCGTGCTGACACTTTCAGAATTTTCCACAACGCAAGCTACTGCAGCACCCACCAAACAATGAAAAAAAGATCCTGAATTCCTTCTGAAGCTGGGGACAATCCATCAACATCCTGTTCTGCAGAGTCCCTATGTGGGACCGTACCCACGACACTGATGCTAACGCTGCCACCACCAAGCCTAACAACTCAGATAACCTGAGCAAAGAAACCACTACCTGGGATGACAGCCACAGAGTCTCTTGAAACAAAGCCACCTTCTTGAACATTGTGATGAAAAACTCTCCTCTCATCCAACTGGGACACTGTCCCCAGCCTCTGAGACAGCCAAAAGGTGGTTGATGTCAACTGACAGTCCACCCTGTGTTTCCAGGACCTCCACTGTCCTGATAGGGATCTGCCTGCTATCCATGCAGATGGAGTCCTGGTAAGTAAGACTTCCAGAAATGAGTTTATGTAATGCTCCTCCTGTCTCAGCTGCAATCAAAGTACAATCTTCCAATGCACATTGAGCACTGTTATCCTGGGTGCTGTTACCAGACTGAATCCAAAACCCCAGTACTGGAACACATTCCTGAACTACAAACCTCAGATCTTTCTGGTGTGACTACTTGATCGGGATGCTAGCATAGGCATCCTTCAGATCCATGGATGCCAGGAAGTCCCTTGAATGGACCATCTGCATGGACTACAGCGATGCTATCTTGAATGTTGTATGCCAGATAAAGTTGTACCAACAGTTTCAGAACCAAAAGAAAAAATTACTCACCTTAGAAATGTTGTTTCTTCTAATGGAGTCTTGCTATATTCTGACATATGCAGTGAGTCCCAACCTTCAAACTGCTCCGGAGGTGAAAGAGTTAACTTTCCATGCCAGGCATGGAATGCTGAGCTCGAGCTCGGTTGAGACTCTGTCTGTTGTTCTTCAAACTCAAACCGTCAGATCTTTACGAGCTAAACTCACTGAGGTCCTGTGTGGAAGCTGTAAACCTACACTAGCCAACTGGCTACTAAATATAAGAACACATTTTTTGGTCCCAAAACAAAGACTCAAGTCAGGATACCCAAAAAATGAAAAACACAACACCAAGTCACCCCAAGAAAGGAGGGGTGAAAAACAACAAGGTGGGCACCTACTAAGTGCCAACACTGCACTGCCCACCCACATCCCAAAACAGAGGTTCTCGAGGGGCAGGCGGGGGTGGAATAGCAAGACTCCATTAGAAGAAACAACATTACTAAGGTTAGTAATTTTTTCTTCAAACAACATGAAGTCTTGCTATATTCTGACATATGCAGACTACAAAGCAGTACCTCCATGGAGGAGGGACAGAACCTACTTAGAAAATAGGCTCCGAAGCACAGCTGTGCCAAACTGAGCATCACTCTTAGCCTGGATGTCCAGGGAGTAATGCTTGGTAAAAGTGTGAATTGTTTTCCAGGTAGATGCTTGACATATCTCTAGAATAGGGATGTCGCTGGCAGCAGCCAGGGAAGCAGCTGTACCTCTGGTAGAGTGAGCCCTCAGGCCTGAGGGAGGAACTTTACCCAGTTTTCCATAGAAAAAGTGGATACAAGAGACAATCCACCTGGCAAAGGATCTTTTAGTGGCAGGTTTCCCTTTACCAACCTCACCATAAGTGAGGAACAGTTGGAGGGAGTCAAACCTGTGACCCTTGGTATGCTCTATGTAGTAACTAAGGGCTCTCTTCACATCTAAGCTGTGCAGCCTTCTCTCGCCAGAGGAGGAGGAATGGTCAGTGAAGTACACTGGAAGAGATATAGATTGATTAAGGTGGAAATCTGAAACCACCTTAGACAAGAACTTCCTGTTAGTCCTGAGGACCACCTTATCTCTATGAAAGGAGATAAAATCAGGCTCCACTGACAAAGCTTGTAATTCACTATGCATCTGGCAGAGTGATGGCTATAGAAACACAGTCTTCCAAGTCAAGTACTTAAGCTCTGCTGAAGACAAAGGCTCAAGCGGGTTGCATAAGCTGAGCAATGCAAACATTAAGATCCCAGGCAGGGCAGGGTCCCTGAATGGAGGGTTGGTGTGAAGCAATCCTTGAAAAACTTGGAGAATACAGGGTGAGCTGAAAGAGAGAGGCTTACCTGCTGAAATAAAAAGCAGACACAGCTGCCAGATGCACTTTTTGGGTAGCTGGCCTCAGCTAAGGTATTTAAGTGGACCATCTAATCCAGGACTGTGGGTAAATCAGTAGATTCTGGGTAAATATGCTTTCCAGAGCACCATATGGAAAACCTCTTCCATTTGGAATTATAAGTAGCCCTGGTAGAAGGTTTTCTAGAAGCCTTCAGGATATCCATTACACCTTGGGAGAGGTGTAAATCAGCAAACTCTAACTCTTCAAGAGCCAGGCCTTGAGATTGAGAGATTTGAGGTTCGGGTACCAAACCCTCCCCTGAGCACAGGTTGTAATTCCTGGGAAGACACGGGAAGATGGACTGCTAAGGACAGTAGGAGTGGATACCAGGGTTGTCTGGCCCAATCTGGAGCAATCAGGATCATCTTGCAGGGTTGAGATCTGATTTTGACTAGCACTTTGAACAGGAGAGGGAAGGGGAAGCATAGAGAAACTTCCCTTCCCAATTGAGAACTAAGGCATCCAGAGGGACTGAGCCCAACACTGGGGGCCTGCAGCAAAAAAGGGGAAGTTGGTGATTGTCTGGGGCTGCAAAAAGATCTATCTGCGGGGTGCCCCATCTGGAAAATATAACCTCCAAGACCAGGGGATCCAGTGACCATTCGTGATGGCCCTGGGAAATCCTGCTGACAGCATCTGCCAGGACATTGTCCTTGCCTGGGAGGTGAACTGCTGTAAGGGAGGTGTTCAGGGAGTAAGCCAGAGACCACAACTTCGTGCTTGATTTTAAGGCCGTAGACAGAGTGCCCCTGCTTGTTGATATACCACATTGTGGTGGTGTTGTCTGTCTGACCTGTACAACTTTGTTCTGAACAGATTTGGAAAAAGCTGAAGTGCTAGAAAAACTGCTCTGAGTTCCAACAGATTGATGTGGGCAGAGATTCCTGAGGGACCACAACCCCTGGGTGGTGAGGTCACCCATGTGACTCCCACCCCAAGAGGGATGCATCTGTAGTAAGGATTAAGGAGTGAGACTGAGTGACAAAGGAACCCTTGTCTCAGATTGCTCTGATCCTGCCACCACTGTGAGCCTGGATCAGCGTTCGAGTCACTGGGATCAATTTGGTTAGAGGGTCTTTCCTTTGAGGCCAAAAGGCTCTCAAATGGAACTGAATGTCCCTCATCTGAAATCTTGCTCCCTGACACTTGTAGAAGCAGCCATGTGCCCCAGGAGCTGTAGAAAATGCCTTGCTGGTGAGACACCTGCAGGGTGAATGAGGAGGTCAGAGACCAGGGTCCTTGCCCTGTCCAAAGGAAGGAAGGCTCTGACTTTCTGTGTTCAGCTCTGCGCCTATGAAGGTGAGGAGCTGGACAGGCTCTAGAACTGACTTTGAAAGATTCAGAAGAAAACCTAGAGAGGTGAACAGTTGCTGAGTTATCTGTAGGTGTAACTTGACTTGGTCTGGGGACTGGCCTACTACGAGCCAGTCATCCAGGTAAGGGAAGATGGCAATTTTTTGCCTTCTTAGAGAAGCAACTGCTACTGCCAGGCATTTTGTGAATGCCCTTGGAGCAGAGGTGAGGCCAAAGGCATTGCTCTGAACTGGTAATGGCCTGAGGGCAGCTCGGAACCTGAGGTACTTTTGGTGGGAGCTTCTGATGAGAATATGGAAGTAGGCATCCTTGAGGTCCAGGGACACTAGCAGTCCCTGGCCTTAGAGAGGTAGAATAAGTCCCAAGTCACCATTTTGAATTTTGGTTTTAAAAGGTGCTTGTTTAAGTATCTGAGATCCAGGATGGGCCGCCATTCTCCTGTCTTTTTGGGGTAAGGAAGTACCTGGAATATAATCCTTTGCCCTGGTGTAGGGGTGGAACCCTTTCCACAGCTCTGAGAGCGAGGAGGGAAGAGACCTCTGCCTCTAAGGCAAGTGCCTCTGATGGATTTGCAGGTGGAAAGGATCTGGTTCTCATCTTTGGAAACTTTTTGAAGCTGAGAACCAGTCCCTGGCTTACTACCTCCAGGACCCATTTGTCTGATGTCAGAGACTCCCAGTCCTGGACAAAGTAAGCCAACCTGCCCCCTACAGGTAGCTGAGAATCGGCCCTGGCAACCCATCAGGGTGCCAGCTTGGCAGGGCTTTGGGCTGAGGGATGGAGCGGGCCTGCTTGTACCCCGTCTGCCTCTCCCTCTAAAGAACCCCCTCTGGGCACAAGCAGAAGAGGAGGCCTGGGCTTGGTAAAAAGGCCTGCCCCTGGGAAGCTGCCTTTGAGGTGTGGCCTGCCTTTCCTTGGCCTGTGCACTCCGATAGGTGGTCCTATACTCATCCATTTTCTTCATGTAATTCTCTGTCTGCTCCCCAAACAAGGAATTACCCACAACAGGAAAATCCATGGCCTTAGTCTGGGTATCCGGTGACAGGCTAGTACATCTGAGCCAAGCCATTCTGCAAAGTGCCACATATGTAGCCATGACTCTTGATGACACATCATTAGAGTCCACTGCAGCATGGAATTGCACCTGGGATGCCTCAATACCATCAGCAGCCACCTGCTCCAGCTCCTTAGCAAGCTGGCCAGGGACCTGTTTTGCTAGAGCCATGACAGTGTCCCATCTGGATTTCTGATATCTAGCAACATAAGCCATAAAATTTGCCTGTCTGTGTCCCAAGGATGCTGCCATGTACTGTTTCTTTGCCATGGCATCAATTCTCCTGGAGTCCTTGTCCGGGGGGTGTGAAGCCAAAGGAATATTTGCCTTGTCACAGGCTGCAGCCTGCACTACCCCAACATGGCTGCATTGTTGTGTAAGGAACTCCGTATCAGAGCCTGACAATGTGTACCTCTTGTCCATTCTCTTATCCACAGGAGGTATAGTGTGAGGAGTTTTAGAATTTTAAATGTCTGTTTCTCAAAAGATTTATGCAAGGGAATAGACAGTCTCCTAGACTCTGGGATGTCCATCATTTCCACATAGTCAGGCTCCTCTTGATCACCACAGCTTCCTCCATAGGGAGATGGAGGGTTTCAGCCACTTTTTTTATAAAACATAAAATGAGAAGGGACTCAGAAAGCCTAGGAGGAGACACTCCTGAAGGTCTGTCTGGGGAGATGTCAGGTCAATGGGCACATCAGACTTTCAAATCCAATTCACTCTCCTCCTTCTCCTCTTCCCCCTCCTCCAGTTCATAATATTCCTCTAAATCATACTCTGAACCCCGGTGGAACCCGACGAACAGGCGCTTACCACAGCAGTACCCCACGGTTGGTCGGAACCAGGGAAAGTGACTGGACAATTTGATCGCTTTGGCTATTTCTTCAGCGGTTGGAGAGAAAGTTTGGCTCCACCAGCTGATTTCCTAGTCCTTTTGCTGGAACCGACTCCTCAGAGTCGGATCTCCTTGCCCGGAAGTCTCGCCCTGGTCAGAGGGCACTCCTTCTGGTTCGGTTGGAACCGAACCGGGCTGACCATCCGATTCAGCTGACTTTTTGGCCTCCCTTTCCCTGAGCCTACCAACTCTTTTCTCCAGGGTAGCTGCAGGAAAATTCTTACAAATCTGGCAGTCTGCATTGGGGTGGTCAAACCCCAGACAGTAAACACAGGTGGTGTGGGGTCAGCCTTGGCAACTTCCCCACACACACTGCAGTGTTAAAACCCAGTGGGCAGTTTTTTCTTTTGGGTTTCTCAGACATAGTAGCCAGTCCTATCCAAACTTACCCATTTATGGCAATCCATGAGTAAGACCCTCTTATCGGTTCCCAACCGTGTCACGGGTTGTGGAAAAAAACATAATAAAATCCGTTTTTTTTTAGAACCGATAAGAACCGGTAACCACACTCTAAATCACAGATTGAAATTTTTTAAACAGCTTGATCGGTTCAAACCAAACCGATAAACCGTTTACAAGTTCCACACAGAATAGAATTAATGTAAAACCTATCCAGTACTCACAAATACCACCGACAGAGACTGAACTGACAGGTTGCGGTTTAAATTCGGTCGAAAACCGAGAAAAACAATACTTTAACCGACAAAATGAACCGAGCAGAAGGAGAAATCTCCGGAGCGACTGTTCAGTGAGGTGGAGTAAAGAATCTGACGGTTTGAGTTTGAAGAACAACAGACAGAGTCTCAACCGAGCTCGAGCTCAGCGTTCCATGCCTGGCATGGAAAGTTAACTCTTTCACCTCCGGAGCAGTTCGAAGGTTGGGACTCACTGCATATGTCAGAATATAGCAAGACTTCATGTTGTTTGAAGGAAACAACATCCATGCCAAATTTCTGCAGACAAGTCTTTCTGCGACATAAATTTCACTAGACAGGAAAATGAAAAAAGGAGGGCAAGTGACCGCACTAGACAACAACGCAGGGAGGAAGAACAAAATTCAAAAGGAAAAGAACTAGGGGCATATACCTCCCCCAGCCAGACTAACAGACTTTGCCCCCGCCAAAACCAAAATTCCCTTACTTACCAGAGGCACCAGGCTAGAGAACAGGTCTAAGACAGACCCACAACAATAAACACCAGACCAACACACTAAGACACGTTTCTAAAGGCAAGGGGCTCTCATTCAGGCACTGATGAGACTTTTAGCTAGCAGGTTAGCCAATCTGAAAGCCTCTACAGCTTAACAGGCATGGAATTCTAAATTTTAGGGTGCCACCTGTCACCAGGCAGCTCCAAACTGCCTTAAAGTCACACAATTTCAAAACAAAAAAATAACAAACAAGCAGAATTTCAAAATCTTCCAGAAAGCGCTAACCATGCTCCCACCCCTTTCAGTGGTACTGCAAAGGCTGGGTTGTTGACGTCCCTAGAATCCTCATGTGACCAGTGTTCTATCTTGATTAACAGCTTTGGGCTGTACCACTACCCCAGTGGAGGAGCTCATCACCTAGATGTATTAACTCCCCATTGACGTGAAGAGATACAAGAAAACAATTAAGATGTCATTAGCCACCCTTTGGTACCAGATCTTGCTTTCATCTGACTGTAAAATCTTGATTTAATTGTTCAGTAAAAGGATTCAAGGAGCAGGGCCATATTTTCAAAAGATGTCTTACCCTCCGAGGTGTGCAACAAAAGATGGCATGTACACAAGTAAGGGAACATGGCACATATATATCACACACTTCAAAGAGCTGTATAAAATCATACATATCTACATATATATATATATATATATATATATATATATATATATATATATATAGGCTGTTGGTTAACTAGGATCTGCAGCTTATCCAACAGGTAGGGAAACGGGCAGACTAGGTGGGCCAAGCGGTCCTTATCTGCCGTCAAAGTCTTTGTTTCTATGTTCTGTATGTCAGCATGCATCAGCACAGTATATCTTTAAGAAGTATGCACAGTATGCAGGTTCAGAGATTTCATCTTTCAATGTTTCACTAGAGGTGATGAGATAAAATGGGGTTAAACTCCAAGGAGCCGATACATTGAACTGCAAGACTGTAGCTAAAGGCTATCTGGTCCGGCTAAATAGCTGACAGATGGGGAGGCACAGTCACATAGCACTGTGAGCAAAACTGGATTCTGTCTGGTTTACACCAAATAAGAGATGTATCACAGTGAGGGAGCCCAGTCTGAGAATGTTTTGAATGATTCCAAGTTCTAGTTTGAACACTTAGCCCAAGAGAAGCAACAAACAGCAACAGACACCTCCAGAAAAAAAAAAAAAAAAGGGGTATATATATCAAAATCTTTATTTATCCAGGTGGGCACCATTGAGCAAGCTCATTTACAAGGTGGACCTGCGGCCCTATAGTAATAATACAGAAAGTCAAGTTACAATAGTATAAACAGTAAAAAATAGCTGCTATTATAGTAAAAATGCACATTTACAGGTAATATACATTGAACACAGAACTACAAGGAGTCGTGGATAATGAACTTGTGCTGGATCCAAGCCCAAAAACTGTGCATTTTGTAGTGGGAATGTTAGGGAGAGGGTAGGCATACTAGATAGAAGATATATCAAGTGCATAATGTAGGGAGAGGTGGGGAATAGGGGCGCAAGCGAAGAGGACCCAATTGTTAGAGCAGAGTGAGGGATAGGGAGGGCGGAGGACAGTACTAAAGGTGACAAAGCGATTTTTGCCCCAAAGCGCAGTGACATATGGAGGAGAAAAGCTGCTGTTGTACTAAGTGCAAGAGGAGGAATATAGTAGCAGGGGCATAACTGGGAGAGTCCTGGAGGTTGGGGCAGAGGGAGGTGTTGGATGGGCGAGGGACCAAATATTTTTTTCAGCGAAAGATGATAATTATCTCCAAGTGCGGTAGCATGTGCTACAATCAGGCTGCAGCTGTTCAGAGCATCAAAGAATAAGATATGGGAGTTTGGCAATAAGTCCTGTGGATCTGTTGGTGGGCATGTTAGAGGCAGAGGTACATATTTCAGCTTGGGGGGGGGCGGGGTGCTGTTTGAGGGAGGGAGGTTAGTGTCTTGTAAAGCAGTTGCAAATTTCCGTAATGCCATCAGGGTAAAGTCTTTCGAACAAAAGGGTACTTATTGGGGTTATTTGTGTGTGTGTATATATATTTATTTATACCATGGGGGTGAGAGCTTTCTCAGTAGGATAACCTGTGTTATTTCCACTGCAGTGAGGATAAATCCTGATGACATCAGCAAAGTGAGGATATTGATATTAATCCATACTCTGCTGATGTCACCAGAGTGAGGATAAATGCAATGCAGCTTGCATTCTAAAGGAAACTGCTTCAGAAAAAGTTTCTCTTTCTCACTGAAGCTGCAACTTACTCAGTTAGCTTTGCAGAAGATTCTCACCTGTCCCATTGTGTTTCTAACATTGCTAGCCCATTACTGTGCTTATCTCAGCTTCAAAACAACCTGAATTCTACATGAAAGTCTTTTACAAAGCAGGTTCTGTTTCTCAGTGTTACCTGCAGCAGTTTGTCTTTCTCACTGAGCCTCTGAATCACTCAATTAGCTTTGCAAAACACACTCATCTGCGTTTCTGACTCCCAGTCCATTCAGTACACACACGCGCACACACACACAATAAGCAGGAAACACACAGACTCAGAAAAAAATTTCCTGCAGCTCTCACCCCTGTAGTATAAATCACACACATGATGGGCAGATCATGGCATATGGAAAATATTCTCACTCCTGCCTCGTGAGCTGTGTATTTTCACTCGTGCCTTCGGCACTCATGAGAATACACAGCTCACTCTGCAGGAGTGAGAATATTTTCCGTAACCCACTCCTGCCCATCATGTATCCCCTATTTTGATATTAATATATATAAATACTGTGTGTGTGTATATATATATATATATATATATATATATATATATATATACATATACATATACATATACATATACATATACATATACACACACACACACACACACACACTATGTAACTTATTCATAATTTTGTTGTATTAATTTTGGCCTTTCTGTCTGGTACCAAGGACATCTACATCAAAACAGGATCCTTGTTCTGAACTATTCTATTCTTACTGCTTCATACCCACAAAACGTCGTAATTCTCTGATTGTGATATCAGGCAGTTGCTAAGGGAAGGACTGTGAGGCCACAAGCAGAGGATTCAGACTTTAGGCAGGGAGTAAATCAGAAATAGATGATGGGGGAGCACCAGCCGCAAAGAGACAAATTTTGCAATACAGGCTTTTGAGCCTGCTTAGGTCTAAGTCTCACATGACCTGTAGGACAGGGCGCCACAGAAGAGTACAGGCATTAAGGTGCTGCCTGCTATGGCTAGGGGAGCCTCCTTTGCGACGTAAGGAAATAACCTGTATAAATGTCATGTCTTGGTCCAGTAAAACACCAAGCTATTTCAATGATCTCACCACTTCAAGGTGAATGCTGCCAGTGGTGGACAACCTAAGCAGGTGTGTCTCAATGCTAAGCATCCTGTGTTCAAAGAGCATGGCTCTGGTCTTTTTCACATAAGGACAAGTTTGATTGACAAGAACCAAGTTGCAATTTGTTGGAAGTCCTTCTCCAGGTTGCTATTAATCCATGCAATATCTGCAGAGGACCTGTACAGGAAAAAATCATTAGCAAAGAGTTGTAATATAGCGCCTCCATGATTTCTGGGCATGTCATTAATAAAAAGTAAAACTAGAAGGGGACCCAGGATAAAATCATGCAGAACTCCATCAGTTATAACCCCAAATTCTGATAAACCACCATGCTACCTAACACTTTGTTTTCTATTGGTAAGTAGTTACGAAACCAGCAATGGAAGTCATCCAACCCCAGTACCTTTAGTTTAGCCAGGAAGAGGTCATGACTGACTAAGTCTAAGTCAAGTCATACAAAGGCAAAAGTACTGGACTTTAGGAGGGCTGACTTTGCCAAAATGGGTGAGTGCCTAAGGAATGCACTAGCAAATGGGCAGGAAGGAGGGGTGGAAGAACAATGGTGAATAATAAAAACTGCCATCACAGAGGTAACAAGCCTTTGTGTGAAGTAAATAAACAAAACGAAATGATGTAAGAAACCACTATGGTTCTCAAAGGAAGTGGCAGTGAAGATTCAAGAAAAAAAAGCATTCAGGAGTACAAGGAATCACAGAAGGAGCAGGACAGAGAACTGTATCAGTTAAAGCAAAGGAAGCTGGGAAGGCAGTCAGAACAGCAAAGGCCCAAACCGAGGAAAAGATAGCCAACTCGGTTAGAAGGTGGATAAAACCTTTATAGGTACATCAGGGGCAAAGGAAGACCAAGGGAGGGATAGTGAGGCTTAATAAAGGGAGGCGGGTGGGCAGAGAGTGACTGTGAAAAGGCAGAGATACTAAACAAATTTTTTGCTCAGTATTTACAAAGGAAGAGGGGTACCTAAAACAAACAGTAGAAACACTCTGGATACAGAAGTTGATACCAGCCCATTTACAGAAGAAAAGGGTTCTGAAAGAACTCTTAAAACTGAAGGTAGACAAAGCAATGGGGCCTGATGGGATTCATCCCAGAATTCTAAAAGAACTAAGGGTAGAACTAGTGACACCACTGACTACCCTCTTTAACAAATCATGGGAGGATGGGTGGTACCGAGGACTGGAGGAGGGCAGATGTGATTCCCCTTCACAAAAGTGGGAGCAAGGCAGAAGCAGGAAACTACAGACCTGTTAGTTTAACCTCAGTGGTAGGAAAATGATGGAATCACTTCTGAAGGAAAGAACTGGCAGTATCTAGAGGCCAGAGGGGCACAGGACCCAAGGCAGCATGGATTCACAGCGGGGAAGGTCATGCCAGGCAGATCTGATAGATTTCTTTGACTGGGTGACCAAAGTAGTAGATCAGGGAGGGGCTGTGGACATGGCCTACCTAGACTTTATCAAGGCATTTGACACAGTCCTACACAAAAGATTAATATACAAGCTAGCCAGCCTGGGAGTGGGTCCCAAGATGACAGCCTGGGTAAAGAATTGGCTGGAGAACAGCACACAGAGAGTAATAGTTAATGGAGTCCACTCTGAAGAAAGGGGGGTTACTAGTGGGGACCAGAGGGTTCAGTATTAGGACGGTCCTCTTCAATGCTCTCTAACCAGACATTGCAGAGGGACTGGAAGGAAAAGTATGTCTCTTTGCAGATGACACAAAGATCTGCAACACAGTTGATGCACAAGGTGGGGTGGAAAGGATGAAGAAGGACTTGGCAAGGTTAGAGGAATGGTCAAATGTATGGCAGCTTAGATTCAATGATAAGAAGTGCAAGGTAATACCTGAGAACAAAACCCAGGGAAGAGTACACAGTGGGGGTGAGATACTAACAACAACAAAATGGAAGGGACCTGGGGTAGTCATATCAGATGACCTAAAGGTGGGCAAACAATGTGAGAGGGCAGCAAGGAGGGCTGGGGGATACTGGGATGCATGGGGAGGCATCACCAGTAGAAAACAGGAAGTTATTATCCCTCTGTACAGACAGCTGGTCAGACCCCATCTGGAGTACTGCGTGCAGTTCTGGAGACCCAATCTCATAAAGACATAGACAGGATGGAAGCTGTCAGAGGAGGACAACTAAAATGGTGCAGGGTCTGCAACTGAAGACATATGAAGAGAGACTTAAGGAGCTTAATATGTATAGCCTCGAGAAAGGAGGGAGAGGGGAACATGATAGAAACTTTCAAGTACCTCAAAGTCAACAAAGTCCAAGAGGGTAGCATCTTTCAAAAAAAAAAAAAAGAGGTGTGCAAGAACAAGGGGCACAATTTGAAGATAGAGCGGCTCAGAGGTAATTTAAAAGTATTTTTTCACAGAGGTTGTGGATGCATGGAGCAGCCTTCGGAGAAGGTTGTGGTGTCAAAAACAGTGGTGGAATTCAAGCATGCATGGGACAGTCATAAGGCAATTCTAGGGGATGGAGGCAGGAAGAAGTAGGCTGCTGGTTAACTAGGATCTGCAGCTTATCCATTAGGTAGGGAAATGGGCAGACTGGGTGGGCCAAGCGGTCCTCATCTGCCATCAAATTCTATGTTTCTATGTTTAACACCTTGGTAAGGCTGGCAAAGACTGCATTTGTAACCAAGTAGTTCTCCAAAGAATTTAGAACGTCAGAGATCATACGCACCAGTGCAGTGTCAGTGCCATGATTTTTGTGAAAACTATGGCTGGACACTTGTGAGGAAGTTATACTTCAGGTAGGCCTGTATTTGGTCATACAGTAGTCTTTCCTGCATCTTAGCAAGGATGCAGAGAAGGGAAATCAGTCTGCAGTTCTCCATCAGTTCTCTCTGTCCCCCTCTGTAAGCCGGAACCACTACTGCTACTTTTCATTTCTCAGGGACCAGCCCTGAGAGAAGAGAGTTCTTAATAAGATGCTTAAGGGGAGTAGCAGTGATGGGGGCCACTATTTTTAGGAATTTGGCTTTCAGATCATCAGTCGGGAAAGATATCACTTTTTATGCGTCTACACTGTGTGAAAACTTCCTTCTTGGTCACTAGTCTGAAATGGAACTGAAGTCGAGGTTCAGGGACTGGTGGTTGCCAAGGAAGCTGTGAACTTTTTGAGTAGCCACTGAAATGGGTCTTGATCTGGTCCAAGTCCGTGAAGAACTTATTGAATTCAGTAGCCATGGATTTTGGGTCAGATAGGGTTTGTTCACGGACTGTAATCCCATGTGACAATATGTTATATCGTCTTTTTAAAAGACAATTGATTTGGGTCCAGAAATTTTGGGGGTTGGACAGATTCTTAGTCTGGAGGGATTTGATAAATTCTCTCGACACCTTTGTGGCTAGTTTTACAGGCATTTCTTAGGTAACTATAGGTATTCCAATCAGGCAACAGGCTATTCTTAAACTGGTCCCAGGCCTTGTCTCACGGACTCATGGCCTTGTGGAGGACACTACTCAACCATTTAGTGCAGCAACCTGTAGCCCTCCGTTGCCTTAAGGGACGTGCTTGCTGACCACACTAATGAAGTTACTGACAAAATAATCCAGGGCATGGTCCACATTAGATAGCTCTTTTACTGGTCTCCAGATAATTTCTTTTAGACATTGAAGGAAGCAGGTCACATCAAACTGGAAAAGGTCCCCGACTTTTATGCGGCTTGGTGGGGGATTAGGAGAATCATATTCCCAGATAGAGCATATTGGGGCATGATCGCTAAGGGAGTCAGGTAAAATTCCAGCAGCACCAATTCTTTTGGTATTGGTGAGATGGACCCAGTCAAGTTGTGTGTGGTTTCCCGATTTACTATTTAATCTTGTGGGTTCTTTGATTAGTTGCGCAAGGTGGACCTCCTCTAAAGCCAATCTGAAACCATTATGATTTGTGCTGAGCCAGTTTAGATTAAAATCCCAAGCAATAACAGTGTAGCTAAGGGCTGTTGTGAGAGAAAGTCTGTGAGGGAGGTTAGTGCTTGGAGAGTAGCATTTGGGGGACTGCATATGTACCCTATACAGAGAGATTTCACTGCCCCACCCCGGGTTAATGACATGAATAAGGACTCACAGGTAGCGTCTACCAGAGGAGGCAGGACAACTTCCGTAGCCAAAAAGGCAGACCTGACACAGACTAGGACCCACTAAAATCTATGTCACCTGTAGGATTACGAAAATATTTAAAATGACTAGGAAACTATTCTATCATTAACAAATTAAATATAAAATGTTAAAAAAAAAACAATTAATTATTATACGAAAAAGAAAACTGAAGCAAAAATGGTTATTAAATAATAATCCATTAGAGCAAGGGGCAATATATAAACATCTAGGGTATAACATAACCTCAAATAACAAAAACAACCAAACATATACAATACACATTAAAAAAATACAACAAACAAGTAAAACCATCATTAGATTCAGTTTTAAATATGGTAGTTCCTCAATAATAATAATAATTTTTATTTATAGGGCGCCTTTCGAATGTCAAGGTGCCGTACATAATAACAGTTAAAACAGTTAGCATCATAAAAAACACAATCAGACCAAACAATTAAAATGGTCAATATTCAGGAAAAGCAATTTCCCACAGAAAGGTCTTCAGACCCCTCTTAAAACCCTCCACAGAAGTGCACTCCAGCAACCGATGGGGTAGAGAGTTCCAAAAGGTGGGGACAACATATGAGAAAGCCCGAGCACCAGAAGATTTCAAATTCACCCTTGGAACCTCTAGCAACCCCTCGTCGGCCGAGCAGAGAAACTGATCAGGGCAATAGGGAACAAGAAGTTCTTTCAGATAGACTGGGCCCAGATCATGTAGGGCTTTGAAAGTCAGCAAGACGACTTTTAAGGTGATCTGCCACCGAACTGGCATTGACTACCAACATTACGTGCAATAGAAATGAAACTAACACCATTAACTTTGTATGCAGTCGAAGTATGGTACACGAACAATATTGTAGTCCTGGAAAAAACGTTTACATAGCTGTATAGAATCTTATTGCAACTCCCAAAAATAATACCATCACAAATAGTAAGGGCTGAACTGGGAAGGGTCCAGATAAAATATCTTGCCCTGGTAACCAAAATGGCATGTTGGATTAAAACCACTTCTATATCTGTAAACAGATTGCTTAAAAAAATGCATGCTCGAAAAACAAATATGGATGGCGAAGAGAACACAAGATACATGGTTGGGACAGATAGAAGAAACCTTACATAGACTGAATTTAATCCATTTATGGGAGGACACTAAAAAGGGAACAGTCATTTCTAAATCACATAGTAAACTCATAAAAAAAAAAAACTAAAGAAAATCTCATATGAGGAGAATTTAAATAAGCTATCCAATTCAAGGTTATACTCCTGGTATGCAAACAACAAATTAAATCACAATCTAGAACCACATTTGACACATATAAAAGGGAAACAAGATGGGATGATTTTCACAAGATTCAGATCAGAATTATATCCATCAAAATACCTCAAATATCTATATATCAAAGATAGAAACCAAGTAAACAATTTAAAATTGTGACTGTAACATGGACTGCCTGGAAACTTTGCCACACATTATTCTGTACTGCCCAATATACCAGGAAATGAGAAACATTTACTTGGCGCAATATTTTCAGACAGAAATCTTATCAAAAGAAGTAGTAGTGTGCATTCTAATGATTTCACAAATATAGATTTTGTTACAAATGATATGCTGCTATTGCTACAATGGATTTACACGCTCAAACACTAAAGAAAAGAACATGATGACATCATGCTTAATTCACTATACTTGTGTACATAACTAAACTTACAGGTCTATGAATCATGTTCAAAGAATACTGACAGAATAATGTAGAATTGCACAAGCTCACTTTATATATGCAGAAATATTTCTTACGTGTTTTTATGATTTTAACTTTTGCTGTCTTTTTATGGATCTTTAAATTTGTAAAGATGTAAGAATCGAAGAAATATACTTTGAAACTTGAACTTGAGCAGGACCCATCCCCCCTTTTTTTGAAAGCCTGTCCTTCCTAAAGACAGAAAACCCTGCAAGTTCAATCTCATGGGTTAGAATATTTGATTTGAGCCACGTTTCCGAGATGCCAATTATGTCCAGGGTATACTGGCTGGACCAGGCTTCCAGTTTATGAATTTTGGACCTCAAACTTATTCATCTGTACAATTTTTGGACCCCTAGTACTAGTCCAGGAAGGATCCCTTGGGGAGAACGCCCTAACATTAGGAAAATAGGAGCCGGGTTAGATTCAACATCTAAAGATAGCAGTATCACAATTTGGGAGTTGAGCCAGGAGAGGAACTCTGGGGCTAAGAGCTAGGCAGCAGGGATGTGCTGCCATATTCCTGCTATGAATTTATAGCACTTAACCATTTTTGTAAAGCCCATGTAAAGCCAGCAGGGTTTCATACAAACTGAGTCCAAACATTTTTACAATCCAGGAGAGGAAGGGGAGAGAATGTTTGTCACATTAAGGGGATTTAATAAAAACTGAGGCAAATTAGAGAGTTTGAGCACAGGGAGACTCTGAGACTTGCTCAGGGTCACACAGTTGATAACTGGAGGCTATGTGCTTCAAGACCTGGGTATTCAGGTTCAATGCTCTGCATTCTAACCACTTGGCCAAACTGCCTCCCTAATAGAATAGTTAATGCAACTTTGAGAAAACATCTGAAACAAAATTTAAAGTCAGTGTAAAGGAAAACTGATCCGAGAGTAAAGGCAAAGTGACTTGTAGGTAAGAAGATATTATTCAAGTTTTTTAATTATCTATTTTGCCATTAAAAATCAAACCAGACGCTCCCTTAACTCTGAGAGTCCTGTATTTCAATTGAAATAATTTTTTGAAGTGTGTGAAAAACTCTGGGGAAGGGTCTAGACTCTGAGAATCAAACTGCAAAATCTCTTCACCTTCCTGGTGCAATGCACCGCACTCACACTCATATGTTTTCTGATGCAATAGTCTATAAAGCCTGGGGGTGGGCAGCACAAAAATCAATGGAGGCAAGTTTTAATTTGCTTTTTCATATATTTTATCCATTTGATCAAAATCAGTCGCTGCATAATTACAAACTGCCTTGTTTATTTATTTGCTTTTGTTTACCAGGTAAGCGCACTAGACAACCAAGTGCCTATTTTGAGGCGCGACCCGGGAGGGTACATAAACATGGACATCAGACATATACAGGGTTAACATACATTAGGATCAGGCACATATGTAACATAAGAATAAGGTACATAGATTACAATAGGATCAAGCACATTGATGAAGTCAGCAATGAGGTACATAGATTACTACATGAGGTAAGGCGGCAAAGTACAGGCATGGGTGACAGGAGTCTCCTGGCAACCTGGAAGAACAAAAAGGTAAAACATCAGGATCAGTCAGATCAGGGTACATAGAGCATCGTGCTGATAGGTTACATCATAAGGCAGATGTAACCCCCTTGTTACCAGAATCCCAGTAAGGCCTAGTGGTAGGCAGGGAAGGCAGCTTGTGAAACTCCAGTTAAATGGGTTTCACACTGTCTCACTCTGTTCTCAGTCTCAGCTGAGACTGAGGGATGACATCACCATAGAACTGTCACAGCTGCATGAGCCACAATGGAATCTGCAGCAGGGAGTTGGAATAGAATGTTCGGAGGTTTGAACAGTAGTCTGTAGGTCAGTTGGTGTTTAGAGCTTGCTGAGGGAGCAGCACAGCAGCTCTGGTTAGGCTCTTGGAGCCTCAGCCCTGACATAGGGCTACAGTTAGGTAAAAAGGTGTGTGTTTCCACCTTAAGAGAGGCACAGAAAATAACTGTAAAGTGGTGGAGACCGCTGATTTGGGTCTCAGTGCCCCCTCCCTCCTGGGATGGGGGCAGGAAAAGGTTGTCCTGCATATTCCTGGGGCAACCCCCCCTGGTTCTGCTACTAGTGGAGAAGCTGCCTATTTGTTCCAGAGTTTTGGGGAAACAAGAAGATTTGTCAATCGCCTGTGGGGCACCTGCAACCGGAGGGTGAGTTTCTGCTCTTCCTAAAGGGCCTATGTTTTTCACCCTGGGACTTGTGTGATAGTGGGGATTGGACTACTGAAATAGTGGGAGGCCTAGAGTAATAGGCTTAGCCAAAAAGTAAAAGTATGTTCAAGTCCAGCACTTATAGGAAATCAAGACATGTAAAGGAGATGTGACATACATCTACCCAGTAATCTACATTGCCAAGCTTTCAGTAAAAGAGTTGTTTAGTTTCCAGAGAAATGGCCGGGTATGGATTGTGGGAGCTGGGTGGGGAGACCCCCATCTTTAGTGACCAGGTCCACCCTCTGGTTGCTCTGTAGTTTCTACTTTGCCTCAGGCACTTGGCCAGTGATGAGGAAGTACCCAGACATGGGATTGGAAGGAAAATTCCTCTAGAATTCGAAGGCTCTAAGGTGGTTTGGGGAGCCACCAATTGGAAAACTGGTTCATTTCCCAAAATGGACCGTGGATCAAGTGGTCAGCAGGGGAGCCGGGCCAGTGGGGAAAATCCAAGTAGTGTACAAGTCGGGCTGTGTACCCAAAGCTGCGTTCAAGTCTGGGCTGTGTGCCTGGTGGGTTCAGAGCCTGAGGTCTGGAAATAGTGAAGAAGTGTTCTGTTGTCTCTAATCTGCATTACCAGGAATGTAGCCCCGTGGGGGTCCGTCTATGCTTTGTTTGTTCAGTTTGGATGTGAATAAAAGCCACACTGTAGAATCCCATTCCTGGTTCTGGACATTACAGTTATTGCTTCCTGTGTTCGGATTTGCTTGGGTGCCCCTGTGCAGAGTAGCCAAACCTAGGCCCCCTGTGCCGAGTAGCCTATCCTCCCTGAACCCAGTCCCCAACAGGTACTGCTGTCAACTTCAAAAGCATGCCACCTGTCGTTTTGCAAAAAGGCAGGGGTCGGGGATTACACAGATAAAGTGAGACAGGCATGATCAATAGTAGCATCCAAGCTAGGACGGCCACACCCTCCGGAGGGAGTAAGGGGGATGCAGGATGGATAGAGCAGAAGTGCAAGGGGGGGGGGCAGTCATGGTATGTCAAATGACATGGGTTAGACCAGCTGGGCAAAGTGCAAGCTTTAGCCACGGACTAGACACACAGTGGTTGATACCAAGTGATAGCTCAGGTGAGGCAGATTTCAGAAAGCCCCACTGGGATGCTTTGAAGCAGGAAAGTGATGGGGAGGTGCGAGTGCAGGCTGGCAGGGAGTTCCACAGCTTTGGCATGAAGGCAGGGAAGGCCTGGTCACCCATTTGGGTGTGGGTTTTAGGAACCAAGAGGACCCGAGAGTCTCTGGATCTTAGGTGGTAGGGGGGAGCTGCGGGAGTGAGGGACAAGGCAAGCGCAGAAGGGGTGATAGTTCGGATGACATTGTAAATAAACAGACCTCTAAAATATATACAAATGAAAGTTAAACCGTGCCTCACCTACTTGTTTGGCATGTGACCCTGTGCCCTCCGGTTTACTACATCACAAAACGTCAGAGCACAAGCGCAACACCAGCACACTAAGAAGAGGAAGGGGAAGAGGAAGGGATTGACCAGCCGGCTCCTCACAGCCTAATTATGATCTCTTCCCCTCTTTTACCATGCACTTTACAAAATTATTTAAACTTCAGTACTGGACTCTGAATGAGGTATGGGAGCTTCCTTAATTCCGGAGAGCTTTATTCAAGCTGGCATGAACCTACATTCCAAATTCTAATATCTGCATAAGTTCTATCTCCAGGGCATCATTCTCAGTGGAAATGACTGCATAAAGTGATAAAGTTAAGTGAGCGATTCCTGGTGTGAGAAGTAGGATATTCTCCAGTTCCTGGGAATAAAATGGGAGCCGGAGAAACCTTAATCTACAAAAAAACTAGCTATATGCAGAGTAATCAAGAAAACTGAAAAAAGTACACTTTTTCCTATAACTACAGAATAAAACCCTGACTGGAGAACCATTTGTTACCGGAGCTCACTACAGGGGGACTGCTTTCTTCAGGAGGAGAAGCAGATTTGAGCCATGGCCAGAGTGGAGCACGGATGCAGAGTTTGAGTCTACATTCCAAATTATTAACCTATCAGCCAAAATGACTGCGTAAAGTGTAAACATTAAATAAGCGATTCCTGGGGTTAGATGTAGGATATTCTACAGCTCCTGGGAATCAAACAGAAGCCAGAGAAACCGTAATTTACAGAAAAAACTAAACGCAGCGTAGTCGATAAAATTAAACTTTTTGATATAAACTGTAAAACAAAAGCCCGACTGGAAAACCAGCCCTTACCAGTGTTCGCTATGGGATGACTGCTCTCTTTAGGCAAAGAAACAGATCTGAGGAATGGCCAGAATGAAGCATGGATGCAGGGCTTGAACCTACATTCTAAATTCTATAGTTAGCACAGGTTCCATCTCCAGGGTGTCACTCTCAGCTGAGATGACTGCATAAGGAGAAAACATTAAGCGAGTGATTCCTGGGGTTAGAAGGACCGCTTGGTCTACCCACTGTTTTTCTTTACCTACAGTGTCACCACAGACCCTACTTGATCTGACTCTTTCTCCCCCACCTTCTTTTCTACTAGGCTTCCCTTATGCCTATTTCATGCATTCTTGAACCCAACCACTAGTTTTGCTCCCACCACCTTGGCTGGAAGACTGTGCCAGGCATCCAACACTCTTTCTGTGATGAAGTACTTCCTCACATCCCTCCTGAATTTACCACTCCTTCAGCTTCATTGTACATTGTTTTGTGCTTGAACATCTTTTTTTCTGAAAAATATTCCCCTACTGTACCTTATTACCCTGTGAAGTATTTATAAGTCTTTATCATATACCACCTCCTCTCTTCCAGGGTGTACATATTGAGGTCCTTTAGTCTCTCCTAATAGGGCTTCTGATGCAGACCCTGCACCATTTTACTTGGCCTTCTCTGGACAGCCTCCATTCTATCTATGTCCTTCCGGAGATGTGGTCTCTTGAATAGGACACAGTACTTCAGGTAGGGTCTCACCAGCCATTTATAGAGAGGCAACACCACCTACCTCTTTCTGCTGGCCATACCCCTCCCTATGCACCTAAAACATCCTACTAATCCTCCCAACTGCCTTGCAGCACTGCCTGGCCACCTTTAGGTCATCAGATATGCTTATCCCCAGGTCTCTTTCTTGTTTGGAGGTTGTCACTCCCCCTTCCACCCATTCTGTACTCTGCCCCTTGGCTGCTGTGCCTTAAGTGCATGATTTTGCAATTTTTCACATTGAAACCCTGCTACCATAGCCCTAACCACTCCTTGACTTTTCTTAGATCTCTGCTCATTCTTTCCACACACCCTGGAGTGTCAACCCTACTGCAGTTTTGGTGTCATCTTCAATAAGGCAGTCTGACCCTCCCAGCTCCTCTGCAATGTCACTCATAAACGCATTAAAGAAGACTAGTCCCAGTACTGATCCCTGAGGCACCCCGCTGGTCACCCTCACTTCTCCGAAGAGAACTCCGTTTACCACCACCCACTGTCACCTATCCCCTAACCAACTTCTTAGCCAATTTACCACCTTTGGACCCACCCCTAAGCTGCCCAGCTTCCTTATGAGTCTCCTATGTGGAATGGTGTCAAAAGCCTTACTGAAAATCTAGATAAGCCACGTTCACCACTCCACCCTGATCTAATTCCCTGGTCACCCAGTCAAAGAAATCTATCAGATTCGTTTCAGTTGACCTCTCTCCCCATGAATCCATGCTGCCTTGGGTCTTGTAACCTACTGGATTCAAGATATTCCACAATCCTTTTCTTCAGTGATTCCATTAACTTTCTCACCACCAATGTCAGGCTGACTGGCCTGCAGTTGCCAGCCTCCTCCCTGCTACCACTTCTGGGAAGTGGGGCTACATCTGCTCTCCTCCAGTATTCCAGAACCACTCCTGTTTCCAGTGAGTTGTTAAACAGGAGTGTCAGAAGTGCAGCAAGAGCTCCCCAATACCCTTGGATGCACCCTGCCTGGCCCCATCGTTTTGTCCTCCCTCCGATTTGCGAGTCCCTTCAGGACCCTCTCTTCCGAGAATGGACTCGTGTCCCCTCCTCCCTCCCTCCAATCTCCCATTACTTTTGTGGCCCTCCTATTCTCCATCCTCTGAACACTGAACAAATGTATTTGTTCAGGATATTTGCCTTTTGATGGGCCTCCTCTGCACTGTCCCCTTTTTTCCCTTATTAACCTTACAATCCCTACCCTGGTCTACCTCTTCTCACTTACATACCTAAAAAATGTCTTCTCCCCTTTCGTTACTGCCTGGGCTATTCTCAGTTTGTGCCTTTGCACTCCTTACTGTTTTTCCTGCTTTCTGTTTCCCCAATATACCTCCCTATCCTCGTCCCTCTGCATCTCTTTATACCTTCTGAATGCTTCTCTTTTAGCCTTTACCTTTTCAACCACTTCTTTCGAGAAACAGTCTCTTTCTCCTCGTTTTTGCTCACTTGCTTGGCGCAGAGGTTTGTTGCCTTCACTATGCCCTCCTTAAGTTTTACCCACTGTTCCTCCACCCCACCAGGTCATCCCCACTGCCAGGTCATCCCTGAGGCATTTATGCAACTTAACTGCCCTCCCAAAGTCCAGGACACTTACCCTTGTGTGGTTCGATTCCACAGATATCCTTATGGTGAACCACACTGTATGCTAATCCCAGGTGGCCTCCCCACATGGCCCTCCACCTTTACGTCTGCAACATATCCCTGTAAGTAAGTGAGTACCAGTACTACACCATCATGAGTGGGCTCCCAAACTAGAGCAACTGCCAAACAAGGACGGCCTGGGGAATCAGCCAGGTAGTGTTACAGTTAGGCATTATTGATCGCTTCTCCATGAGGCGTGTTGGCCCCGGTACCCGGTACTGGCCTGTTCCAATTCTGTGATGATGCCGAAAGAACATGACAAGTTGCAAGAAATGCCAAGCAGCAACATAAATACAGAGTTAGTGATGGCAGATAAGGGCTTTTGGCCCACCCATTCTGCCCATTTGTAGTACTTATCTTTGCTTCTTCAAGCTTTTCTAACACTTGGTTGTCCCCCACCCCCATCTACCAGGATCCCCCTATGCCTATCCCATGCATTCTTAAATCCTGTGATCGTTCTCGCCCCTACCACCTCCAGAAAGGCGTTCCATCTGTCCAACACCCTATCTGTGAAGAAATACTTCCTCATGTTCCCTCTGAACCTCCTTCCCTCCAGTTTCATCCCATGTCCCCTAGTCCTTGATCCCCTTTTAAGATGAAAAATTGTGTTTTTCTCCACCTTGTTCCTTCCCGTGAGGTACTTGGATGTCTCAATCATATCCCCCCTCTCCCTCCTCTAAGGAGTTCATATTCAAATCCTTCAGCCAGCCTTCTTAGGTTTTGTGATGTAAACTTTGCACAATCTTGGTTGCCCTCCTCTGTACTGCATCCACCCCGTCTATGTCCTTGCGTAGGTAAGGCCTCCAGAACTGGATGCTGCATTCGAGGTGAGGCCTTACTAATGTCTTGTATAGGAGAACTATGACCTCCCTTTTCCTGCTAGTGATACCCCTGCCTATGGATCCAAGCATCCTATTTGCTTCACCTGCTGCCTTGTCGCACTGACTCCTACTTTTAGGTCTTCAGAGATGAAAACCCCTAGGTCCCTTTCCTGCTTCTAGCATTCTATATCCCCCCCCAAAACTGGTATGTTGCTCCAGGGTTTTTGTTCCCAATGTGCATTATTTTTAATTTCTTTGCGTTAAATCTCAACTGTCACTACCTTGACCAGTTCTCGAGCTTCTGCAGATCTTTCCTCATCCTATCCATTCCGTCTGGCATGTCCACTCCATTGCAGAGCGTTGTGTCATCAGTGAACAGGCAAGTTCTCTCTTCTAGGTTTTCTGTAATGTCGCTGATAAAGATGTTGAGTACTTGATCCGGCACTGCTCCCTGTGGTGCAAGTACTCCACCTGGGTACCCAGAGAGACTGTGGGAACTCCCTAGGTAGGCACTTGGGGAAGACTGGTACCAGTCGGGGAGTAGGTAGTGTCCATAACAAGTGGACTAACACCTAGTATATGTTGGTGGGGGCAGGCACTGAAAATACTTCTGTGGTACAGGAAACGTGATCTACTGGTGTTTTCAAAATGTTGACATGTTGCTTAACCGCCACATCCATTTCCCTTTTCCTAACTCTTCCTGCCTGTAACTAAATTGATGTTTAAGCTTTTACAAAGTCTCATGAATAGGTTAACAGCGTGAGCATATTATTAGCTTAAGTCAAAAACTGCAGGCACTTTGAAATGTTGTTTTGGTTTATGATTACAGCAATGTATGATTTTAGGCATCAGGACCCCTACAGAAGCAATAAAATAAAGAATATTACGCTGCAGCCGCTGCTGTCCATTCACAGCAGTGGTGTTTGCTACAACACTAACCGGGCGGAATACCCATAAAAACTTGTGCCCGCTAGATCGGGACACTTTCACATTCGCTGAAAAGTTTCTGCAGTATTTTTTAAATGTACATTTTATTCTGATAATAATGATCGTAGCAGCCACAGACTCCTGCAGCTCTACAGAAAGGAATGTGGGATGGGAATGGACTACGGCATTTATTTTACAGGTCACCTTTAAACATTTTCCACAGAATGGCAGGGAGTGGTCTTCAGAAAATATTAACTAGGGAATTCATACTAAATGAGTAAACATGGTAACATAATGCTCCTTCCAGTGAAAAATATACATTTTCAGAACAGAATAGTCGATTTCCACATGGTTACACTTTTATTACGTGTTCGGAACTTGCAAGCCAAAATGTGAAAGACGAACACTTGCTCTTCAAATATCTGAAGCAGCACTTCTGTTTAAGGACCCTACATAAGGTACACTGCATTTAAACTTTTTTTAAGCAAATGAACTGCATACTGTAAATGGATACTGAATGAAAACGCTTGTCACCCATAAAATGCTCCCCAATTATTTAATTTCTGAAATTAATATTTACCTAGCTATTACTTGCTGGTTCAGTTTGAGGAATCCTAAATACATATACACTGGGGCTGGCAGTATAGCCTACAGGTTATACATTGATACTGATGACAGATTAGGACCTCCAGGCCCACCTAGTCTGCTCAGGTATACCATCTATTTGTTAACCAAGGATCCTAGGTGTCCCTGGTAAATCCGCCCCCTTCCTTAGGTTACAGTAAGCTGTGAATGAGCTTGGTACATCCAGCAGACAAACCTGGGTTTGATTCCCACAACCTCTACTTGCATACTGTGGGACTCTGAGCAAGTCACTTAACCACCCCAATACTCCCGTCCAGGTCACCCCTGAAATCCTGTGCCTAGTGGGCCATACCCAGTTACCAAAGAATAAAAAAAAATAATTCACTAGGACAGTACTTTTGTAATGAACCATCATGGTATTGTCACGGTCAAAATCATGGAAATCATAATAAAAGTCATGAAAAATCATGGATTAATGGTGTAGTAAACAAGTTACTTCTATTTTGACATTTTTATACAAAACACATCAGCAACAATTTTAAATGTTTTTCAAAACATTCATTGTTAGGCTGGTCTAAGAACAGAAGACAGCCCATGGTGATGCCACTTGGAAGACAGGGGTCATATACAAGCCCCAAAATCCTTCCTTGGAGCTGTCTGGGGACCAAGTGCACTGTAGTGGTGAAGCACAATGTTACAGATCAGTGATTTGCAAAACACCACAGACTAAGATGTTTTCCTGAAAAATGCTAAAAATCATAGTGTTGTCATGGAAAATGCCAAAAATTATGGGGTTGTCATGACAATACCCCAAAAAATTGAATCTTTATAAAATGGTAAAAAAAAAAAAAAAAATGGACTCCATGACTTCCACAACAAAGCCACAGCCCCAACAATAATTCATGTCTATTATGTGTTCAACATAAGTGACATGCATTTTACATTGCAATACCTCGTCTTTGTAACACAAAACAGGAAAGGTTCAGCAAAGTCCACTTTCAGAGAAATTACAAACATATTTTTTTTTGACATTCTGAAGGTTAAAAACAGTGGGGAAGTCGACAATTTAGTTTATGCAATTACAACTTTTCATAGTACTGGCAGTCTCTGAAATTAGGTCACTGCCCTAAAATTAGAATTCTTAGATCATTTACCTCGCTCAGACTTCATTTTAACGTCCTGTCAGTTCCTCCTAAGTCTCTTCAAAACTGCTCCTTTTACTCTTCTTACCGTATGCTGCTTGCCTTCACCAAAGTCTGGGTATTTTCCAGCATGGATTTCTCAAATAACAGTGACTCACAAACCTGTTCAAAAATGGACACAACTATGACTGTGTTGCAATTTTAAACAGACTAGGAAAATATATCCTAGACCTACTTCCTCCCCTTCTTTGACATCTCTAAACAACTCTAACCAGAACAGAACTATTTACAAAAAATGGTACATCCACACCACCCAACCCCAACAACTAAACAGTTGCAGTCAGGTCAGGTCTCCCTGGTAAAGGTAGTCGCAGGGCAATTGGATTATTTATTGTCTGCAGCAAAATCTAGGCAGCAGCTTGCCAACATTAAAATAAACTGCATCTCCTGCTACATGTGAAACTTCACTGCCTGTTTTTGGTATGTTAACATGGAATCGTCATTTTAAACCTCTTCAATCTAGACCTTAAAAAAACAAACAAAAAAAACCTTTTTTGCCATACGATGTTTACGGACCTCCACATCTGAAGCTGTTTTATTAGCCTATTTTTTCTTCTTTTTTACCGCTAACCTAGTCTCGCTGCTGCAGCTAGTACCGCCGATCTAACTCACCAGCTGTTACACGTCAATAAGAAAACAAAGCGTTTACTTTAATAACATACATGATAGCGTGCCAGCGTTCAGTCTGGTGATTTTTGTCTACTCGAGATTCTCCTCCTCCCTTCCGCAAAGCTGCCTCCTCTCAGCCTCTTTCAGCGAGATGCCCCAGCTTTCCGTCTGGTAATTTGATTTGAGAGAGAGACTCCTCCTCCTCCCTTCCGCAAATCTGCCTCCTCTGAGCCACTCTCCGTGAGATGCCCCAGACCGTCGCCTGTCATACCCCAGCCAGTACCGATCTAATTATGCAGCCGCGGGTCACATGTCCCAACAACAGACGGCCTGCTGTCGTCACTTCCCCCGGGGCGGTACTTAGACGAACTGGTCACCATGGCAACGAGCGGCATCCATCGGAGCTGTCACTCAGTCCTCTACTAATGGAAGGGTTACTGGCGAATGTCTTGGTTACCAGTTAATCCAAGTTAAAAAAAACAAATTCCAGCTGCTTGACAGTCTAACAAGCGCTTACGGCAAAGCATATATTTGGAGCATTAGGTGTACTTAACTTCAACAAAGGTGCTTAGTGAGTTGCTAACAATATTTTAAGGCGTTCGCATGACCTGTTACAAGATGTTGTTTCAACAAGTCTTAAAATGCGTTTATTACATCACAGCGAGTTTATGAAAAAAACGGCCTCTCAGTTTTTGCCATTGGCGCAATCATGACTCTCGGCTATTGCTGAGCCAGTCATCAGGCCAATTGTAAGGGGTCTGTGAGTTAGTCGCGCATGATTTCCACAGCACAGTATGTATAAGCAGGCAGGGAGTAATCTGCGGCAAGAAGCAATGCAAAGCGTATATTGAATGCCCCCTACTGGATTAATACAACAATGTATGGCTACACTGCAAGCAAAAGCAATTTGTTCAGACTTACACTCTTCTATGTCCACTTTCTTAGCCGGTGGGCCGTTCTTCTAGATTAACCACTCTCTTGAGAGAAAAAAGTGCTTCCTAACACTATCCCTGAATTTACCACCTCCAGCTCCCTGTCTTGCAACGAAATAGTCAAAATACGTGTATCTGAACAACAGCCTGCCCTGTTGCAATACATAGCAGTCATGTCCCAGGAAAACCATTGAGCAGCAGGTGCCCATTTTTTTGAAGTTAAACATTTTTTTTATTGTTTAAGTAGACATAAACGGTACATACATGTGAACATACATAAGATATAACCTTTGATTTTGAAGTAAATGTCATACAATTCATGAAGTAATTGTAATACAATTTACAATGAGTAATATACAGGAAAACAGGTAAATATTTCACATATCATATAGTGTCCCGTCCTAAAGTTAGATGGGGACAGTTAGCAAGCTGTTGTGTTAATTTTGATTTATTTCATTGGACATTTATATCATCATAGACAACAATTTCATTATTGTAGATACCAGGTTTGAATTTGTATGTTGCACTTTAACTGAAAAACCTTTAATATATCTGTGTATATTTGTAGATGAGCTTGCCTTACTATAGTGTTATCTATAACAATAAAAAGGTATCCTGACACTTATATTCTGTGCCCTCATTATTGCTTAAGGCGTTTTCCTTTAAGATTTAAGGTGTTGAGCATCATGCGGGTGCCCAATTTTAAGGGTGATAGTGTAGAATACCAGGTACGCATAGGACCTATGCTACTAGTGTAGACCTCAAGTTATGCTATTTGGTACAGTCGCCCGTTCCTTTACTTTGCATTAGTTTATTTGAGTTGGGTTTCGTCCCACACCAACCTGTACAAAAAAAACCAAAGGGGGTATGAGGGCAGACCCCCCCCCAACTTAAATAACTGACAACCAAGTATGGTACTTGACCAAAGCAGCACTGTATTCAGGAAGCTTTTACAGCAAGCTTCCTAGGTGTACCCAGTATTCTACACTATCGCCCATTTTAGAGGGCCACCAAGGTCAATTCATGTACAAACTCAGGAAATTAACATTTGGTACAGCAGGAAACTTAAACAAGAAACATAAGGTGTATATTGGATAAATAAAACAGATGGGGTATGGGGATGTTTCTAAAAGCAAAGGTATTCAGAGCTATCTTTTCTGAGATCCTCCCCATCCTGGGGACTACTGAGGAGTGGTAGCAGGCCTTTATTTATTTAAACTTTTGTTCACTGGGTAAGCACATGAGCCAAGGCCCTTTTTCATGTGTGACCCAGGACTGTTACAAAAACAGTCTGGATGTTACGTACACAATAAATACAGTATAACAATAACATACAATGAGTACAGATATCAAAATACAAAGTCAGCTAAGAAAAGCACTGACATACCAGCTTTCTAAGAACATTTTTCTTCACTTGTATTTTAAAAGAGTCATGACTTGTGCAGTTATGTAACTCACCTATAAATGAAAAAGTGAAAACAGAGGCGAGAGATCTTTTTGTTGAAGGACATTGCCAACCAGACAGCCGAGGCTGTTTGTAACACGGCTCACTGTCAGGCGCTGCAAAGGAGCGCAAAGATTGGCCGAATGGCCACAGCTGACAGAAACCGAGTGGGTATTAAGCCACACATAATGCCCGTTCAGTCAGTACCAGCTGTGGCCATGGAGGCTCCTGAGGGTAGCAGCCCGCTCTGTGACTGCGAGCCCCCCGCTGTCTGTTATGTGAGTGCAGTATTGTGGGAAAGGCAGGGAAAAGTTTATACGGTTGTAGAAGACAGTGTCATACACCTACTCTGTTGACTGATGAACTGAGCTGCAATTAATCTGAAGACCTGCTCCGTAATGTAAAGTAAAACTTCAACGTTTGCCTGCCTCCACATGTCAGAATATGGGGAGGTGTTTTATTTTTGTACAGCCGAAAAGTGACGGCCCTTTTGAACCAGACGGTGGCAGAAGATATTGTGTTCCAGATGGGCAGTTGTCAACTGTTCCCTGCCTTTCCCACGGTACTGCACTCACTACACAGACAGTGGGGGCTTGCAGTGACGGAGTGGGCTGCTACCCTCGGGTGCCTCCATGGCCACAGCTGGTACTGACCAAGCGGGCATTACCTGTGGCTTAATACCCGCTCGGTTTCAGGCAGCTGTGGCCGTTCGGTGAATCCTGGTGCTCCACTGCACTTGTACAGCACTCAGGGGAATCCTAGACAAACAGCGCCGATGCTGCCCGCTGGAGGTGATGCCGGTAACATAGGCTCGTCGTCGCTGTGACGAGCCTATGAGTTATAGCGTGACATCATTTTTTCAGTTTCGGGCTCTGGCTGTGGACATGCTCACTGGGCGGTTGGACTCATCGGGCACCAACACCCCCCAGTGGGCATTAATCCACCGGCAGAGCCCTCCTCTGGTGGTGATTAATGCTTACATAAACTATTAGCCTTGTTATTATCTGGGGACATCAAAACAAACCCTGGCCCCCAGTTACCCACTGCCTCTCTGAATATGGACTGGTTAAATATGAAAGGCCTTCATATAGCACACTTAAACATTAGAAGCCTTCTCTGTAACTTTACTGAACTTGAGGCACGGATATCCACATATATGAACCTGACATTCTCTGTCTGACTGAAACTTGGCTAAAGCCCTTTACTCCTGACTCCTCCTGCTCTCTTCCTCAATATTCCCTATTTCAAGGAGACAGACTATCTGGAAAGAGGGGAGGTGGAGTTGTGCTCTAGTTCAAAAACCACCTGAATATGTCAATGCAACGTTCGGTTGCCTCTAACTGCGAGTTTTTACATACCCTGCTTCTACTTGGGACCAAAAAGATTCACTTAGTATATGTCTACAATCCTCCTAAAGCAAGTTGCCCAGGATGCTTTGAACTACTTGAGTACTCTACCTCTGTAGCTGGCCAAAATGAACTTATTATTCTTGGTGACCTCAACCTAAAATGTCTGGGGAAAAAATAAAAGCTCACTGCTATCTCTAGTACGTGGATTTAACATGCACCCAGTAACTGAAGATCCCACCAGACTGACCCAGTCACCTGCTGCTGGAACACATAGACTGGATACTCACAAATCAACCTGATAGAATTACCACCTCAGGTGTGCTTCCTGATTCTGTAAGTGACCATTCCCCTGTGTTTTGCATATGGGGAACATCGGTGATTCCAGCCCCCTCGCCATGCTACATCACCTTCCGGGATTTTTCCACACTTGATCAAGCAAGCTTTCTACATGATATCTCTTCTGTAAACTGGATCCCTATTATCCAGTCCCAAGACATTGAATCTGCTCTCAATTTCTTTCTTTCTATATTCTTATCCCTCCAGGACATACATACACCTAAACAGAAATCGACACGTTAGGGCCAAACAGACTAGGTGACTGCACAAGGAACTTTTTGCCTCCCTCCAGGCATGTGACAAAAGTTGGAACCGCTACAAAGCCTTGGGTCAGTAAAGTCAATATGTCACTTACAGAGAGCAGCGCCATATATGCAAAAAACAAATCAGGCTTGCCAATAGCTCATACTGCAAACGTCTATTGCTGGAAGCTGCTAGGGACTCGAAGAAATTCTGGACACATGTAAAGTCCTTCCTGGGCTCAAACCAGTCTCAACGCACAAATGATATGGTCTTCAATTGTATGCACTGTAATGACTCCACCAGCATTGCAAATTCCTTCAACAAATACTTTACTTATCTCACCAAATACATTGCCTCTTTCACAGCAAAATCGCATCCTGATGCCTGTTACTCACACAAACATGACCATACATCCGCCCTTCTATTTTAAGGTTATTCTGAATGCTGATGTTCTAAAATTACTAAACTCAGTCTCCAAATAGTACTAGGGTAGGCCCCAACTACCTAGAACCTAAACTCCTGAAGCTGGCTGCTCCTTTTATTGTGGCACCACGTCTAAAATCTTTACACTGTCTCTCTGCCATGGTCATGTTCCGGACATCTGGAAATTAACAAAAGTCACCCGAGTCTTTAAGAAAGGTGACAAGAAGGACATTGCTAATTATAGGCCCATGGCCAGTCTGTAAGTACTAAACAAAATACTTGAGAAATTAGTGGTTATACAGGTCACCGAGTTCCTCTCTAAATATACCCTCCTATCACCTACTCAACATGGTTTCCACATGGGGCATAGCACCTCTACCGCTCTGATAAAATTCACAAATGATGCCCTTACCGCTATGGATCAAGGTCTCATGACTGGTGCAGTGTTCATTGACCTCTCAAAGGCATTTGATCTTGTAGATCACCCTCTTCTACTTGATTGCCTTAGCTTCACTGGTTTCTCGGAGCAAGACACAAACTGGTTCCAGAGCTACTTAAGCAATAGAAGACAACAGGTAAAATTTAACTCTGTAGTGTCAGACTCTACACCTATCAATGCTGGTGTTCCTTAAGGCTCCATCTTGGGGCCCTCTCCTCTTCCCATTTTTATAAATGACATATCTTTTAACACTCCTTGGTGCTCAACAATCTTGTATGCAGATGATCTGGTGCTCTCTGGTGCACCTCCTCCGCAAACGTAGAAGAAATAAACAGTGGACTAACATCGGCATTTTTCATAATGCAAGAATGGATCCACAACAAAAGGCTCATCCTAAACATAAGTAAAACTAAGGGCATGCTCTTTGGATCTGCAACCAAACTTGGAACAAACCACAACCTTTTCAACATCTCCTGTGCAAATGGCTCCCCCTTACGAAATAACCTCATTCAAGTATTTAGGTGTCCTGCTTGATGAAACTCTCAACTTTGAGCAACACATCATCAACACTTTCAAGTCAGTAAACTCCGAACTCGGAACAGCCTACGGGACTAGTCGGATGCTTGCCCCCTCAGCTAGACTGACTATTGCTAGGGGTATCCTACTTCCATCCCTTGCGTATGGTGCTGTCACCTACAAAAATGCTTCAAAAACCACCCTAAGTAAGTGGGATACAACATACAATAGTATCGGTCATTATGCCTCAGCTTCCCCACGTTTGAAGCACCATTGTTTGCTATATGTGGACCTTAGATGGCCTTCTCCATCTGTCAATCAACTCCTTCCCTTGGTACTCTGCTGGACGGTATCACCAGAACTAACCTACCTACAGTGAAGCCCACCACGATGAAGTGCAGCACTGCAGAATTCTGCAGTAGAGTTACTGCAGTAAATAATGCAATTTCAATGGGAGTTAATCCCTTTTGTCATGCAGTAAACCTATCACACTGCACTTCATCCTGGTGGGCTTCACTGTACCTCTCTTGCAGGCATGCTGGTGCCTCTGTCCCCCACCTATGGCCTCCGCTCCACTGGACTTTCTCTACTATACACCCCTACATGCAGAACCCTTAAAGGAACTTCAACTTTCTCCTGCCTGGCACCAAATATTGGAATTCCCTACCTATTGATGTTCACTCTGCACCTAGTCATACTGTTTTTAAATGGATTCCCCACTCTCTCCTTGTAGAACATGCTCTATGTTATTATTTTAAACCCCCATAGGATGTTTGACATCCCCTTCCTCAGCTCTCAAAATGTCACATTTTGCTCTGACCTCTTGTTGCTGTTATATGTAGCACTTACCATGGATTATGTGTTTAAACTCTACTGCACTATGATTGTATGATCATCATGTTTTGTACTATTGTGTATTTTCCTGCCATTGTCTCTATCATATTAGCAATACTGTTTACATCACAAAACATCGTGCAGCTTTTTCCTTGTGTTGTTGATTACCTCTGAACTATACCCGTTATTTGTTTTGTCTGCCAATTTTGTATTGTAACCTCCCGGGTCATGTCTGAAAATAGTCATATGTTGTGGCTATGACACCTTACCCGATAAATGAAAAATAAATAAAATAGATGTTGATCTGGGGAGAGCCACTGAGTTGCCTGATACAAAAGACAATGATGAGTCTAATACGGTAATTTGTATGTAAACCAACAAATGTTATGAAATGTATTCAAAGTAGTCAAAGTCTGTTTAGTTAAGTGTGTAAATAAAAAAGAATTGTAATGTAAATGTGATAATATACTTTGAGATCTAGCAATCCTACCCTGAAGTGATAGAGAATATTGCAATTTAAAGAGAACCCCAAGTTTCTGGTTTACCTGTCTAGTAATAATTCCAGTGTGATTAGAATATGTTAATTGAGGGTCCAGATAAATTCCCAAGTATTTAAATGAATCGACTTGGTCCAAAACCAAACATGAACAATTAAATATCTGCAATTCATTAGCTTTTGCTAACCCTGGGTGTGAACAAAACATAGTACACTTTGTCTTAGAGCAATTCAATGCTAATTTAGGTTTAAGTAACCAGGTTTCCAAGGCAAGGAAATCTTTGTTAAAACAGCAGTTAATCATTTCTATCAAACTGGAACTTTTATATAAAATAATGTCATCAGCTACAATATTTTGTGTGCGTTAATCAAGTTCGAGAGAATAACATCAATAAATAAAGAAAAGAGGAGTGGCCCCAGTATAGAGCCCTGGGGTACTCCTCTTCTAAGTTCCATGTATACAGATAAGGTACCTCCGTAAGAGGACCTTAGAGGTCTTCCTTGCAAATAACTGCCAAACCAATCAAGGGGCTGACTTGCAAGCCCAAAGCTGCCAAGTCTCCCAAACAGCAGGGAATGATCCACCAAATCAAAAGCTTTGGACAGGTTTATGAACACAGCATTTGTGAGCATGCCACCATTCATAGCTCTACAGATGTGGTCCATGAACCTGGCCAGGGCTGTTCCCATACAATGGTATTTTCTAAAGCCATGCTGCTCAGGAGCCCAGAGACCACCGAGTTACAAATATGAGATCTATTGTTCATTAACCAATTTTTCAAAAATTTCCCCCAAGGGAGAAAGCAAGGACACGAGTCAATAATTGCCCATATCCCTTGGATCACCACCCTTAAAAATAGGTATGATTATTGTATGTTTCCACTGCTGGGGAAAACAAGCAGTTAATAGACAAATTAATTATCTTCGTCAAGGGAAGACTTATGTAGGGGGGATTAATTTTAAAAACCTAGGCTGAAGTTCGTCAATACCTGAGCCTTTAATAGGCAATTTCTTTACCAATTTAAACACCCGAGATGTTTTTATCATCTTAAAATAAAAAACATTCCCTTTATTTGAATTGGTATTAAGATATAAATCAGAATTAGATTCAATATCCTGACGTGTAAATTTAGTTAGATCTAGGAAGTGTTTTAAAAATTCATTACTAAATCTCTTGATGGTTAATTATATTTTTACCTTCTTTACAAAAAACATTAGCTTGGTTCCTTACCTTGGGGTTTATCAATGAATTTATCGATGCCCCAGATTTCTTTGGATTTTTTAACTCTGATTCTTGCTGAGTTATGTAGTATTGTGACTTACTGTTCTATAATTTAGCTTTGCACTCATTCCTTAATTTTTCGGTACAAATTGAAATCAGTCATGACATTGGTTAATTTAAATTGTTTCCAGGCTAGGCCCCTCTGCTTCATTAACTTGAATAATTCAGGAGAAATCCACTTACTCACTCTACCCCGCACCCATCTAACGATTTTAGGGAAATATTTATCCTGAAGGGTTAAAAGAGTCGAATTAAAAAAATCAAGGGCAAAATCAACATAAGGGATTGCATCCAAATAGGACCAGTCAATCGACTGAAGATCCAACCACAGACCCTTGTCCAAAGTATCAGTAAATTTCCTGTAAAAGATTAAGCTAGAAAGAGGTTTCGGTCGACTACATCTCTAGGTGCAGTGGGTGGCCATATGGTCACTCACCACATCTGGAGATACCAACATTTTTTACATTTGCCTGGGCATTAGGCAATATCCAATCAAGTGTTGTGTGATTATTACTTTTAGTGTTCAATCTGGTGTAGGTGTGGATTAGTTGACTCAGCCCAGCATTAGCAAGTTGAAAATCTAAACCAGGGTCTGCAGCTAAGTCCCGGTGAATATTAAAATTACCCTGTACTAAAAGATCCCTGCCAACTTGTAAAGTAGAAATAAAGTTTAAAAAATCCAAAAGGCCTTGCCTAGCATTTCTTGGAGGGTTGTAAACTGTACAACAATTCATTTTATAACATCCGCCTAACTTTACTTCAACTAATAGCCATTCGCAGTTAGTGCTGTTTGCAGTTTCAGTTATATCAGGCTCAGCTTTATAGTAGACTAAGATCTCCCCTCCTTTTTTTTTTACCTTGTCTATCTTTGCGAGCTATTTTATATCCTTCTAGAGACAGAAGGTTAGATGAGATTGGGGGCTTCAACCAAGTTTCTGATAAACTAAAAATATCAGGGTCATATTTTAATACCTAGGCTTCAGTTTCCTTTCTTTTAGGCAACAGGCTTCATACATTCAAATGAGCCATTTTGAACCCCCCCCCCCCTTTGTACCATACATTATAAGCCTGATGTTGATTTTGAGTTAAAGGCCCAGGCTTTAATTCCATACCACCTGCTAGCATTAGCTTTAACCAGAATTTGACTATCAAGACAGTATCTGTTAAGATGGTATTTACAGCAGGAGAAGTAAATCCTCCAATTCCATACAGATCCCTCCTCAAAATTCCTATGTACTGTCTAATAGATAGGTCAACATTGATAGCATTGTATAAACTGTATGAGTAGTAAGAAAAATATTCAAGACTCTCATCTTGATTCAAGGGCTGCTCTGTAGTGTAGGGAATGCAGAGTGACCCTTTGTCCAGTAAAATCAGGCCCAAAAGACAAAGAAATAAATAAACTTGATAACTGTAATTTCTAAACATTTTAAATGTTAAAACCCAAGCAAGACAACCTAATTCACTAATAAATTATTAAAGTAGTGTAAAATAATATAACCTAATATGAGAATAAAAATATTTCTACCCACTCACGCTCGCGCCTGCGCACTCTCACCTCAGACTTGCACAGGCTTGTAACTGTTGTAGCCCTGCCTTCTAGCTGCTGGTTGGTGGATTGGCTTGCTGCCGAGCCCCCTTGCAAAATCCAAGCAACCAGTGCACAGGGAACGCAATGCAGTAGACAGGTAGGAGTTTGCATTTCCTTGAGGCAAAGTGGTTCTGTTGCTTGCAGCTCGCAGTAGATGTTTCAAGCAGGAATACTGTTCCATCTCAGGGTGGCGTGGGCTTGTAACTGTTGTAGCATCACCCTTCTAGCTGCTGGTTGGTGGATTGGCTGGCAAGCACCTAACTAAAGGTCTGGTGCAGGAAGGTTGTCCTTTATTGGCTGACTGGAGGCAGGACAGATGAGATGTAAACTAGAGAAAGAAAATGAGATAGTACAAGGGTTCACCAAGGGTACAAAGCAAATCAGTGGACCACTAAGTGAAGGATAATTGAACAGGGGAACAATAAGCCCAAAATGAGGTGTTTATCTTGCCTGAGGGGTACACGCAACATACATATCAATTGTACCTTACACACACCTCACAAATGCTGTGCACTTCAACTACACTTTAAAAACATGCACTTTTACTAATATTCACCTCATCTGAACCTTACAGACTTTACATTTAGCATTATAAACCACTGACGTGCTTTCGGCCAGTCAGTATGCAGAGTTTCTGTACTTATTTATTTATTTACTTATTGAAAAGTTTCACCAGGATAGGCACACCAAACAATATAAAACTGCTCATCTCACAGAGCGTCCTGGGAAAGGGAACATGGGAATACAGTAATCAAAAGCACATTTCCATGCAGTATTATAAAACAGTATATATACACAATAATCAACACCACATTTCCAAAAGTAATACAGAACAGGGAAGCAACAGAGTGAAAAACAATACATCAGTTAGTAGCATTAGATAAACATTCGGATTTGATGCGAGAGGAACAAATTAACAGCACTGCAGACTTAATATATACAATGTGGACAAGTAAGTGCAATAAAGTACATTGGTTTCTCCTCACGTTAAGTTCTAGGCTGGGAAAGAGGATGGGGAAGCCGTAGGGGAGATTAGGAGGAGTGAGAAGCCAGAGGGGAAATAGGAGCAGCTGCAGGACGGAGAGAGGGAGTTGAGGAGGGAAGTCAAGATGGACCACGGCGAGGAGGAGGAGTGCCTGATTTGATGAGGCATTGAGTTCCAAAGCTTAGGGAACCTATAGAAGAAGGACGATTGGCTTCTAGAGGTGGTGAGCCGTGGCATAGCTAGGGTGCAGGAGTCACTGAATCTGAGTGAGAGAGGGGTGGCTGGGTGGGAGGACAGTGAGTAGACAAGGTAAGGGGGAAGTGTATCAAACCAGAATTTAGGGACACATTTTATGTAGTGGGCTAGAAGATGGTTTTCCAAGGAAGGAAAAGTTAGAGAGCAATATACATGTTACAGTGGTGGGTAAAGGAAGGGGCATCAAGAGCAAAATGACAGAAAGCACTGAAAAGGGTGTCAAATCTGGTTAAGGATGACTTTGGTGCAGCACTGTAGACTATCTCACAGTAGTCAAAGATGGGTAGTATCATTTTCTGGGCAGTCTCCTGCCTATCCTGTAGAGGTTAACAGCTTTGGTTCCTGTAAAGGGCAGCTAATTTGGGGTGCAGCTTTTTCAGATGGAGTCTATGTATCTAGGGAAGTTTAGGTGCTGGTCTAGCCAAACCCCAAGATACCTAAAGGAGGAGGTGTCCTCCGGAGTAGAGCCATCAAGGGTATGGAAGAAGGGCACTTGAGTTAGCCTAGAGAGTTTTTGCCTAGTGCTGAAGGTTATGGAGACTGTTTTCATGGTGTTGAGGAAAAGCTGATGGGAGCCTAGCCATTGCTGAACTTTCTCAAAGTCATGCTGAAGTGTGGAAGTGACATCAGTTGGCGATTGACCAGAGTAGGAAAGGACAGTATTGTCAGCATACATTTGGATGGAAGAGGAGGAGGTGCACACTGATGGGAGGTCATTAAGGAATATGGAGAATAGTAGGGGCCCAAGGACGGAGCCTTGGGGTATACCAGCATTAACGTAGAGTTGGGGGGGGGGTGGAATCAGAAGTTTTAACTGACTGTCCAGCCTGTTAGGTAGGAGCTAAACCAATTTTTGGCTGAATCAGACAGGCCAGCAGATCGCAGATTATTTAGGAGGAGGGGGTGGGAGACAGTGTCAAAAGCCTTTGTAAGGTTGACAAAGATCGCAGATGTGATTAGACCACTGTTCATACCTGAGAGTATGGAATCAGTGAGCCTAAGTAAGGAAGTGGTAGTGGAATGATCTCTCCTAAAATGAGATTGATAGGGAGTGAAAAAGGCAGAGTCAGAGAGGTAAGAAGAGAGTTGGGAGAGGACCAGGTGCTCCTGAAGCTTAGCGACAATGGGTAGAGAGAGAGAGAGAGAGAGAGAGAGAGACAGATTGATCGATAGTTCCTGGGCGTAGAAGGGTCACCTCCATTGGGTAATGGGAGAACTACTGCATGCTTCCATGGGTCAGGGATGGAGGCCAGTGAGAAGGAAAGGTTTAGTAAGGCAGCAAGTGGTGAACACGTGGCATGAGCGGAGAGGAAGCGAGGTTTGGGTGCAGTTCGCTGTCATGCAGGAATGCTATGAGGGAACACTGCACTTGAACACCAGAGGGGAGGAAAGCAAAATTAAATAAAAAAAAGACTAAACTTATTATAAAATCACTCAAACTAATCTCAAGTGACATAAATAAGTTAACAGGGCCTCAAGGAATGTATTTTATGGTATAAAAAGACACCTCTTCTGAGTGTTGGGCAGACATAACTGCTCAGCTTCACTTTGTGGTCCTTTCACCCAAACCAAACCTCAGGCTCAGAGTCTCTTATACCTTAAGAGACATCCCTACAAAGCCTTATTTACTTGTAGTATGCATCTCAATTGCACTTTATAAATGTTCCTACGGCTTACAATCTTTACATTTAGTTTTTATTGCACAAACAAATCTTTAGGCAGGACCTATTTTCAAAGGATCTAGAGTTATACATGCAAAACATAGGAGCACACATACATCAGTTATTGATGAATACACAGTGCAACATTAAAGAATACAAATGACATGAAAGGTGACATACAAAGTGATAAGAGAATACATTATCAGGATTGCTACAGAATTAGAAGCAGCTACAAATAATGGAGGTAGTAAATACTTCCTTTAACTGATTTTTAGAAACATAGAAAGTGATGTCAGAAGGGGACCTCCAGAACCATCTAGTCTGCCCTTAGGCCTACCCCCCTTCCCTAAATGCTATTCAGAGTCATGATTCTTTTGTACCTATCCCAAGCCTTTTTGAATGTTCCAACTGTTTTTGCTTCCCCCACCTCAGGTGACAGGCAGTTCCACGCATATACCACCTTCTCTGCAAAGAAGAACTTTCTTGTGTTGCCCTTCAGTTTGCCCACTTCTAGCTTCATGCTGTGACCTCTTGTTCTTGTGTGAGTCTTGAACTGAAAAAGGTCCTGAACCTGTACCTTGTTAATTCCTTTCATGTATTTGACTGTTTCTATCATGTCTCCCCTATCTCTCTGTTGTTCAGATGAATACAAGTTGAGTTCTTGCAGTCACTTCTCGAAGTTTATATCATGGAGTCCCTGTATCATTTTTGTAGCTTCCCTCTGCACTGTCTCAACTGAGGTCTCCAGAACTGTACACTCTACTCGAGATGCGGTTTCGCCAAAGATCCATAAAGTGCCATGATAACCTTTCTTTTTGTGCTAGTAATTCCCCTCCCTATGCAGCCCAGCATTTCATTTGCCTTTAATGCTGCTTTCTCGCATTGTTTGGATGTTTTCAGATCATGTGATACTAGTACTCCCAGATCTCTTTCCTGTTTTGTTGATTCTAATTTGGCTTCCCTAGAAGGTATTCTGCATCTGGATTACTCTTCCCTATGTGCATGATTTTGCACTTTTTAGCGTTGAAATTTGGTTGCCATGTGTGTGACTAATTTTCTAGCTTTCTAAGGTCAGCCCTCATCCTTTCCACTCCACTGGGAGTGTCCACCCTATTGTATATCTTTGTATCATCTGCGAAGACTCACTTTGCCTTCCAGACCCTCAGGTATGTCGCTGATAAAAATACTGAATAGGATGAGGCCCAGTACCAATTCCTGTGGTACACCGCTGGTCACTTCCCTTTCTTCCGATAGGGAACTGTTCAGCACTACCCTCTGTTCCCTTCCTTTTTAGCTAACTCCCGATCCAGTCTAAAACATTTTGGCCCACCCCCATGCTGCCCAGTTTATTTAATAACCTTCTGTGTGGGACCGAATCAAAGGTTTTGCTGAAGACTAGATAAACCATGTCCACAGCACTGCCCTGGTCCACTACTTGGGTCACCCAATTGAAGAAGTCAATAAGATTTGTCTGTCATGACCTCCCAGCAGTGACTCTGTGCTGTCTTTGGTCTAGTCTTCCATTATCTTTGAGAAAGGATACAATTCTCTTCTTGAGTAGGGCTTCCATTGTTTTTGCCCACAATTGAGGTGAGGCTAACTGGATGGTAGTTGCCAGCACTCTCCTTGCTACCATTTTTGTGAAGTGGGACAACTGTGGCCTTCTTCTAGTACCAGTCCACATTCCAAAGATTGGTTGAATAGCCTGGTCAGGGGAGCTGCCAGTTCCTCCCTTAGCTCTCTCAGTAATCGTGGATGAACATCGTCCAGTCTCATAGCATTTTTCACCTTGAACTTTTCTAGTTCCTTCATGACTCTTCTGTAAAAGGTTCCAAATCAATTCTGCTGCTGCTTGTACTTTTTTCTGGCATGGGTGGTCCACTCCCTTCCCCTTCTTTGGTGAAAACCAAGCAAAAATATCTGTTGAGGATTTCAGCTTTTTCTTTATCATCCTCCACATGCCCGCCATCTTCCCTTGCCAGTCTGAGTATGCCTCCACTCTTCTTTTGTTGCTGACGTATCTGAAGAAGATTTATCTCCCTTTTTGACCTCTCTGGCCATCTTCTCCTCAGTTGTTGCTTTGGCTGCTCTGATTAGCTTGCCTGCTTCCTTTTATTTCTCCTTGTATGCTTCCACATCCTTTTCACAGCCCGTTTCCTTTATTTTTTGAAGGCAGTTCGCTTCTCCCTGACCTTGGTGGCCAAGTCCTTTGAAAACCAGAGCGGGTTTCCTTCTTTTTGTGCTTTGCTCACTTTTTGTATACATTGGCTAGAGACACATCCAGTAAAGCTGTTTTGAGAATAGTCCAGTACTCATATACTCCTCCATCCGAGTTATGTTGGATAGGCTCTGTGTGAGCTCCTTTTTCATTTTGGCAAAATCTGCTCACCTAAAGTACAGGATTTTAGTTTTGGAGTGCTTGGTTTCTTTTTCTGTTTTTATTTGGAACCATACCACGTGGTGGTTGCTGGACCCCAGGTGGCTCCCAACTTCTACCCCAGAGATGTTGTCACCATTGGTGAGTAACAGGTCAAGGACAGCATGCCCCCCTTAGTGGGTTCCTTCAGGAGTTGCTTCAGACCAGAGAGCTGTATAATCTTCAGGAAGTCTGCTCCTGGAAGAGGCTGCTGTATGGGTGTTCCAGTTAATATTGGGTAAGTTAAAATCACAGACCACTATAACTTCCCCTTTAGCACTCATTTTGTGTATGTTTTCTAGGATCTCCTTGTTCCCCTTTTTTCCAGATCGTTGGGGATCTGTACACCATCCCCACCCAAGTGGCTGCCCCCTCTACTGGGTTCCAGTGTAACCCAAATTGTTTCTGCATCAGAGTGTGTGCCATGGGTCCTTGTAGCTTTTTTCCCTTCTTTTACATATATTCCTACCTCACCCCCTTTTTTGCTATGTCTATCTTTTCGAAAAGGCAGTATCCTGGAATAGTTACTTCCAAGTCATGTTGTTCATTTAACCAGATCTCTGTAATGGTGACCCAGTCAGGATCTGCCTCTGTGATAATAGTTGTGAGGTCAGCTATTTTATTTGCTAGGCTTTGTGTGTTCATGTACATTGCATTCCAAGTTTGACTTGCCCCTTTTTTCGAGTTCAGCCCGTTGCTAGATCCTGTTTTTCTAGTGTCCCCTGAGCTCTTTCTTACTGGATGACACCTTCATTCTTTGACTGTTGCCCCAAGTTAGGAGGGTTTTTGGGGAGAGGCAGCAGTTTCTTTTATTGCTATTATTTTGAAGGAGTAGATTGAGTCATAGCCCCTTAACAAGGCAGTTGAAGCAGTCCAGGATCTGACAAATCTAAAAGAGAAGGAATTCTGGCATATCAAGGATTTTGTTAGCTGTTAAAGAGTTAAGTGCTGTGTCCCTGGTAGAATATTTATTATCAATGAATTTGAAGGTAGACTGCAGCTCCAGGAGAGCTGCCCAGTCAATGCTTTTTTGTCCATGACCATGGTATGGAATTGCTCACGTAAGTTGAAGTTTAGCTGCCTCAAGATATTATGTAGTACACAGGTGTGAATGTCCAACACAAATCGGCAGGCCCTGTTAGGGAGGCCTGTAACCCTGGACAGCACACTATCATTTGCAGCACCATAGACAGCAATGTCATAATCAGTGACACTAAAGATAAAACACTGAACCAGGTGTTTTTTTAATTTCAGGAAGAAAATTTCACCTGTTACAATAAAAATAGCCAATTCTGGTATTAACAACCTTAGACGAGAGGTCTGTGTGCTCGGGGAAGGACAGTACTGTCAAGGATCACCCCATGGTATTTGAATTTGTTCACCTGTTCTAGCCAGGGTAGTATTAGCAGAGGTATTAATGATTTGTGCAGGGGTGGATTCAAGCTTGCTACATGTGCCAAAGAGCATACTCAGTCTTCTTTATCTTCAAAACTAGGAGATTTTGAGAGAACCAAGTCTGAATAGAGTCAAAGTCTTGTTGTAGACTCAGTCGCAGGTGATCAGGGTTTTTACACTTGCAAAGATTATAACATCATCAGTGCAAAGTATAATAAAGGAATAATGCACAACAGGGTGTGTATCGTGCTGGGATAATGTTATGTCTCCGGTGGTTGGCAGCTGAGTATGTCCAACACCCAAGAAGTGACATTATCCAAACACGACACACACCCTGGAATACATTATTCCTGTTATACAATGGCTCGTGTGTAAGAAAAAAAAAAAAGAAAAGAGATAGAAATAAGATTAAAAAGTTTATTAGAACTATTTTTTTTGTCACATTTTCAATAGGTAGGTATACTTTAAAAAAAATAGTGCTGATTATTTCTTTTGGCCAGTAGGTGGAGCTGCTGGCTGCTGTGGTGTGTGGCTCTCTGTTGCTCAGTCCCTCACAGCTTTCCTACAACCTGTATACTTGTTGCTCCCTGCCCCCCCATTCTCTCTTCTATTGTATGTTTGTGTTTTTTTTTCTTTTTTTTATTATTGTTATATTTGTGTGTTGCAGGACACCAGCTGAATGGCCGCCCCCACTGTTGACATTGCGAATGCAGTGATGACTGTCTGTGGTTCTCCTGGTACAGCTGCTGTGTGTTTTCTACCAGGGAAGATTAAGACAGACGCTAAGTTATGCTAGGATAACATCATGGGTCGAGCCCCAGACTGACCAATCACAGACCAGCATTCTTTCTTGTCGTTGTATAATGTCAAATGTTTGATGGACAAATGGAAGTTGGTTAAGGAAAAGACTAAACACTTAGGCCCCTGTATAGACCCCTTGGGGACTCTTACAGAAACATCCCTGTCATCCAACAAAACTCTCCTGCATTTACAGTTTGTGTTCTGCAAGGTAGACAATTATTAAACCTGCCAACAGTATCCTTAGTTAGGCACAGCAATAATAGTTTTTTGCACAGTAAGGCATGGTTAATGAGATCAAAGGCCTTAGTTAACTCTACATATTGAGCCTGCCAGCTCCATTCTGTCCACAGCACCACATAGGAATTTGGTGAACTCATGCTAAAGTTTTTCCTGAAACCACACCGTTCCATGACCTGAAGATCATATTTTTTTGAGGAAGTCAACAAGTTTGTCATTCACGACCCTCTCAAGTGCCTTTTACAAGGGGAAGGGGCTGGAGAAAGACCAGTAGTCTGTGGAGATATTGGCATCACCACCCTTGAATACTGGGATTACACAGGCCTTCTTCCAAATTAATTTTTATTTATTTGTTACACAGAAGACACTTTAGGCTGAGCCTATTTTCAAAGGGTCTAGGGTCATAAAGACAGTGAAAGCAGTACAAAGGAGATTTAACATATTTGCAAATACAAGGTGCAACATTCACAGCACAAAAGGGAATTAGGTAGGTATAATGAATAAGTTATTTTGAATTAAATAAGCTATAATCCCCAAGTCAGACATAAATAAATAGTGAGATATATTATAAATACACAGAACGATGGGTAGAAACAGAGCCAAATGGCGAAAGGTTCAGAGACCATAGGGCCTATGGAGAAGTGTGTGCATGTATTGGGGAGGGTCAGGTGATCAACAAAAGCAGGCACATGGGTGGGGGGAGTCAGTGAAAATAGGAGATGGGATTTAAAGTTGGTTAGCGAGTCAGTGACTTTAAGGGAGGGGGTAAGGGAGTTCCATAATTTTGGGCATCTGAAGGAGAAATGATCCTGTCCTAGTGAGGTTTTACAACAAGGTAGCACCAAGAAGTTATGTTCTACACCTCTTGTAGGGTAACTGGTGTGCACTGGGCACAGCATGGCCAGGACCCCAGGGGATAACAGTCCCAGCAAGACTTTTGAATAGAAATAGAGAGTTTAATGGCAGATGTTGACTGCTTGGCCCACCCAGTCTGCCCATTTCCCAACCTATTGGGTAAGCTGCAGATCCTAGTTAACCAACAGCCTACTTCCTCCTACCCCCACAATAATTGCCTTATGTCTATCCCATGCATTCTTGAATTCCCCCACTCTTTTTGACCCCCACAACCTCCTCAGAAAGGCCATTCCATGCATCCACCACCCTCTCTGTGAAAAAAAAATACTTCCTCGCATTGCCCCTGAGCCATCCCCCCATCTTCAAATTGTGCCCCCTTGTTTTTGCACATTTCTTTCTGAAAGATGCTATCACTCTTGGACTTTGTTGATTCCCCTGAGGTACTTGAAAGTTTCTATCATGTCCCCCCTCTCCCTAAGGGTATATATATTAAGCTTCTTTAGTTTTTCTTCGTATGGTTTCTGGTGCAGACCCTACACCATTTTAATTGCCCTTTTCTGGACCGCCTCCATCCTGTCTAGTCCTTGGGGAGATGGGGTCTCCAGAACTGCACACAGTACTCCAGATGGAGTCTCACCAACTGTCTGTACAGAGTGATGACAACCTCTTGTTTTCTACTGGTGATGCCTCTCCCTGTGCATCCCAGTATTCCCCCAGCCCTCCTTATTGCCTTTTCACATTGCCTACCTACCTTTAGGTCATCTGATATGACTACCCCCAGGTCCCTTTCTACTATTGTTGTTGTTGGTACCTCTCCCCTACTATGCACTCTTCCCCTGGGTTTTTGTTTCCGAGGTGCACTTCTTTGCAATGAATCTAAGCTGCCATACTTTTGACCATTCCTCTAACCTTGCCAAGTTCCTTCTCATCCTTTCCACCCCCCTTGTGCATCAACCCTGTTGCAGATCTTTGTGTCTTCTGCAAAGAGGCATACTTTTCCTTCCAGTCCTTTCTGCAATGTAACTTATAAAGACATTAAAGAGGACCAGCCTCAGTACTGAACCCTGCGGTAGCCCGCTGATACTCACCCTTTCTTTGGAGTGGACTCTGTTTACTATTACCCTCTGTGTCCTGTTGTCCAGTCAATTTTTTACCCATGCTACCACCCTGGGACACACTCCCAGGCTGGCTAACTTGTTTATTAATCTTTTGTGTGGGACTGTGTCAAATGCCTTGCTAAAGTCTAGGTAGGCCACGTCCACAGCCCCTCTCTGGTCTACTACTTTGGTCACCTAGTCAAAGAAATCTATTAGATACGTCTGACATGACCTTCCCGCTGTGAATCCATGCTGCCTTGGGTCCTCTGCCCTGCTGGCCTCTAGTTACTCAACAATTCTTTCTTTAAAAGGTGATTCCATCATTTTCCCTACCACTGAAGTCAAACTAACAGATCTGTAGTTTTCAGCCTCTGCCTTGCTCCCACTTTTGTGAAGGAGAATCACATCCACCTTTCTCCATTCCTCAGGTACCACACCATCCACCCATTATTTGTTAAAAAGGGTAGTCAGTGGTGTCACTAGTTCTCCCCTTAGTTCTTTTAGAATTCTGGGGAATTCTTGCCTTGTCTGCCTTGAGTTTTAGGAGTTCTTTCAGGACCCTTTCTTCAGTGAATGGACTAGTATTGACCCCCCTATCCACAGGTCTTCTATTGTTTGGTTTCGGTACTTCCCCCTCCTCTTCTGTGAATACTGAACAAAAGTATAAGTATTCATTCAGTATCTCTGCCTTTTCACTGTCACCCTCTGCCCACTCACCCACCCCCTTTATTAAGCCTCACTATCCCTCTCTTGTTCTTTCTTTGCTCTCTAATGTACCTATAAAAGGTTTTATCCCCCTTCTTAACTAAGTTGGCTATCTTTTCCTCGGTTTGGGCCTTTGCTATTCTGACTGCTTTCCCCACTTCCTTCTGCTTCAACTGATACAGTTCTCTGTCCTGCTCCTTTCTGTGATTTCTTATACTTCCTGAATGCTATATTTTGCTCCCTAACCTTCCCTGCCACCTCTTTTGAGAGCCATAGTGATTTTTTCCTTCGTTTTGTTTTATTTGCTTCTCACAAAGGTTTGTTGCCTCTATGATGGTAGTTTTGATTTTTCCCCATTGTTCCTCCACCCCTCCTTCCTGCCCTTTTGCTATTGCATTCCTTAGGCACTTTCCCATTCTGCCAAAGTCACCCCTTCGACAGTCTAGTACCCTTGCATTTGCATGGCCTGACTCTACAGCTGTGATTATCGTGAACCACACTGCCTGGTGGTTGCTTGTTCCCAGATGACTACCCACTTCTAAATCCGAAATCCTCTCACCGTCCCTGTTTGAGAGCACCTGGTCTAAGACTGCTCCCTCCTGAGTGGGTTGCAACACTAGCTTCCTGAGGCATGCTCCCTGTAGGGCACCGAGATTCGAGAATAACTCTGCTCTTGGATGTGGCTGTAGCAAATGTGCTCCAGTTAACATCTGGCATATTCAGGTCCCCCCAACAACAATATCTCCTGTTTTTCTGCCATTCTAAGGATGCCTCTTACTTTGTTGTCCATTTTCTCCCCATGAGACAGGGGTCTGTATACAACCCCTGTGCCTATTGTGGTGCCATTTCCTGTCTCCAAGGTGATCCACAGTGCCTCCTCTCCTCCTTGTTTACCCTTTAGTCCCATTGCTTTGATCCCTTCCCTTATGTAGAGAGCTCCTCCTCCTCTTTTACCCTCCCTGTCCCTCCTGTAGATTGTGTGCCCAGATATGTTGACATCCCAGTCATGGTTCTCTGTGTACCATGTTTCTGTGACTGCCACAATATCCAGGCATCCCTCTTCCATCAAGGCCACTAGTCCAGGAAGCTTGTTACCCAGACTATGGGAATTGGTACTCATCAGTCATCGTCCTCCATTTTTTCATGGCCTTACCCTTATTAGCTCCATCCCTGTACTTACTGCCTTTGTCTTCCCCCCCCATTTGCCTTGCCCTGCCCCTATTGACTTCTTGCCTTGGTGTTAACCTGCTAACTACCCTGTTTTGTGGGGGAGCTGAAATTCCCTGCTTCTTTTTAGCGCTTCCCCTTGGCTAGTTTAAAAGCTTTCCAATGAAGAATTTAAACCTATCACCTAGGATCCTGGTTCCCCTCCCAGACAGATGCAGACCATCGCATCAGTATAGGCCTGTATCCCTTCAGGTGGACTCCCAGTCCCAGATGAAGCCAAAACCTTGTGCTCTGCACCAGTTTTTAAGCCATTCATTGAATCCCAGGGTGTGGAATACTCTAGCCTCACCGATGTTATAGACAGCACCTCTGAGAAGGTTACTGTGCATGCTACTTGTCTAAGGACCCTCCCCAACTCCACAAACTCCTCCTGCAAAGCTCTGATCCCATTCCCAGCTAGGTCATTTGTCCCTAGGTGGACAGTGACAACCAGCTTCCTCTTCTGTGCAGCTGCTCCCGCGATCCTGAGGATTTGCTTCCTGTCCCTCCATGCCATGGCACCAGACAGGCACCTTCTCTCCCTCTCCCCTCCCTCCCTCAGTTCTACCCCCCTAACAATTGAGTCCCCCACCAGGAGCAGTTTCCTTCCCCCCCATGGGGTTCTGTGCCACCCTCCTGTGGGTCTCCCTTGTGGAGGTTCCCAGCATCCTCATTGGTCTCCATTGCAGGTGCCTCATAGAGGAACAATGCTCCACCAGAATGACATATGAATTGTGGAGAGGTACTACTGGAGGATGTGCCTGTGTTCCCCCGCCCTCACCCTCCCTGAGCCCACCGTAGATCCAGCTGCTCCTTATTCCTGGCAACCTCTGAGGGCAGTGGCCTGGTGGTCCCTGGGTGGAGAAGGTTTCCCAATCTCCTGCCAAGTCTTGGAGGGGAGGAGGTTTCCTACTCCTTACCAGGTTGGCTCATGGCGGCAACCTCCTGCCATAGAGCAGATAGGAGTCTGCAAATAGGGCAGCATCGCAGCCTCCAGAATGTCTCCTGAAAGACTGCTGCCACACACCCAGTGCATTGCACCACTTCCCCACATGTCTCTCTCCCTTCCTGTAGAAATTTTTTTTTTTTTTTGTCTGTGATTAGGATACTATACTGTAATTGGGAGTCTAGATTCAGCCAACCTAGATTATTATATAGTGTGCATGTATGAGAATCCTGTCTCAAGTTGAGTATATAGTAGCAGGCTCTGTTCAGCAAGCCTCTGACCCTAGCCAGCACTCTGTTACAGGAGGCACCATATACCACAAGGCCATAATCAGTGAGTCTGGGGATGTAGCATATGACTACTAGATGCTTTATTTCTGGGAGAAATACATTCCTGTGTCTGTAAAGCAGGCCAAGTCTGGCGTAAGCTGCCTTAGTGCATCCACATGTGCTGCATAGGTTAATCCAGAATCTAGGGTTAGCCCCAGATATTTAAAGGAGCACACCTGCTCAATAGGGGCTCCCAAGGTGAAGGTAATGTCTAGGGAAGGAGGAGTAAGGGATTTAGTTCAAGCAGAGAAGAGCATAGATTTTTTTTTTTTGTATTTAGGACAAGTAAATTGGTGGTGAACCAGTGTTGGATTGCTGAGAAATGCTAGGGATTATACCATTTCTCAAGGACAGATTAAAAAGTAATTGCAGCCATCTCGATGACGTTGAGTGAAGGGTGTTCGCTTGACATGCTGCCGACCCCGGGTTTGCACCCCGAGGCCAGGTATCAGGAGTGAAGTCCAGCGGGGAGGGAGTTTAGAGCATCCTTTGGATGCTTCCCTCCCAGGGTGGGTAGACCTCAGACTGCTGTCTGCCCCTGGAGGTGGCTTGGGGTTGGTGTTCTTGGTGGCGTGTGGCCTCGACACCTTGCTGAACACCCCCACCCCCAGGATGCCAGTGTGGCCAGTCCTTTGTTGGAGGGTGTGTGAGTGGGTCAGGAGAAAATTGGAGAATTGGCCCTCGGCCAACCAGATGATGGCTTCTGGTCCCCACAGCCACGATGGTCTAGAGGTGTCCGTGCCAACCCTCACTGTGCCTGGGATATGTTTTATGCCTATGGGCATTTCTCTTCTCCCATTTGCCCCCTACAGGGGGAGGGACTCTCACGAAGGGATACATCACGTTACCTGGGGTCACAGTGCAGATGGGAGCGGCAGATGGTTATGGGCTGTGACAGCCCAAAGGAGTAGCTGACCGAGGGCCTGGAGAGAAGCAAAAAAAAAAAAAAAAAGAAACTAATTGTATTTATGTGATTTCAGTAAGGCCAAGCTTTAGAAGTTTCCTGTCAATGTTGTCAATACCCAATCTGGTCTAAATTTTGAGCTTGGACAGGTAGCCATACACTTCCCCATATAAGCTGTTTAAAATAGAATTTAGGGAGATTGGTCTTGCCAGGCAGGTCCCCAGGTACAGTAGAGTTCTTGCTTGGGTCTGGTATGTAGGCAGATAAATCACTCAAAGTTTTATTAAATATATTGGCTATATTTTTGTCACTGCCAGTAGCAACCCCATCTAGTATGATAGTGTGAGAAAGGGTTTTCTTTCAGTTCCCCGTAAGTCCATTGATATTAGCCCAGAGTTTTTTTGGCTGGTTCGGTAGTTTTTTTTTGTTGTTGTTGCTTTCGTTTTCTGAGATATATAGAAGTCAGCTTGAGCAACCCAGATTTGGATTTTAATGGAGTTGCGCAGTTCTTTATATTTTTGAAGGTATTTATGTTGGCCAAAGTCTTTGTAGAGATTTCACAGTCTATCTCTGTCACAAATCATGTTCTTTATGGCAGTAATGAACCATTCCTGCGAGTTTTCCTTAATAACAATTTGCCTGAAAGAGGCAACAAACGTCACAGACCCTGTTGAACTCTTGGATAAAGTAGTCAAGGGCTGAGTTAATATCTTGAGTTTTGTTTAGAAAATGCTAGTCGATGTGCCGGAAGAAGGGTCTTAAAATAGGGGAGCTTTTGCATATAGAATACATGAGCAGTAGTTTTAGTCAGTTCATTTTTACTAATCTTGGCAGACCATTTACTGGTGACAGGTGAGTGGTCACTTAAGAAGTCAGGTAGAACTTTAGTAGAAATTATTTTATCGCTATGAATAACCAATATCCAATGAAGCAGGGTACCAGTACCTGTTTTATAGTAAATCCGAGTGGGTTTAGTAATAAATTGGGGGGGATAGATGTTAGCATTTCATTCTAAAATCCTCGTATTTAATGAAGGCCGGGTAGATGCTGCACAGGGGCAGGGTGTAAAGGACAAATTCAAATAATAAAACAACAGCATAAAAGTCCTGTACTCACCAACCAAAGATAACATGCTACTCAAAATATTGCCAAGTGAAGGTAATTTATTAAAGTGCCAGTGCTAAAAATACACAGTGCCCTAACGCGTTTCGGAAATAAACTTTCCTTTATCAAAGGATCTGTGGTCAATGATAAAAAGGCAGTGTCTGTGACCTTTGAAACCAGCCAGAAAGCTGCCAGGCTCTACACTTTCAGCTTTCTCTACACTGGAAGGCTCCCTTCTTGATGTAGTCCCATTATTCAAGTACCTTGGTGTATGGCTGAACTCCAAGCCTGACTACTCCACCCACACTGATGCTATCCATGTGAAACTCTGCCCCGAAGCTTGGCACGCCATACCAAAATACAGACTGTCTTTCCCTGTTTGTCTACCGTGAATTAATCACCAAAATGGTGTTCCCGATCTTTGACAGGCTGATGTGGTCTGTGGGACTTCTTCCTCTACTTCCCTTGCCAGTCTCAATACTCTCTGTAATGCCTTTTGTCACTTTGCAACTAACTCCCCTACATGTATGCACCACTGCTCCCTGTACTCCCTCCTCTCCATCCTCCCACTACACTTATGTCACCAGTTACACAGCACTGTCTTCATTTCCAAGTATTAGTTTGGCCCCCTGTCATCCTGTCTAACTTCACTCGTCTCTTATATCCCTCCTGCTCCATGCTCCCTTTGCTCAAGAGAGAAGCACACCTTCTCCATTCCTCACCCACGTTCCTCTGCCAGATGATCTTCCTTCTCCTATCACCTGCCACTTCTCTGGAACCAGCTCCATCATGCCACTCATCATTCCACCACTATAGGATTCATCAGGCATCAGCTGAAACTTCCTTGTCAACTGAACTTAATAAATCAATTTATTATTTGTTAGGTGCCCAATCCCAGAGGCTCTGGGCGCCGTATAATAAAAGAAGATGAAGCAAACAAATTAAAACATTTGGTTACATAAAGAAAACCATAGCATATAAATAATTAAGATTTCTGCACCTGTTGTGACGGATATGTTTTGTGTGTTGACAATCTCAGGTTTACTTGCTCTAGATTTTATGCATCTCATTGTTACTTAGCACTTTATTCCTACTGCCTGTTTGTATGATTACTGTACTTTTATCAAACGGTCTGTAATTTTTCATCATTTTATTTATTGTACTGAGGGGCTGTCTACAGGTTACCCTTCCCATGGATTGCACCAGGAAACAAACCTAGGCTCAGCATGCTTTCCCCTGATGCCAATTTTCAAATAAAATAAATAAATAAATGTTAAGGGCAAGTAGCTCACAAGCAGAGGCTTCTACCCTAATGAAAAGTTTGTGAACTTGTAGATTGGATTTAATGTACACATGGTGGTCACCACCCCTTCTTAGCTCGCTGTCCTCCCTGAATAGACTGTACAAGTCAGTTTCAATTTCCTTATCATTAATCCTGTTGGTAAGCAACATCTCAGTTACTGCCACTACATTGAACTGGGAGCTAGAAACCCATACCTTAAATTCATCACGTTTAGGCCTAAGGCTGCCAGTATTGATATAGGCTATGTCTAGAAAACACATGCAGGATATTGCAGGGACAGCTTGGTCAAGATTGGGGTGAACATTGTCAGTGAGAAAAAGTAATAGGAGCAGCACTTGGCTGAGTACATAGCTAACTTTAGAGGCGTTAGAGGTGACTTTATGTGGACATTTAACCTTTTTTAGATATTATGCAGACTCTCTTAGTAAATCTTAATATGTTATCACCAGATGAGTCCTTGTAATTTAAGGGATCAGAGAACCTTTGTTTCTAGAGAAGCATGGGAAATTAGGACCATAGATAGTGTTCAGCACTGGCTTAGAGTGAAAGGTCCCATGTACTAGGGCCTGAGGAGTTAGAATATCACTATACTGAATATCAGTATACTGCAGTAAGGAGTAGGTAAGAGAGTAGCGTGATACACAGATACATAGACAGTGTCGACAGATAAGGGACTATGGCCCACCCAGTCTGCCCATTTGAGCTTGTAAGTTCACTTTATGTTTTCCTAGAAGTCTGTTGCCCCTCACCCCAACCTCCAGAATTCCTTTACATCTATCCCATGCATTCTTAAATCCCGTGAATGTTTCTGCCCCCACCACTTCCTCTGGCAGGGTGTTCCACTTGTCCACCACCCGTTCTGTGAAGAAATTCTTCCTCACATTTCCTCTGAATCATCCTCCCTCCAACTTCATCCCATGCCCTCTAGTCCTGGAACATCTTTTTTCCTTAAAAATAGTGCATTCCTGCACCCTGTTCCTCCCTGTAAGATACTTGTATGTCTCTATCATACCTCCTCTCCTCCAGGGAGTACATATTCAAGTCCTTCAAACTGTCCTCAAAGGACTTGTGTAACCCCCCTGCAAATGGGGGTTCCCAAAAGACTTCCAGGAGCTTGCTTGAATGCTCCAAGCCTGAATGGTGTTTGGCGTTTAAGCCATTTATCAGTGAGTGTTTTTAGAGCCTCTGGTACTGTCTCTTTAAGAGCTGTCTGCTTGCAGACATAATTAGTTTGTATGGGGGGACTGTGTGCTTCTCTGTTTGAGTACCACTCGAGCTGCTGCCAATTCACTCCATTTTGCAGTCACTAGGGTGCAAAGGGAACCTATCTGAAAGATGTAACTGTTTGCCAGAAATCATTTACAGTAATAATGAAATTACAGTTTGTCTAACCTGCTTTCTTTGCAGTCAGAACTGTGTCTGCCTAGTTCCCCATTCTGGTTTTGAACTGCTGAACTGGACCAATCAGTGTGGGGTAAGCTAGCTCTAAAATGGTGCCTTGGATGAATCAGAACTTGGACTCATAATCTGAGCCAGCCACAAGAGGATTGTATGGGCAGTGACTCTGGGAGATGTAGTTTAGACTGCCGCCTTTTGGACCAACAGCAGCAGTCTATTGTGAGTGACAGCCAATCCAGTCAAGAACTGGGAGGAACTCAAAGGAAGTGCCCGGTTTTGTCTGTTGGAGTTTCAGTTTAGCTCTGGAGTGAAGGGAAAGAAACCCTGTGCCCTTCAGTGCACAGTTTCAGTCAAAAACATGTGTAAGGTCCAGAGTTCGGTCTGCAGCTTGTGTAACTGCTTGTTAGGACTGAATCCGTCCTGTGAAGAGAATCAAAGGATATCTGAAGAGTAGAAACCAGGCTCACCCTGTAGAAGACTGGAGGAATTGCGAATTGCACTCGGTCTGTCAGGAACTGAATCTGCTGTGTGTTCTCCGGGATTGTCAGTAATTCGATCGGGATACAGATGCAGCCTGCCTGGTATAGTGCTTTCTTTTACCATATAAATGTGTGAAGAGGTTTGTGTAACCTCAAGTGAATCCTGCTGCCATTACGTGATTTTTGCCTGTGACTGTTTACCATATAAATGTGTGAGGAGTCTCTTGAGCTCAAGAGTAGCCCTGCTGACATTGAAGGACCCTATCTTGTTTGGAGGTCGTGAGTACTAATTCAGGGTCGCTTCCTGTTGAATTGCTACATTAAATCCAAATGGAATTACTGTACTGCTGACTGTTTAATTTTCCTTTTCTCTGTGTGAAAGGGCCCCTACCAGCTGCCACGGTTTGGACTAGCCACTAGGGCTTGGGTACCCAGGGACAGTAACTGATAGGGATAGGCCTGTGCACAGAGCCATAGGTAGATGAGTAGAGTGATAAGCTAATTAACCTGATTTCCCCCTGTCCTTGTTATATCCCCCTAAATAAATCAGAGCTGCTTGTTTCAGCAAAGTTATACTGCCTGAGGTATTTGTCTATGTTAAAATATTGTACTGTGATTGTTGCACTGTATCTTGTTTTACAGGGGTCCCAGTGCCTGAACCAGTTCTGGGGTAAGTGTATACTGTGAAGGTAATTCTGATATACTGTGTGGGCCACTAGTGGGAAGAAAGGGGCTGCAGTGTCCCAGAGGGCTGTGACCAAGTAAGTTTAACTATTGCAAACCCTGACCTCTGGGTGGAGGCACCCGCCATTGGATCCAGGCCCCTCAACCTGTTAGTGGCAAATCAGGCAGGGGTAGTAGCCCCTGGGATAGCGCCATCTAGGGGTTACACTTGTGATGCAATCCATGCACCATCTTTGTTGCTCTCCTCTGAACCTTCTCTACCCTGTCTATGTCCTTACGTAGGTATGGTCTCCAGAACTGTACACTATACTCCAGGTGGGGCCTCACTAGTGTCTTGTATAGTGGAATTATGTCCTCCCTTTTCCTGCTGGTGATGCCCCTGCCTATGCATCCCAGCATCCTATTTGCTTTACCTGCTGCCTTGTTGCACTCTTTCCCTACCTTGAGGTCATCAGAGATGATAACCCCAAGGTCCCTTTCCTGCTTGGTGCATGCTATATCCTCACCCCCCAACTGATATATTGTGCCAGGGTTTTTGTGCCCCACATGCATTATCTTGCACTTCTTTGCATTGAATTTCAACTGTCAAACCCCTGACCATTCTTCAAGTTTCTGCAGGTCCCTTCTCATTCTGTCTACACCTTCAGGTGTGTGCACTCTGTTACAGAGCTTTATGTCATCAGTGAACAGGGAAATTCTGCCTTCTAGGTCCTGCGCAATGTCACTGATGGAGATGTTGAATAGCACCGGTCCCAGCACTGATCCCTGTGGTACACCACTGGTCAGTCTTCCCTCTGGGGAGTGACAGCCATTTACCACCACCCTCTGTGTCTTGCCACCCAGCCAGTTACCTACCCACCGCACTACTGTCCTGCCCACACCCATATTCCCCAGTTTGTGTAATAGCCTTCTATGTGACACAGTGTCAAAGGTCTTGCTGAAGTCCAGATAGGCCACATCCACTGCCCTCTCCTGATCCACCTCCCTAGTCACTGAGTCGAAAAATTCAACCAGGGCCCATACTAAAGAAAATCTACTGCAAGTCCAAAGCAACAGTTTAACTGTAATAGATGCATTGTGCTAAGCTACAGTACTCTGTGATAGACAGCTAGGGGAAGATAGAGAAAACAGGGGTGGCAAACCACCCAAACATAAGTAGAGATGGTTGTGTCCACAACTCAGTAACAAAATCATAGTTGGAAGGCAGATAATCCACATATCTATACATCTGGGTTATCCAGATAAGGAGTAACTAGGACATTGTTTTAACATACACTTATATATTAAAGCACTATAATATGGTCATCCAAAAACAGCATGAGATTGTATGAGCACAGAATACAGTGAGTGGACTGCTACAACTACAAGAACAAACAGTACCTTAGATCAGTCCTTCAGGGCAGGGGTGAGCAACTGTGGGGCACATTGGCTGGCCAACTGCTGACTTCACAGCTGACACCCACAGTGTCACACCCTTGGTGCTGTTGTCCTTGGCACTCTGGACCACAGCACACTGGACTGCTGGATACTGAGAACTTTGAGGGAGGTGGAAGCCCCTCCAAGGTAACAGTGTGCATATCTGATTGGCTATCGGGTGCAGGCAGGAGTTGGTAGCTGGAGGGGCCTGGTAGCTAGTCCCACGAAAACTTTGAGATGACCACTGGGGGGGAAGGGAAGATGGTGCTGGTTCTACTGTCATGACCCCTTTGCAGTAGTCCATTGGTGTGGTGAAGTCGAGTCTGCGCTGTAGCTGAGGAGCATTCTGGTTGTGGCATTTTGAAGTCTGCGGGCTTTCTTAGATCTCTCCATGGAAATGGCAAGTGTACCTGATCGGCTGCCTAGTGCAGGCTGGAGTCAGTTGCTGGAAAGGCCTGGTAGCTAGTCCCATGAAAAACCTCTGAGGTGACCACTGGGGAGGAGAAGAGAGAGACAGCATCAGTTCTACTCTTTTGACCCCAGGCAGGAGTCAGTTGCTAGAGAAGCCCCGTAGCTTGAGATTCACTCAGTCTCTCCTGGTAGAGCTTATGATGCAGCCGCTGCACCTCTTTAGTTGCCCTGCTCTGGACGGCCTTCACCCTGTCTACGTCCTTCCTGAGTTGCGGTCTCCAGAACTGGACAGAGTACTCCAGGTGGGGTCTCAATAATGACTGATACAGTGGTAACACCACTTCTCCCCTTCTGCTGGTGATTCCCCTCCCTGTGTTCCACAGCATCCTGCTGACCCTGCCCACTGACTTGTCGCACTGCCTCCCCACCTTCCAGTCATCAGATATGATAATCCCAAAGGTCCCATTCTTGTTTAGTGACCATAAATAGCTCTCCCCCATTGTATATGCCATTCTGGGTTTCTGTGCCCTGGGTTCATGATTTTGCAGTTTTTCATGTTGGAATCCACTTGCCATACCCTTCAACACTCCTCAAGTTTCATCAGGTCTCGATTTATTTTCTCCACCCCCTCTGGAGTATCTACTCTATTGCAGATTTTGGTGTCATCTGCAAAGAGGCATACCTTTCCTTCCAGCTCTTCTGCAATGTCGCTTATTAAGACGCTGAAGAGGACTCGTCCCAGTACTGAGCCCTGAGGTACCCCACTGGTCACTTTCCTCTTATTAGGGTGAGTGTCGTTTACCACCACCCTCTGTCACCTATCCATCAACTAGTTCCATACCCAGTTTACCTCCATGGATCTCACCCCCGAACTGCTCAATTTCCTTGATAGCCTCCTATGAACTATGGTGTCAAAGGTCTCGTTGATGCCTAAATAGGCCACGTTCACCTCCTTCACCCCTATCTATTTCCTGGTCCTCTAATCGAAGAAATGGATCAGGTTCATCTGACATGACCTCCCCACCCACCCCCGTGAAGCCGTGCTGCCTCAGGTCTTGTAACCTGCTGGATTCCCCACTACTGATGTTAGACTGACCGGCCTACAGTTGCCAGCCTCCTCCCTGCTGCCTCTTTTAAGAAGTGGGACTACATCTTCTCTCCTCCAGTCCTCTAACCACTCCAGCTTCCAGAAAGTTGTTAAATAGGGCTATCATAGTTGCAGCCTGTACCTCCCAGAACTCCCTCAGCACCACATGGTGTACACCTTCCAGCCCTATAGCCTTATCCACTTTCAGATTTGCAAGTCCTCTCAAGAATCTTTCCTCTGTGAACAGACTTCTGTCCACCTCCCTCCCCAGTGTTCCTTCTATGTGATCCAATGCCCTCACTCTCCACCTGCTTTTTCCAGATCCTGCTCTGCACAGCCTCCCCTGTACTTCTTAACTTCACAATCTCTTTCCTTGTCTTTCTCTTTTTGCTTATGTATAAGAAAGGTCTTGTCCCCTTTAGTTATCTCTTTGTGCCTTTGCACCCCTCACCATCTTCTCTGCTTCCCTTTGTTTTTCATGGTATACCTCCCTATCCTCTTCCCTCTGTGGCTCCTTGTACCTCCTGAATGCCACCATTTTAGCCTTTACCTTCTCAGCCACTTCCCTCAACAACTACAGTGGTCACATTTTCCTCCTGTTTATTCTTATTTTTTTCATGCAGAGGTTTGTTACCTTCACTGTGCCATCCCTCAATTTCTCCCACTGTTCCTCCACCCCTCCCAGGTAAACCCCCCCCGCTAAGTCATCTCTGCTGGTTTAAGGCTCTGAGCTGAGCTGCAAACCTAGAGACCTGGGTTTGAATCCTACAGCCCCCACTTGCATACTGTGTGACCCTGAGCAAGTCACAACTTCCTTGTGCTCCCAGATTGCACCTGTAAACCAGCTTTCAGCTTAGTGTGTCTCTCCTGGTAAAAAACAAAGGTACAGGTAAGATATTCACCCATTTAATAAAAAAAAAAAAAAATGCTCTCCTGAAGTCCAGGATCCTTGATTTGTGTGGCTGGTCTCTGCCACCATCCTTATGTTAGACCTCACTGTACAGTGGTTGCTAGTCCCTAGGTGGCATCCCACCTTGATATCTGTAATACTGTCCCTGTTTGTGAGCATAGGGTCCAATATTGCCCCATCTTGAGTGAGCTCTCTGACTAGTTACCTGAGAAATGCTTCTTGCAGGGAGTCTAGGATGGCCCTGCTTCTAGTGGAGGCCACAGCTGGGAGGCTGCAATCTCCATTCAGCAGATTAAGTGCTGATGGCTTGCCCCAGTGCCTTAGCCAGATCTTCTCCCTGTGTTGGAGGTCTGTATATCATCTTAGTGTAGATAGTGGCTTCCAGCTCTTGTCTTGGTGACCCCCAGCACCTCAGACTCCTCCTTTCCCCCTTGCCAGGTGAGGTGCCCTAAAGCAAGCAACCCTTCTCCAATACAATTTCCAAAGTCCCGAATCGATTACAGGGCTGTGTAAAACCCAAATAGGTACAGGCACAAAGTCTCAGTTCATTCAAATAGCACAGTTAGTAATCCCAGCCCTACCATGGCAGAATTGCAATGTCCACAGGCAGATAAACTGTGAATGACGATTCTATGTCATAATAGCGACTGCAAAACAGCGATTGCTATTACGGCGAGTGTATATTGCTGAAAAGCAAATCGGCGATATACACATGCCAGGGAGAAGACATCCGACATAAATACTAAGTGTGCTCTGTTGGGACAAAACCCTTGATGGAAACATTATTTTATTTTTATTATCAAAAATGTATTTTTAATTATTACCACCTTATGTGGTTTTATATGGTATTAATATGGGAAATGTTTACTCTAATTTCTGGTTAAGATTACTGTTGATTAAATCTTAAAAACATTAAAATGGAGGAATGGTGCCATTTAAAATGGAGACAGTCTCAGAGTTTAGAAAAAAATGGTCTGAAAAAGACTATTTTAAAATTTGTTTCAGGGCTCTGTGCTCTAGCTGTAGAACAGAGATAAAGTCCTGTAGTGTGATGTTTTCTTAGGGGTTTAGCCACATTCCAAGAAGACATCAGCTGAAGCTATCTCAGTACCAGAGAAGCATCTCTGTTAACTTGACAGATTAATATGTATGTTTTTAAATCCAGACTAGAGTGGATATTTCAAAGCTTGGTATCCATGACTACAATCAGGAGGTCATGTGACTGGTACACACTGGAGTAGTCTTAGGAAATGAGTTAAAAAATTCCATTAATGTTGTATATTAAGAAAAATATTTGCTTATAACTTAAAAATTCTATATGGTGCTGATTTGAAAACTAAAGAGATGACAAATAATAATATAATAGATACACTTACCAAGTTTCATGAGTGCAGGACCAAGGGTTCAGGAGTTATATTTAAAACTTGTTTTAATATAATTTTCTTATTAGAAAACTAAGCAAATCTTATATTATTCTGTTGCTTAGAATATTCAGAGCAAGACTATCACTTTATTTTAAGATGTTTTATTGAAATTATGAAGTTATAATGCATAATAGTGTAACTTAAAAAGTATCCATGCCTGAAATATCAGATTTAAACCAAAGTGTTCCTCTGAAGGAGAAATGTCTAAATATGTAATTTTAATATTTAAATTAGATTAAATGAAAATGTTAAGGAAAATAATTTTGAACCAAAAACAAGTCTGAGGGAAAAGGGGATGTCTTAAGAGGCATGTCTGTATGTCATCATTTATCATCTAAGAAGTCCTACCTTTTTAGTGACTCAGGCCAATCAAAATCTGGTGATGTCATTACCAGGGCAGTTTTATATTAGTGAATTTGTCTGGTCACACCTCAGTCTAAGCCAACTATCAATGCAGAAGGACCTATGTTAGTTTAACTAAGAATTCTAATGGCTTTCTACAGTAACTAGGCCAAATAGCTTTGGGCCACACCTGTATCTGAATACTTGGACAGCATAAAGATAGCCAAAAGCTTATGCAGTGCTACCAGAAGATCCAGATGCAAGAACTGGATGCAAAGACATCCTCATTGTATATGAAGCAAGGTCTGTGTTTTATTTGCTGAGCATTTTTACTGAAGTGATGTTGCCTGCTGTTGCCTAGGCACAGACTTAACTTTAAAACTTGCATAAGCTATACAGCATGCTGAGCAGAAGAAAGTCTAGTGCCCTAAGGTTTTAAAAGCAGATGAAACCTAAAAAGTCATTCAATTCCAGTTACAGAAACAACTTTGCTATCCACAAGAAAGTTCTTTGAATCCAGTATTGTTATGGACTATGCAGATTGAAGCTGTGTTCTACAAATCCAAGAACTGACTTTTGGTAAAGTGACTTTCAGCAAAAGTTTAACTTGCAGAGTGTGTCCATGCCAAAATGTTCCAGGGTCAAGAAAATTAGCTGACTAACAGACCTTTTCATCGAGAGCCAGACTCAACCAAGTGTTCTAAGTTGACAGAAGAAGAACCACTTGTACAACCAGAAATATACAGTAAGTATAAGCAGGAAACTACAGACCTGTTAGTTTAACCTCAGTGATAGGGAAAATGATGGAATCACTTCTGAAGGAAAGAATTGTCGAGTATCTAGAGGCCAGAGGGGCACAGGACCCAAGCCAGCATGGATTCACAGTGGGACGGTCATGCCAGACAAATCTGATAGATTTCTTTAACTGGGTGACCAAAGTAGTAGATCAGGGAGGGGCTGTGGACATGGCCTACCTAGACTTTAGCAAGGCATTTGACACAGTCCCACACAAAAGATTAATATACAAGTTAGCCAGCCTGGGAGTGGTCCCAAAATGACAGCCTGGGTAAAGAACTGGCTGGAGAATAGGACACAGAGAGTAATAGTAAATGGAGTCCACTCTGAAGAAAGGGGGGGGATACTAGTGGGGTACCGCAGGGTTCAGTATTAGGACTGGTCCTCTTCAATGTCTTTATAAGTGACATTGCAGAGGGACTAGAAGTAAAAGTATGTCTCTTTGCAGATGACACAAAGATCTGCAACAGAGTTGATGCACAAGGTGGGGTGGAAAGGAAAAGAAGTGACTTGGCAATTTTAGAGGAATGGTCAAATGTATGGCAGCTTAGATTCAATGCTAAGAAGTACAAGGTAATGCACCTGGGAAACGAAAACCCAGGAGAAGAGTACACAATGGGGGGGTGAGATACTAACAACAACAAAAATGGAAAGGGACCTGGGGGTAGTCATATCAGATGACCTAAAGGTGGGCAAGCAATGTAAGAGGGCAGCAAGGAGGGCTGGGGGGATACTGGGATGCACAGGGAGAGGCATAACCAGTAGAAAACAAGAAGTTGTTATCCCTCTGTACAGACAGCTGGTGAGACCCCATCTGGAGTACTATGTGCAGTTCTGGAGACCCAATCTCTGCAAAGATATAGACAGGATGGAAGCTGTCCAGAGGAGGGCAACTAAAATGGTGCAGGGTCTGCACCGGAAGACATATGAAGACAGACTTAAGGCACTTAATATGTATAGCCTTGAGGAAAGGAGGGAGAGGGGGGACATGATAGAAACTTTCAAGTACCTCAAGGGAATCAACAAAGTCCAAGAGGGTAGCATCTTTCAAAAAAAGAGGTGTGCAAGAACAAGGGGACACAATTTGAAGATAGAGGTGGGGCGTGCTCAGAGGTAATTTAAGCAAGTATTTTTTCACAGAGAGGGTTGTGGATGCATGGAATGGCCTTCTGGAGGAGGTTGTGGAGTCAGAAACAGTGGTGGAATTCAAGCATGCATGGGACAGTCATAAGGCAATTCTAGAGGGTGGGGGTAGGAAGAAGTAGGCTGCTGGTTAACTAGGATCTGCAGCTTATCCAGTAGATAGGGAAATGGGCAGACTGGGTGGGCCAAGCGGTCCTTATCTGCCGTCAAATTCTATGTTTCTATAGTTTTGATTACTTTCACTAATTAATAATCGTAGTAATTTAAATTGGCTTATCTGGGAAAGTAACAAGGGAACTTACTTTTAACTATAGAATCTGGGTATAAAGCTTTAAACTAAGAAATTTTGCATGATTTGAAAAGTTAAAACTGAGTTTTATGAAAGTATAGTACAAAACACTAATGTAATGAGTTGTTGCCAGTTCTCATACAAAATACTTTTTACATGCTATGAAGTTTTAAAACAAGTTTTTTACACAAATAATCTGAGATATTGATCTTATGAGTTGCATGTTCTTATGCATGAAGGTTATGCTAAATACTAAGTATGACAAGAGTTTAGTATAACTATTACCATTTATTATGCTGAACATTGCAGATTCATTTGCAATGCTTATTTGCTAAAATTCATTTTATTAGTTTGCTGGATTATCTGAAACAATTTTGTTGATGTTTACAGTATTATGCTTGATATTTACGCTAATGAGGAATATTTAGAATTATTGTATAGGTGTAAATAAATAATATATTTTTCATAATAATTACAGGTGTGGAAATCAGTGTCATTTGCTTTATATTTGAATCTGGAGAGCATAGGATAATATATTTGAATTGCTGGTATTTTTGGTAATTTATGAAATCATTTGTGGGGTAAGGCCTGAGGTGAATCTAAGTGCATTATTGCAAAAAGTGATATTATAATCCTTTGTTCTGACAGCCTCCCGCACCCCCTGACTAAAGATTCCTAAATCCAGGGAGGGTGCATATCAGGGAGGGGGGCAACACTTCCATTGTGGCACAAAAAATTAAGGCAGCCGAAGGCAGCGGAAAAATAGTGTCTCCTGGTCTAAGCCCCAAACCCAGTACCTGCTGCACCAGAGCTAGCCACCCTCACATTCACACCTCATGGCTAGCTCAGCTGCTGCAGGCTCACCACTCTCCTACAAACCCCTTCTTTATCCCTTCCCTTCCCCTCACTATCCCTCCTTCTGGTTGCCCTTCCCTATGCTTGCTTTCATGTAGGGTCACTACCCTTGAGGGGTAGCCCATGGGGATAATGATGAATATGAGTCGCCGTTTTGATGGTCACTCATATTCAGTCACTATACTCACTGGATACCATGACAGACATTTATATGGGGCACTTTTAACAGCAGGTCCCTTGAATACGCTTTGTTTCTCTGAATTCTTCCTATTTAGAGGCATAGCAAGGGGCAATTTAATTATACTGTACTCCCAGAAATTTCCAACAAAGCAAGGCATACAAGTAAAGCAAGGGGCATTGGGCTCCATTGAGCTACCCAGAGACTCCAACCTTCCTTCCATACGCTATACCTGGTACCCTTCACTGACTGACTACTGATGGAGGATCCACAGTAGCCCTTAGCTGAGTTCCAGTGTGTCAGCCTTTGTGTTGGCTTATGACAACAACCATGAGCCCTTGGATCTACATAGATACTCAGTTTGTCTTGCACTGATACCAGATAATCTGGACTCATGGGGATTGCCTCACAATTTAGAATTGGCTAAGAGTGGTGGTCAACCCATGGGGGTTCCTGTTGCCACAGCTACACCTCTGTCCCTCTCCTTAGCATTGACCCCTGTAGTGCAGAGGGTCCAGTACCAACTTAGCCACACAGCTTCTAGCTAAGTCCCCACTTCTGGGGATCCATGTGGGTTGCCACACACTTCAGTAAGGGATAAGAGAGGCACTCACCCCCAGAGGTCCCAGTTTCCATAGATCCTACCTCTCACCCTTTCCTGTGCACTGCCCCTGTAATACAGAGGGTCCCTCCCTGAAAAACAGACTCAGAGGGCCATGGAATTCCTTCTCTTGCCTGACTGCAGGGAGAGAGGGCACTGAAAAGGTACTAGAAGCAGTCATTAAGTTCAGAAAAAAATACATTTCACCTCAGTAATGCTAGGATCAGTCTGTAACACACTTTCTCTCTCTCTCAGAAACAGTTTTTTCTCTCAGGAATCTTCCTCTTGTCCACAGGGATTCATCCTTGGGGGCTCTTTATTGACAGCATTCACCAAAATTCCCAAGAAATTTGGCTGGCAGCTCTTTCTGGAAGCAAGAACTCTGGAGAGATCTCTGGCACAATGCACCAGGCAGGCAGCTCCCTCCAAACTGCTGCAACTGGTAATTTTATAATTGTGCTAATGATAAATTACTGTCTATATGTATTGACATTTTATTGTACAGCGCCCAGAGTCTCTGGAGATGGGCGCCTTTATAAATAAAATATCTATCTATCTAACTGCTGCAGTTCTTCAGTCACATCTAGTTGGCTCCTCCCCTTTAGAACTCTGGAGCAGACCAGATGACTCAGTCTTCTGAGGGAGCCAGAAGTTAACCCTTTCAGGCCTTCTAGATCTACTTAATGAGCCAGAGCTCCTTATATGGGCTAGTAAAACTTTACGTTTAGCATAGTCTACACCTCAACCACACCTTGACTTCCACACTAAGTTACTGTATGGAAAGCTATCCTTTTTTTGGCCCTGTATGGATGCCATTGACAATCCTGATATGAACTGCCCTGCGGCATTTCTAGATTAATAGTAGTTTGATCTCAGGCAGCAGCAGAACCTGTGTGTGTTTAACTGGGCTGTGCCTGCAAAGAAACCAACCTTTTTTCAGAGTAAAACAATTTGTTGTTTATATTGATAGTATAGTGTATGAGACAGCCCTATCATAAATGGAATTTGATGAATTCCTACCTTTGTTGTACTGTCAATGTGATATTGTGAGGTTGTTGTACCATCTTGAGTATGTCACATCAATGGTACAACAACTTTGAATGTCTTTGCACATGCGTGCCCTGTAAACCTTGCTCCTCATGAATGGCCACACAGTGAGACGTCATCTGAAAAGAATGGTGTTTTTGGGGGAAAAACAACAACGGTACAATACAAGAGTACCAGAGTTGGTAGTGTATGTGTGTGTGTGTGTGTGTGTGTGTGTGTACCTTAAGATGTTTCTGAGCCGCTACAAATTTCTCCTCACCAGAGCAGCTGCAAGAAGTGATTCTCTGCCCCACTGAGCCATGCTACAGTTGTGCCGCATAAGTAAACCAGACCCAAGCCTACAGAAATGCTCCGTTGTTGACTACTGGTGCCCATACACTATAAAAGACAATGGACGGGCATCAGTTAACAACAATGCTGAATTCAGTTCTTGAAGTTGCCAAGACAACAGTAAACCTCTGGAGCATCATTCTGGAGGTTTACTATGTTGTCATGGCAAACTCTCAAAGTGAATACAGTGTTGTTGTAACTGCTGCCCATCCATTATCCTCTGTATTTTCTTGTTGCAGGAAGTGACAAAATCTTACTAGGGTGTTCCAGTTTGTGGCTTTTCTGTATATTTGGTGTGGTGCTTTTGGGGGGGGGTGCTGTAAGCCCATGGCACTTTTTCTGTGTTTTGTGTAAGATTCTCTATTTCCAATGAGAAATTGTGATAGGTTTGCATAAAACCCTGTCCCATGTGTTACACAGAGAGTTTTACAAGCAAGGATCTACTTTATCTACTCCTATTCTTCCACTTGTCTAACTCTTGTCTGTCTGATTCACAATCAAATTTTTCTTGTGGCACCTAGGAACTGGCCACTCCAATAGTCCCACAATTCCCTTATCTCCCTTCCTTTTTTTGCTGTTTCTGGTTTTTTCTTTCTCCCCTTGCTTCTCTGTGGTTAAATATATATATATATATATATATATATATATATATATATATATATGTGAATCTTTATGCGACACTGCAATCCATTGATTTGCAAATGTATATACAATACTTCTATTGTTGAAATTATTGCAGAAAGCTATTTGGGGTTTATTGGAAAAGATATGAATCTGGAACACAGGGGGTTGATCTTGAGATGCATTTGACCCCTACAAGGTTGTTTGCAAAATTGCCAACAGGAAACCAGCTCTGGGACAAAATATCTTATTTTGTTGCACCTATTAAGACTAGATGTGTATTTTAGGCTGGCCTTAGTAAGGAAACTGACAAAGTTTTGGTATATTTTGTGAATAACAGGAGATGTAATTTACAACAACAGGATGCAGAGTTTGAATTGCCAGGCAAAAAGAGAACCGATATAAACAGAGCAAAGCTTTTCCAGATAGAGTCAAAGATGTAGGATTTTTGCTTGTTTGTACTAAAGAGCTGTCCTGTACAATTTTATGTTTCTGTTTTATCATTAGTGAAAAAATAAAATGCTACTTGTGAATTTTATAAGTTCTCCTGGTCTGTTTATGCTTCCTTACCTATGCCTCTATGACAGCTGGTGCCAGACAAAGAGGGATTTATGCAGTGCATACTCTACTCCAGGAGGTTTGTGCATAGGTACTAGACCTGGTACCAGGGAAACACAGAAGAAAGGTATGGATCCTGCAACAGCAAGTCCTGTAATGATTACCAGAAGAAAGGCAGCCAAACTAGATGCAGAAACAAATGTGCAGCCAGCACCAGAGATGAAAGAAGAACAGGCAGGGGGACAGAACCTAAAAGCATGTCTGCCTTCTTCAAATGGTGGGCTATATGACAAAGAGAGATTTAAAAAAAGAGAAGAGATGCAGTGACAGGAGCAGCAATGGCTGGATGCCTTGCAAGCTGTCAATGCTGGAGGAGGATCTGGTACAGGTCCAGCAGATCAGCAAAACACAAGCAACTTAAAAAAGACATTAAACTTACAGAGCTGTGTCCCTCAGATGATATTGAAGAATACTTGACAACTTTTGATAGGGTCACCATAGCCTCCCAATGGGCAGTCAGGCCAGTACCTTATCTGACAGGTAAAGCCCAACTTGCCTACAGCAATATGGATACTGCACAGTCAGAACACTATGACCTGTGAAAAGAGAAATCCTTACAAGACTCAACATCTCAGGAGAGACCTACAGGCAGAGATTCTGGCCCCTGACATATTACTCAATCAACAGTCCTCAAGAAGCCTTCACCCAACTCAGAGAACTCCTCATTAAATGGCTCCAACCACAGGGCAAAACAGTCCCACAGATCATTGACATATAAGAAATGGAGCAATTCAGCAACATCCTTCCTACAGGCATGCAGCTTTGGGTAAAAGAACACTGACCAGAAAGTGGGGAAAAGGTAGTTTCTTTGGCTGAGGACTATCAGGTGGCCAGAGAGACACCCCAGCAGTGAAGTAACAGCCAAGTAATGGTAAGATTATTTTTCCCCGATTTAACTACAGATCAGATAAACAGTCTGATGGGGTAACAAATCTACACCCAAAGATTTTATTTGCTGTAACTGTAATGAGTCAGGCCATATTGCAAGAAACTGCCATAAAAATAAGGAGGGTAACACCAGAGCAAATTTTGCCTTAGCAAATTGGGGCCAGTATTTAACAGATGGAGGCAGGAGGTAAAGAGGCAGTATAGCGCAGTGGTCTAAGGCTCTGAGTTGCAAATCTGGTGACATCCAGCAGACCAGACCTGGGTTTGAATCCCACAGCTTCCACTTGCATACTGTGTGACCCTGAGCAAGTCACTTAGCCTCCTTATGCTCCCAGGCCGCTCCTGTAAAAAAGCTTTCAGCTTAGTGTGCTATACCTGGTTAAACAACTAAATAAAAAAAAATGTCAAGATGGAAGATAAGACTTTGAAGGGACTTATAGATTTGGGAAGCAGACAGACCGTGGTGCATGTTGAAGTTCTGGGAAAAGACTGTGCAAAAGGACCAGGTATTGTATGTCTTTTGCATCCATAGGGACACTTGATATTATGCCATCACCCAAGTGACTCTCAACATTATTCGGGTGTCACACCAAATGAAAGTAGGGATAGTACCAACTTTACTTGCACCTGTGACTATTGGAAATGACTTTCCTGGGTTTGCTAAGCTAATCACAGAGGGAGTAAACCTTGTAGTTTTAACAGCTGTGATAATGGGAGCACAGGCAAAGAAAATCTCAGATGTTGAGGACTCTTCCTTTTGGTGTCTTTGATTCTGACTTGTTTGAGACCAGCTCCTAGATTCAGAAGTCCAGGAAAGAAAGAAGACACCTGAAAAAAGTGGCAACAAAAGACTGATAGACATAAGGGGTTGATGTATGAAAATGCTGAAACTAAATTGATAACTGATCATGATCATTTTGTTTCTGGGCAAACTAACAAAGTTTCTTTCCAAGTGTATTTTAAGCAGCTGGGGGTGAAACAAAAACATAGTGAACCAATGTTTAAAAAATGTAATGGATTACTGCACAGAGTTTGTGTTAATCTTCAGATGCAGGAACGGATAGAACAGTTAGTCACACCAAAGAAGTATAGAACAGAGTTGTTACAGATAGTACATGATTGACCTACAGCTGATCACTCAGGGAGGGTCTGCATCCTTCCCAGATTGTTGTACAGATTTTACTGGCCTGAGATTCATGAGGATGTTGCTACCTATTGCAATTCTTTTGCTGAATGTCAGAAAGTAGCACCAGTAACTAAAATAAGACAAGGTGCCCCTGGTGCCCCTATCCTAGATAGATGTGCCTTTTAAGAGAACTGCAATGGATGTGGCTGGCCTTTTAAACAAAAGTAAAAAGGGTAATTGATTAATTTTGGTAGTATGTGACTATATTATTCAATACTCAGAGGCACTTCCAACACGTACTGTCACAGTCCCAAAAGTGGCAGCAGAGCTTGTCAAAATTTTCAACAGGTTTGGGCATACCTAAAGAGATTATTACTGATCAGGGTAGTAATTTTGGTGCTGAATTTCTGAAGATGCTGCACTGACCACTAGGTATCACTGCCATAAGAACCTCCCCATACCACCCTCAGACAGACAGTCTCATTGAGCATTTTAATCAAACCCTAAATGCATGTTAAAAACAGTTTGTGAAAGGTTAAGGGAATGATTGAGACCAATACTTACCTTATGCTTTTTGTTTACGGGGAAGTGCCACAAACATAAACAGATTTTTCATATTTTGAAATGTTTTATGAGAGACAACCTAGAGGGCCACTAGATATAAAAAAAAGAAATATAGGGAGATAACCTCCCTCAAAAAGAAGCTATTACATTCTGTAGGTGTGCACCGAGAAAGAAACTGGCAAAATATATTGAAATTCCACCAGAGCAATGGTAGGGCTACCGCTTCCAACCCTGGTGACCTGGGTTTGGGAGCGGACCCGGGTCAGTAGAAGGCTGGTCAAAGGAAAGGTGGATTGAGCAGCTTCTGCATGCTCTCCATCTCTGGGGGGAGGTGGATCTGTGTACCCAGACAGGGTCCTGGATGACCACGGGATGGCTGATTACCAGGGACTCCAGCTTGAACTGGTGTTGGGAGGTGTGCAGGATGCATGGCATGTTTACACTACTAGTGTCACTACACACCACACCTCCCATTGTCCATGCCATAAAAATAAAATCCTTGTCCCTGATGTGCTCGATGATGCTCCACTCCCATTTGGCAGCCGTGTAGCTGCCTGGAGCTCCCTGCTGAACCCATGTTAGAGACCCAGCGGGGCAGGTGGAAGTCCCAGAGGTCCCACCATGGGGGGTAATCCAGGGGGCACTTCATGTAGGGTGGCCTGGGGTGGCCGCTGATGGTGGTGTGGACGGTAGAGCACTAGGTCAGAAGAGCACTGTCAATAACAGCACCATCCACAACAGTGCTGTATTGACATCACTCTCCACTAGAGCAGCAGGACAGAATGCCGCCACACAACAGAGTGCCAATGATAGCGATGGTACACCACAGAGATGACCACTACCATTGTAAAATCTATTTTTATGTGGGGGGGCCGTGCCCCATGCACCACCAAACTTAAAGATTCCTACTCCAGGGGGAGCAGATCACAGGGAAAAATGAAATTTGTGGGCCATGGAACACTGTTTCCATGGCTCTTTGTAAAAAAAATAAATAAATAAGTTTCACAAGAAGAAATAAAGGGAGACCAGGATTAGAACCCTGGTCTCCACCATTCTGCCGAGGGGCTGCATGTCCCAGCCCTCTCCACCATGGGAGCAGCTCGGCCAGCTTCCCCAATTCCTCTACACTTGTTCTTTCACACAGTACCACAGAGATTGACCTGGGGAGTGCCTGCTGCACAACGCTATTTAACCCCTGTTGCTGTCCATGGTAGCACTATTTGAACCACCCTATTTTTGTTGCACTATATTTGTAGCACTATTCTGACTGGGTGGGGATGGAAGGACCAATGGGGGAGCTGTCAGGACCCATAAAGCAAAGTAAGTTAAAAGAAAAATATGATGAAATTGCCCCCAGGTAATCAGGAAGAAGCCCCAAAGCAGCAGCAGGTGTCTTATCATGGGGCAAAATCATTTTTTTTGAGCCAGGTGAAAAGATCTTGCTACTGTTACCACTACAGAAAACAAACTGTGAATGACATGACTTGGGTCTTATAAAAGTGATTAGATGTACTGGTACAGTTAACTATGAGACTGAGACTCCTGATAGGAAAAATCCTACCAATATATACCATGCTAACCTCCTGAAGAAATGGGTTGAAAAAATACCAAAGGTTGCTTTGTTAGTATTACCAGAAACTGCTAAAGAAGATATTGATATAGCTTATGACAGACTGGAACAAACTGTAACTTCTGATGCTGTAAAAGTGATTGTTTCCTTTCCCTCCGGAACAAACTGCAGGAATTCACAACTTGATAAAGACTTTTAAAAGTACTTTTAACACAGTACCAGGCTGAGCAAAAGGGGCTGAGCAGGTAATAGTGACAGAGAATGCTCACCCTATCAGACAAAAGACATACAGAATACCAGAGTGGTTAAGAGCAGGTATGGTTAAGGAAATACAGAAATGAAAGCTGGGTATCATTGAAGAATTGAGAAGTGCTTGGTCATCACCAATGGTGATTGTAAATAAAAAAGAAGTAGGTGTAAGAATCTGCCTTGATTTTAAGAAACTTAAATCAAGTGTCCATATTTGACAGCTATTCTATGCCCAGGATTGATGATTTGGTGGACAGATTGGAAAATGCCAAGTATATTAGTACCTTTGATCTCACCAAGGGTTACTGGCAAATTTCCTTAGCAAACAGTCCAGAGACAAAACTGCATTTTCTATTCCAGCTGGATTCTATCAGTTCACCACCATGCTGTTTGGTTTACATGGCACTCTTGCTACATTCCAGCAGTACATTACATGGATGTAATTCCAGCCCCTCACACTGGCTATTGCCCTGCTTACTTGGATGATGTTGTGGTGTACTGTCGAGACTGGAAAAGCCACCTGGAACACCTATGAGTAGTTATGCAATCTGTCAATAACGCAGATCTGAACATTAATCCTGACAAGTGTGCATTAGGCAAGAAATGGAGAAGTAAAGCCAGAGATTTCCAAGCCAGAAGCTGTAGCTAACAGTCCAGTCCTTAAAACAAAGAAACATGTCAGATCATTTTTAGGTCTGGCTAATTACTACCAGAGATTTCTTCCCAACTTTACCCAGTTAGCTATTATCCTCACTGAACTCATGAAAAAACAGTACCTGACTAACGTGACTTGGTCCCCAAAGTATGATGAGGCTTTTCATGCCATCAAGGCTGCATTATGTTCAGCCTCTGTTTTAAGAAGTCCAGACTTTGAGAAACAATTTCTGTTACAGACAGTTGCATCAGAGGTAGGCCTAGCTGCAGTCTTGACTCAGAATATAGATGGGAAGGAACATCCCATTCTATATTATCAGTAGGAAACTGCATGAGAAAGAGAAAAAGTACTCCAGTATTAAAAAAGAATGCCTTGCTGCAAGATGGGTGTCCCTTACGTTTTATCGGCTAGAAGCTAACTTTGTACGTATAACAGACCACAGTCATCTCTGTTAGCTTAATCTAATGAAGGTGTGGCAAATACTCCTTTGGGCTGTATCAGCTGCTAGGGAATTTTGTCTGAATTATGTCTTCTGCTGCAACCACCTGGTTACCCCAAGAAAATACCCCTGTCCTGCTCAGGGACTTGGAAGGTCAAACACAGTAATATTTGTCAGAGTGCACTTCGGATGGTGGACTTTAAACAGAAAATTTTCACTTTGCCCAGCAGAAATATTACATTTTCAAGGATGCTCAACTGCTGATACTATAAAAATAAATATTTACTATAATAATGATACAAGATATTACAAACAGGATCTGTACAGCAAACAAAAAAGATAAAAATTTTCGGGAAATGAAAACAAAGCAGTTTACGCAGATAGATGACTTATAGAATAAACTCAATTTATTCTCACACTAGGATCTATATTTACCTGCCAGGTAACTTGAATGAAATATTCACTAAGCCTGTTGTTTTCTCACCTAGATAAGCTAGCTATGGAAGCAGGGCTGTCCTTCCTATTGGGGAACACTCACCAAGAGACAGAATCCAACGTCCTCTTCAGAAGTTGCATGAAGTCAGAGAGAGCAAGTTGTGGTTAAACTAATCTGTTTATGGTTTCAGGGCTGTAGGATGGGACCTCTGCAGAGTGACAGCCTCCTCCAGTATTCCCCACCCATGTTAGTGCATAGGTATGGGTATGTGTGTGTGGGTTCTCCTGTGCATGTGTGATTACAGATGACAGGCTGACTTGCCCTTCCCCACCTAGCAACATCCTCTTGTACTATTATCTGAGTGCAAGAATCCAGTACTTCAAAGGCACACTCACAGTTGTTATTACCTTGTTTATTTCCTAGCTGCTTGGTTGTCTCTGTGGGAAAAGTAACACTATTACACATGGCAAGCTATTTCCCTTGTCAGTTTCCAAAGATGGTTACTGGGATATGTGACCTGAATGCTATTTTGTTCACCCCATGCCATTCCAACAATAGAAAGAATTTATATGAAAATAAGTACAGATGAAAATAATTACAGTAACAAAAGAAGATTACATTACAGGGACACTGCCAACCCCCTAGGCCTCAAAGTGTCCCTTGTTTAAAAAAACACATTTTATAATTGCTAACATTGTGTAAAGATTGCTGATGTAGCTAGTAGTTTGATTCTGATTATTTTTATCTTTAAAAAAATGAAAAACAGTCTGCCCACCATACTGGTGCTACCACAAAAAAAAAACTGGGTTGTTTACATTCCTTGATCAACTCTCACTGCATCTTTCCTGGACTTAGGAACAACCCCAACACAGTCTAGTCACTCATGATGCAGTGGGACTTTAGGTGGCTACTGCCTCGTGAGTAACTGTGCAGGGAAGGCAACAGAGGGTGGTGGTGGGTGGAGAGCTCTCACACCCAACGGCAGTGACGAGTGGTGTTCCACAGGGCTCGGTGTTGGGACCAGTGTTGTTTGGGATATTTATTGCAGACATATCATGGGACATCAAGAGCAAGATCAGTCTGTTTGCTGATGATACCAAGGTAGGCGCGGTGGTGTATGACCTAGGGGGATGGCAGGGGTTGCAGGATGATCTGGCAAAGCTTGAAACCTGGTCAGACACCTGGCAACTGGGCTTTAATGCCAAAAAGTGCAAGGTGCTGCATTTTGGGATGAAGAACCTAAGGAGGAGTTACCAGCTAGGGGGAGTGCAGCTAGCCCAGACAGAGGAGGAGAAGGATCTGGGTGTGCTCATTACAGGGTCAATGAACAACTCGGCACAATGTAGGAAGGCAGCTGGAAAGGCCAACAAAATGCTGGGTTGTATTGCAAGGGGTATATCTTCGAGGAGGGAAGAGGTGATTCTGCCACTGTATAGGTCATTAGTTAGACCACACCTGGAGTACTGCGTGCAGTACTGGCATCCGTATCTGAAGAGGGACATTAAGTTACTGGAGGGGGTGCACAGAGTGACAAAGATGATCAAGGGGCTGGGGGACTTATCATACGAGAGGAGGTTGAAGGAGTTGAACATGTACTCACTGAAGGAGAGGAGAGACAGGGGTGACATGATTGAAACCTTTAAATATATGAAAGGAGTAAACAAGACGGGTACAGAGGGGCTGTTCAAAGTAAGGGAGGGGAGGGCCACCAGAGGCCATGATATGAGACTGGAGCGAGGAAGGTTCAGGAGGGAGATGAGGAGACACTTTTTTACAGAGAGGGTGGTGGCTGGGTGGAATGCATTACCTGCTGAAGTGGTATGCAGTAGAAGAGTGGACTGCTTCAAATGAGGATGGGACAGGACAAGGGGGCGGGTTAATGAAGGGGAAGGGTGGAAGGAAGGGGCAGCTGCAGAATAAGGGGTGCTAGCTGCACATTCGAGCAGACTTGATAGACCTCTAGGCCTTTATCTGCTGGCAAATTTCGTATGTTCGTATGTACTGTTTTGGGTTCTTCTAATGTTTATGAACTATTCAAACAGTATAGATTCAGGATTGTAAACAAAACAAGGTTGTTCATAAATATACATTACCATGCATTTTAGTTGTACTAAACAAGGAGACAGACAACACAAACAGCAACATTAAGGAATTTTAGAGACGGTAATAAATCATAAAGTGTAGGTTTTTAACTAGAAATAATATAATGCAAAACAGCTTGACAGTGTGTCTTTAACATGGTATCATTTCTGTCACATTTTCCCTCACTGGAAAATGAAGGCATGTCTCTTTTGGGCAACCCCCAAGAGACACTGCCATTTATGTAGGGATTGTAAATTGCCTAAATTATCCTGCCATGCACTCGGCCCTGCTTAGACAACCTACCCACATTGGCATTTTGCAAACCACTGTGGTGTTAGATAGTCATGTTATACAATGGCAATACCAAACTCTGCACAGTGACTTTGTATTTTGCCCACTACCTATAGAGCCAGGCCAGGGGATTATGATCCAGGACCACAGTGAACTCCTACCCATACAAATATGGCTGCAGTTTCCGAAGTGCTCCTGAGAAATTCCTTGTCAATTGTGACATATGCCTCCAACCTGGGCAGCAGCTTCTGGCTCAAATACACAACGGGGTGCTCCTCCCCCCTTTGATGAAACCTGTCTCAGAACAGCACGCAGACCATGGTTTGAGGCATCCATATGCACAATGAATTTCAGGGTGTAATTGGGGCTAGTGCACATCACCAACCCACATAATGACTTCTTCAACTTCCGGAAAGCAGATTCAGAGTCCTTCATCCAGAGAACTTTCTCTGATAGTTTTCTTTTTGTCAGGTCCATCAGGGGCTTGGCTACATCCCTATAGTGAGGAACAAACCTCTTGTAGTACCCTACTGTCCCCAGAAATGCCCATAACTGTCTTGTTGTGGTAGGGCTTTGCCAGTCCTGGATGGCATCAACCTTTGCAGGCTCTGGGTGGATGCATCCACTGCCCACCCAGTGCCCAAGGTAGGACACCTCTCTCATACCTATTTAGCATTATTCTGCCTTAACTTTCAGCCCTGCAGCCTTCAGTCAGCAGAACATCTTCCTCACATAACTGATGTGATCATCTCATGTCTGGTTGTAAATGGCTATATTATCCCCATATGCCAATGCAAAGTCTCCTACCCCAGACAAAATGCAATCCACAAGCAGCTGGAATGTTGTGACTGCATTCTTCATCCCAAATGGCATTACTTGGAATGCAAATAAGCCAAATGGAATGATGAAGGCTAACCTCTCCCTGGCTGCAGGGGTTAGATGTACTTGCCCATAGCCCTTTTTCAAGTCTATAGTAGTAGAGTACTGGGCTCTCACCAGCTGTTCTGAGGTCTCTTCCATTCTGGGCATGGGGTAGGTGCCTGACTCCATGCAGCTGTTGAGCCTCCGGTAGTCAACACAGAACCTTGTGATACTGTTTTTCTTGGGTATCAGGACCACAGGTGATGCCCAGGGGTTACCGGACTGGATTACCCTGAGCACCAGCATCCCTCTGAGCTCCTTCTGCATGGTCTGCTTAGCCCCCTCCACTACCCTGTATGGGGCCTATTTCAGCAGCACATGGGTCCTAATATCCATGTGGTGTTCAGCTATCATGGTGTAGCCCCCTTTCCCTGTGAACATTTCCACAAATGCTCCTGGCACCCACCTCATTTCTGTGCCTTGGCTGGTGTCAGCTGCTCCCAGGAGGGTGAGGTTATCCACTGAGGATTCCTCCTGCACCTCCCCAAGGAGATTCACCAGTGGATCAGCCTCATTTTCCTCTTCTGGGGTGCTGCACACAATGAAGATCATTTCCTCCTTATCATGGTAGGGCTTCAATCCTGTTAACATGATATACTCTGCCTGCACCTTCTGACAGGCAGTTATGCCACATAATTGACTTAATTCACCTTCCTGACTATGGAAAATGAGCCCTCCCATACTGCCTGCAATTTATTTTGTTGTACTGTGATGAGTACCATCACTTGCTGTCTGCTTTCACACTCCTGAGCTCTGGCCCCACAGTCATTCCGCACTCTCTGCCACTGTTGGGCAGTGGCTAAATGCACTTGGGCAAGCCCCATGAACTCCTTTAACAGGGTTCTGATATTTAGTATATACTCTAAAACAGATTCCCCTTGGGAGACATAGTCACCCTCCAATTCATCCCAAACTAAATCTAGGGGCCCCTCACCCTCTGACCAAACAGGAGCTCAAAGGGTGAGAACCCTGTGTTCTCCTGTGGGACTTTCCTGTAAGCAAACAAGAGATGGTGCAAAATACTTGTCCCACTCTGTTTTATACTGGTCATCAAGTATTCTGAGCATAATTTTCAGGGACCCATTGAACTACTTAACCAGGCCATTAATCTTGGGGTGATAGGGTAAGGCATGAAGCTGTTTCACCCCACACTTCTCCCACAGACTAGTCAAAAGTGATAACATGAAATTCATCCCCTGGTCTGACAAAATCTCCTGGGGAAATCCTACCTTCTGGCACTGTGGACAAATCCAACAGTAATTGGCCATATCTATGTATATACAGTACTGGGCCAAAATAAATTGTTGGTGTGCTGCTTTTTTGTGCAGCTAATAGCCAGGTGGTCTGAAAGAGGTATGTCATGGGCCATGGCCAAAAACTGCTTGCAGAAGCCTGAGGAACTACCAGTTGCCGGAGTGCCTCTCTCTAGCCCCCTGTGTGGTATACACTCACTGTATAGCAGTCCATTCTCTCAGTAGACTAGTTTTTTACTCTGCCGAGAGTCCACAGCACTATTGGCTATTTCTCTCAATTTCTGTAGGGAAGGATCAGCTAGCTGAGCTCTGCCCAGCTTTTCCCATCTGACCCTCCCCAACTCCCCTTCCAAAGGAAATCTGCCCATGGCTAAGATCTAATCAGTTTGCAGCCAGGGCACTGGGCTTCTATTCCTAGCTAGCTCCTCAACCACACTAAGTGCTTTCTCAGCTGTTGAGGAATGAGTTAGCATAGACGACATTGCCCCCTCCTAACCCTCAGGAGCTTGCTGTCTTGCCTGACTGCAGGTAGCAACACACCTGAGTTTCCCTGTGGTCAAAAATAATTCCCCATTATAACATCCGGAGGGAGATCAGGCAGGCTCCTACCTCCTGTATCCCATGGTCACCTTCCCAGCTCAGGAAAACCCAAGCCATTGCTATTTGGACCACTGGACCCATGACTCCTCGAATCTTGGAAAACTGTCCAGGAAGAATCTGCTCCACTTGGATTAGATCCTGCCTCACCATGGAGATCGAAGCACCAGTGTCCCTCAATCCCTGTGTTATGAACCCATTAACTAGGACAAGGTGCATATGTGTGGAGGAGTTAACTGACACAACAGTCCAGGAGCAGGCCACTAGATGCAGGACACTGTCTTGATCACCCCCTCTCCCAGGCCTTTGCCCTATGTTCATATTTTTAGGGCAATCATATGACAGATGCCCCACTTTCTGGCAAATTTAGCATTTCTTTGTCCCTGGCTCCTTGTTACCATTAGGGGTGATGGGTTGTGTTTTGGGCTCAGATGTAGACTGGTTTACTTTAGGCTGTCCTCCCTGGGTTCCATTGCAACCATGTGCTGCCCCTCCCCCCATTGTTCCTACACAATGTGTGTGTTCTGCTGACCACACAGAGATCAGCACTTTTTGCAGCCTCCTTCTTAAAAAATGCTTAAATGAAATAATTTTACCACCAGAAGGTGGATTTTGAGCCTTGTAGCGGCTTAAAAGTAAATTGCTACCCCCTGTCAGTACTCTGCTGGGCTAAAATGTGATATTTTATGTGTGGAGACTCTGCTGGCCCTCCATAATCCCAGGATGCACCTTCAAGGCTACTGAGTGCTTAGACAGATGAATAGGACTGGGCTACACCTCCACAGTCCCACAGTGCACACTACAGGGCAACACAGTGCAAAGCACCAAGACAGGCCATCAGGTTAAGTGATTTTTACTGTGCCTTGTATATATGTAAATCTTTGTATACTCTCATTTTATGTCATTGTACTATTGTTTATGTTATTTTCTTGTCCATGTAAAAATACCTGTACTCTTATTTGTATGACCACTCAGGTCCATCTTGTAAATGAGCTACGCTCAATGATGTTCGCCTGACTAAATAAAGATTTTGATTGATTGATTGATTGATTGATCTTGGCAAGGGTGCCACAGTGTACTTACACACGCAATGCATAAAAATAATAAAACGGCTGCAGACTGCTCACCTCACAGTCCCTCACAACCTACCGCTGCTGATGTCCTCTGGCAGAACTGACTCTCTGTTTTTCATGGTGATGCCAACAATTTGTAAAGCGAGATATGACATCATATCTGGGCTATCCTCTGTAACTAAACTGCAAAAAATGGCTCCATGTCAAAAGGGTGAAGAAAGAACGATGATTGCAATAAGGGAAAAGTCAATCTGGCTACTGTTAAAATGATGACAGTAAATTATGGCTACAGCAGTAATGGCGACAACTGTGTTTATGCACGGGACTTTGCCCTCCGCACCCCCCTTACTATTATAACCAACTCCGAGGTTGTAGCACCTCAGGGAGGGGGGACATTCCATTGTCGCCATTACTGCACTAGCTGTAATTTACCATTGCCCTTTTAACAGTAACCAAATTGACTTCGCCCTTATTGCAGTTACCATTCGTTCTTCGCTCTTTTGATTTGCTACCACAAAAAATACAAAATAGATATGCTTTTCATTGTACTGAAGGCTTTCAATATTTATTTATTTATTTTAAAATATGTGACTGGGAAAGGCACAATGAGCCAAAGCTCATTTCTAGAAGCATCCCAGGAACACAGAGAAGTTAAGTGACTTGCTCAATGTCACACAGTATGCAAGTGAAGATTGTGGGAATCAAACCCAGGTCAGATGGATGTAGCAAGGTTGTTCACAGTTCTTGCTCTGATCGGTCACAAATAAACTACAACTAGCACACTTCATGTCCTTGCCACCTTCTCGAGGCTAGAAGAGGTATTTACTTTAAAACTATCTGAGGGAGCACAGCCCACCCTCACATACACCCTAACATGCCCATACTCACAAAAGTTAGCTTTTAACACTTTTCAGATGCATATAAAAACTCTTTCAACAAGACAGGACATCTTGGGAAGGAAAGATGGAAAGACAGCACGATACCTTTGGTGAATGGTGCTTACCAGCATTAGCTGCTGCAGTATGCCCAATTGACTGAGAAACTCTATTAAAGTGCCCAAGGTGAATTTCATCATCAGCCATGGGGACAAAACTGAGTAATCTGCCTTTTTTTGTGAAATATCCTCTGAACTGTTTCAGGATCAGTCTATTCCAGTGTGGAAAATGTAAGTAGGTGTTTATTTCCCTTTAATGGAGCTATTCAGTTCTGATCAATGAGATGGGGTACACTATAATAGTAGCCAAACACATAGACCTGTGTGGCCCACCCATGCTATAAAACATACACCTGGGAAGGATCTGCTCCACAACCCTCAAATGTGAACCAGTCTCTTAGTGGAGTAAAGTCCCACTCACCGGTATAATTTTTAAGGATCTTATTTACTTAACTAGCAGACTGTATAATTCATCCATCGAAAAGCATCAATGTTTTGTAGTCACTCTACTACTTCTCCAGGATCTGTAACAGCTTATTTATGTATTTATTTGTTAACTAGGTAGCTGCATTGATCCAGTGGACCATTTTCAGGCATGACCGGAGCCATGAAGATGGCACAATGGTAAATACAAGCACAAAGTTCAATGTTACAGTACAGGAGAAATACAAATATGAAATACGGTACAGGAAAATACTGAATAAAAGTTACAAAATACAGTATGGTGCAAGCAACAGTGTAGTTAATTGTACAGCATGTTCCGTCGGATGTGCACAAAATACAAAGCACTATAGTGGTAGCTAAGTATAGCTGCTCAAACAATTTCAAGCCCAGGTTACCCGTTAAAGAATAATGCACACAACTTAAGGTGACTGAGTTGCTGGATCACCTCAGGGATCATAGAGAGCTTGTTGGAGTGGTGCATGGGGTGGTGTCATGCTTTCCTATCATCTTTTTGTCCTTCTTTCTTTGCTATTTTTTCACGTCAGGGTGGCCAACCTGGCATATCTCTATAATCTTTGCTGTCTCTTTAAAATCCAAAATTCCCCATTGCTGCACATAGAAAATGTCCTTTTCCTTTGTAAGGAGCCCTATTGTGTGAAAAAGAGAATGCCTATACTCATAAAGGTGGCCCCAAGTTATTTATGTAGTGCTTTTGTAGCGATGAAAGAATAATGCCTCTATGAATGTAGGCGAAGCACTAAGCGCTATTGTGACTGGCGCCCCTTTAAGACACACAGAAATGCTGTGCTGCAAGCCCGATGTAGGGTGATGTGACTAAAAAGAAACTGCTTGTTGTGGTAGTAATGAAAAGCTCTTTTTGTGAGCTTGAATTTAGAAGAGCTGCCTTCTGCAGCAAAAGAAATAGCAGTGCTGCATTGTGCATTGGAGCAGGATCGCACTCCGATGTATACGCGCTGCTTACCACTGACTCGAAACAGGAAGCTTCAGTCCTGAAAAGTATAAGTGACACTCTGAGTAAGGAAAGTGTCAGATACAAGCCCATATAAGGACACGGAGGGCAGGAATTATAGCCCCATATGTCCACAAGTGGAATGCTGCAGTTTGCTGCAAGCTACAGCCCCAGAATTGAAGCAACTGAGAGCTGTCATAGAAATAGGCCAAATTGAAAAGTATAGCCAAGGGCTGGCATTTCAGCTGTCAGGTTTTCAAGAAAAAGGCAGTAATTTAGTAAAGACTGCTAAACAAGAGTGCAGTGCCATCCTTAAGGAGAAATATGCATTTTTACAGTAAAATGTCATTACAGACTTAATCAAGGCTGACTGCTAATATAATGTTGATTTTGAAAAAAATTTCTGGGTCACTTGTCAGGACTCCTAGGCTGGTTGGGGAAGGCAAACAGGTAGTGCGCCTTTCATTTGCCACTCCCCTGTCCAGGCTGGGTATTCCTGTCTAATACTGAATTTAAATAAATATGTGATTTTGTTACCTGTATTCTCAATCATTAGGGGAAACTCCTACTATAGGGCTGTCAGCCCAGGTAATGACTGCTCTTGTAGGAATCAGGAGAGATGGGGTCACTGCAGGTGGGAGGAGCTATGCTCTAAATGAGGTAGAAACTCCCCAAATTAAGATTTAGATTATCTAAAACTGATATTTTAGGATATATTCACAGAAGGAATATAACATGAATACCTGTATTGTTTGTTTGTATAAAGAGTATCCTAGATACACTTAGATAGGACCTAAAAATGGTCTATTCGTATTAACTAGGAAATTACTTGATTTTGATGTCACCCTGATTATTTCTATAAAGTCTGCCACCAGGGGGCTAAGAAAGTGTGTGTGTGTGTGTGTGTGGGTCAGTATCTTCTAACCACAGAGGGAGAAGGAGCTAGTGTGAGTGCTTACACACTGTGTTGGATATTTAATCTACAGAAGAAAGACAGGAGTCTCGAGGAGAAATATTTCCTGATGTTTTTGAATGGTGTGATGGACTAACATCCAATTTTTCTTTATGTAAATCTTTTTTTTTGTAATATTTTTGCAAAGTTTACAAATAAATTGATAAACACAATTCTTGTGTTTTTTGTATGCACTAAAATTACTTTCTGTTGTCTGTCATATAGCCCATGCTTCTACACTGGTGTGATAAGTGGGATTTACTTGGTACGTCAAGGCTGCCCAGGAGGCGCTGCCAGGGGGTATTGTCCCGATATACCCAGACAGATGAAGGAAGGGGACCAGACAGACTTTGGTGCATATTATCTGACATGATCAGTGACAGAGAAAACTTGGATTAAACTGTTGCCAGGATTGGATCCAGGAGCCAGATCCAAAATAAAGAACCCAGAAAATGAGGATGTTGAAGAGGGAGAGGACGCACAGAAGCCCAGAGAGAGACACATGACCCCAGCCCTGGATAATCCAAATGAGTTGCTGAAGTGGCTCTGTATGAGGCAGATTGAGATGGAATGACAAGAAGAAGAGGACAGACAACAGAGGGACAAGGACAGATGCATCCAGGCAGAAGAAAGAAAATGGTAGGACGTGAAATGGAACGATACCTTGAAAGCCATACAGGACAAGAATCAAGGTCAGACTGATAGAACTGGGCCCAGAGACATAAAATTAACGAAATTGTCAGAAAATGCTGACATTGAGGCATACCTCATGACCTTTGAGAGGATAGCCCAAACCTGTGTATGGCCCCATGATCCGTGGGTAATAAGATTGATACACTACTTATCTGGGAGTGCCCAGTTATTCTATAGTCAATGGAGTGGGACTGATGCCAATGATTATGATAGCGTAAAAGAAGAGATTTTGAGACATTATAATATCAGTACCGAGACCTATCGCCAGTGTTTTCGTTCTCAGAAAATTGCCCATTGTGATACCCCCAGGGAAACGTACACTCGTCTTAGAGACTATTGTGGTAAATGGTTATAACCTACAACTAAGACTATTGATCAGATAATGGAGTTAATAATCACTGAACAGTTTATTCAGGTTTTGCCTCTTGATGTGCAGTTATGGGTTAAGGAGCACAAGCTGGAAACCGCAGAGGAAACTGTTAAACTGGCAGAGGACTACTTGGCAGCTCATCCCACCAGACAGAGGAGACAGCAAGGTAACCCAGGACCATCTACTGCTCCAGTAAGAACATATTTTCCTAGTAATCAGAGACAAACTATGGTAGATGGGATAGAGGGTGCAGGATCCCATATGCAGGCATTATTTGCCATGGATGTCTTGGGAAGGGGCATATAGTCAGAAACTGCCCTAATAAAAGAAATGAATCAGCCCATCTGGCCCTAGTGAACTTTGAGTATGTTACATCTGTAGGAGTGTAAGACCAACAAACTTTGGGACTTTTAGACTCTGGAAGTAGACAAACCCTGACGAGAGCAGATCTAGCCCCTGAAACAGACTTAAGTCAAAATGATACAACTGCTCGCTGTGTACATGGGAATATCCATCAGTACCACACTGCATGCTTGGAATTTACTGTTAACAACAAAAGTCACAAATGGTTAGTGGGTTTAGTACCCCATCTACCAGTACCTGTGGTAACTGGCCAGGATTTCCCTTGTTTTGATACCTTGATGAAGACTCATCAGTCATTGGTGGAACCTGTTGATGTGGTTACTAGGGCACAGGCTAAATTGCAGTTGGATCCTGTATTTTCTTTTGAAGAGGATTATTTTGAGGGACAGGGAAAGGCAAGAAAATCCAAGCAAGCAAAGAGGAAGAAGAAGAAAGCTTGGAGGGATTTACATCCAGAGGAAAGTGTGGAACTAGCAACAGGGTTGTCAAAAGGTGACATAAAACTGGAACAGTTTGCAAATGAGACTTTGAGACCTTTGCACAAGTGATTCGAGAAGAAAATGATGGACATTCTCTTTTTATATTAAAGCATGACATACTGTATAGGTTAACTGTTGATCCTGTTACAAACTGTGAGACAGAGCAGTTAATGGTACCCAAACAGTATAGGGAGCAGGTAATACGTTTGGCCCATGATATACCTATGGCTGGCCATGAGGGGAGGGATAGAACATTGTAACATATACTATCCAGGTTTTGTTGGCCAGGGATTCATCAAGAAGTAGCGGCATATTGTAGAGCTTGTGCAAAATGCCAGTTAGTGGCTCAATGTAGGAAGAAAGACCAAGTACCCCTGCAACCCATTCCTTACGTGATGACTCCCTTTGAGAGAGTAGCCATGGACTTGGTAGAGCCCCTAACTAAGAGTTCTAAGGGAAAACAATTTATACTGGTTGTGTGTGACTACGCCACCCGGTACCCTGATGCCATCCCAATGAGAACAGTTACTGTCCCTCGAATATCTGAAGAACTAGCCAAAATCTTTAGCAGAATGGGAATACCACAAGTGATTTTAACAGATAGAGGTAGTAATTTTACATCTGTTATGTTGCAAGAATTGTACCATCTGCTGGATGTCTCTGCAGTACATACCTCCCCGTATCACCCTGAGACAGATGGATTAGTGGAGAGATTCAATAAAACACTCGAGAAAATGTTGCAAAAGTACGTGCAAGAGGAAGGTCGAGACTGGGACAGATTTCTCCCTTGCCTCTTGTTTAGATACAGAGAAGTACCCCAAGCAATTATTGGGTTTTCCCCCTTTTCGTTACTATATGGTCGAAACCCCAGGGGACCATTAGATGTAATTAAAGAGCACTGAGAGGAAGGTGTGGGATTTACCAATATTGTGGATTACAGGACTTCTTTATGGGAAAGACTTGTAAAATATGTGACTATGGTTCATATGCATGTAGATCAAAAACAGCAGAATCAAAAGGAAATGTATGATGTGGGATTAAAGTACAAGCATTTTGAACTCGGTGAAAAAGTTTTATTGTTGTTGCCCAGTACAGAGAGTACACTCCTGGTGAGATGGCAAGGGCCTTATGTGGTTCTTAGACAGACTGGTATAGTAAATTATGAGATTGAAATGCCTGGGTGCAGACCAGTAAAAAAGATATATCATGCAAATCTATTAAGGAAGTGGGCTGGCAAACCAAGCCAGACATTATACATCCAACCACAACAGGGCATGTCAGAGGTAGAGGTGGCCTATGATAGGTTAGAGCCACAACAGGAAGAGAAAGGGATTCAGATAAACCCTGAGTCAAAGCCTGCTCAAAGACAAGAGATTGATCAACTCTTAAGAGTATTTTAAAGAAACCTTTACTAAAACACCAGAGAAATCAATAGGGGTAGCGCATGAGATTAAAATGACACAAAGCAAGTCGATTCACCAGAGACCCTACAGATAACCAGAGAAAATCTGACAGGAAGTAGTGGATGGGGTAAGAAAAATGGAACAAGCAAGGGTTATTGTTCCTTCTCACAGCTCTTGGTCCTCACTCTTGGTGGTAGTAAATAAAAAGTGGGGGTGTGAGATTATGTCTGAATTTTTGGAAAATAAATGCGATTTCCGATTTTGATGGCTACCCCATGCCAAGACTTGATGATCTGCTAAATCAGATAGGATCTGCACAATACACCAGCACCCTAGATTTGACAAAAGGGTACTGGCAGATATCCTTAGCACCACAGGCCCAAGAGTTGACAGCATTCAGTACCCTTATTGGTTTATACCAATTTACAACAAGGCCATTTGGTTTGCTTGGGGCTCCGGCCACTTTTCAGAGGTACTTGGACCGTATTTTAAGACCCCATCACCAGTACAGTGCAGCCTATTTGGATGACGTTGTCATCTATAGCCTAGACTGGAACACACACTTAATGCATCTTAGTGCTGTTATCCAAAGCATCAAGGATGCAGGACTCACAATAAATCCTTCCAAATATGTTATTGCTAAAACTGATACCAGATATTCAGGGTTCATAATTGGACATGGGACTGTAAAGCCAGAGTTAGATAAAGTGGAAGCTGTTGTCTATAGCCCTATACCAACTATCAAATGTCATGTGAGATCTTTTCTAGGGCTAGCAAGTTATTATCGGAGGTTCGTCTCTGGCTTTACCACAATTTCAATGCCCCTAACATAACTAACTAAAAACAAGTACCCAAATAAAGTAAAGTAGACTACTGATTGTGAAAAAGCTTTTTGGAGTATAAAAGCAGCCTTGTGTTCAGCACCAGTACTCCTTAGTCCAGACTTTAAAAAAACATTTGAGGTACAGAACGATGCCTCTGACATGGGCATTGGAACAGTGCAAACCCAGCATGATCACAAAGGTGAACACCCAATCCTATTTATTAGTAGGAAATTGCATGAGCGGGAAAGAAAGTATTCCACAGTAGAGAAAGAGTACCTGGCCATGAAGTGGGCTATAGAGGCTCTCAAATACTACTTATGGGGGAATGAATTCACTGTTATCACTGACCACAACCCTCTATGGTACCACTCCTTCCTACCTCAGTTGGTGGCCAGCCGTGGTGGTGAAAGGAGGGCTGAGCAGGTCACCGGCTCTGTTCTGGGATGTTATTGGGATGAGCAGGGTGTTACTGCTGGGTGGGGGGACCACTAGACTACCAGGGAAAAGATTTTATATTTATTTGAAAAGGAGGTCAGGATACATGCTGGGGGAAGGAGGACCACTAGACTACCAGGGAAAATATCTTATTTTTACTTGATCTGGGGGTCAGGGATTGTGCTGGGGGTTGGGGAACCACTAGATCACCAGGTATTCCTTTGACTTACGGGGCTACTGGGGGTCGGGGATTGTGCTGGGGGGTGGGGGACCACTAGGTCACCAGATATTTATTTGATTGTTAGGCTACCAGGGGTTGGGAACCATGCTGCAGGGGAGAGGCACTAGCCTACCAGGGTGCATACCTCTCAATTGTCCCTGTTTATGAGGGACATCCCTCATTTTACCCCTTGAAACTGCCCTCTCCCTCATCCTGAGTGACCAAATATGTCCATGTCCCACTTTTCAGTGACACAAGAGCTGGAGGGTATGCTAGGGTGTGTAACAGGCACACATGGGAACAGGGACCATGATGGCAGGGAAGGAATTGCCTGGCCCAGCCAGTCTGCCCTGTTACTTATCAAATGGATATGCTCCATATCCTAGTGAACCTATGGCCTATGGCCTCCCGCATCCAACCAGGTTCACCTTATGCCTGTCCCATGCATCGAGTCCCCCTGATGTATTTCACCCACTACTGCAGTGGGGTACTTATGTTGTTGGGCAGGGGGCATCTTCCAGGGCAAGTATGGCCACAGTGGCTATGGGCAGTGTGTCTGTGTTTAGCTATAGATCTGTGTGAATATATGTTTATGCAATAAGGGAGGAGAGTGTGATAAATCTGTTTGTCTGAGTAACTGTGTACATAAATTTCATTTATGTATACAGTGCTTATGTCATCAGCCATTTATCCACACAATGCTTATGTCATCAGCCATTTATCTATACAGTGCTTATGTAATTTAGAATGTTTGGCCTCAGTAGCAGTATTAACCATATTCAAATGCAAATAACTTTAAAACGAAAAATGATAGCATGGTACTGTGAGCACGAAAGTTGTTCAGCACAGAAATATCTGCAAAATGAGTGGTGTTTTATGTATTGATACCTTTTGGATTTTTTGATAATTAGCAAAAACAGCAGAAAATTCATATTTTTTCCATTTTGTCTGCAAACAAATGTAAATAACTTTAAAACAAAAAATGATAACATGGTACTGTGATCAAAGTTTATTCAGCACAAAAATATCTACAAAATAAGTGGTGTTTCATTTATAGATACTTTTTAGTTTTTTCAGAATTAGTGAAAAACAGCAGAAAATTCAATTTTTGTAAACTTTGTCATCAAACAAATGCAAATAATGCAACAAAAAATGATAGTATGGTACTTTAAGTACAAAAGTTATCCAGCATAAAAACATCTACAAAATGAGGGTGTTTCATTTCTAGATTCCTTTTAGATTTTCTATAATCAGTACAAAATGGCAGAAAATTCAATTTTTATTCACTTTTTTAATTAACAAATGCCCACTACAAAAGCCAGAGCAAAAGAATTGTATAAATGGAATATGCAATGGAAAACTCATGTAATAAATAATTTATCTGCACTCGAGCAGTTTGACCTCGGACACCTCACTTGTGGCTTACGCCACTCGTGAGGTTACCCGAGGTCAAACTGCTCTTGTGCAGATAAACCATTTATTACACTTGCTTCCATTGCATATTCCATATATATATTATATATAAAATGTATATTATATACACACACACACACACACACACACACACACACACACACACACACACATATATATATAAATAAATAAATAATGGTTGCATGGTAGCGCTACCATAGTTAGGGTTGAGTAGCACTTTTAAGGGTAAAGGGTCAAATTTTGCACCTTAATAACTTTGCCACTGTCCAACGGAATTGCCTGAAATTTGGTATGCATGATTGGGCATGGTAGGTCTTGGGATCTGCCACGTTTTGTACCAGTTGGATATATGGATGCGGAGTTATTAAGCAACAACTAATTGCGCAATTACACTTTTTTACGATTTCTTTGCTGTTGCCTACAGGGCGCATGGTTTCTGTGACCGATCTGAAAACTTCAAGGAACATGCGGCCAGAGTCCCTGGTGTGCCTTTTGAAGATTTCATGAAAAAATATTGAACAGTTCAAAAGTTATTCAAAAAACAAGTTCCCATTATAAGTCAATGGGAAAAGTTAACAAAAAGTTTGAAAGTGTCGCAAATCCACTTTTTAGTGTCACAAATGGCCCTAGTAGTGTCGTAAATCTGCTATTTCGTTTTCAGTTGGTGATCAGAAAAATGCTTGGCATTTAAATTTGGGATCTTCTAGGGACACAATTCTTTATGTGTTCACCTAGTCGGACCCTGAGGATGCTAGCCATGTCTTTATTTTGGGGTTAAACACCCCAGAAATGTTTTTTTCAAATTTCTGGAAACAGTAGTGTTGCAAAGTAGTGTCACATGCATGACACTTTCACAAATTTTTGAGAAAAGGGTCAAAAATTGCAACACTACTTTTCAGGCTATGGCCAAAATGACAGGAATTCTTTGCCACCCTGCTGCAAACAAACGGTTTGGTCATTTGAGCTGCAATTTGGAAGGAAGGCAGCCAACATCTCACAGATGTGCCTTTTGATGGTTTGGTGAAAAAATATTGCACAGCTGCCAAGTTACGGTACTCTGAAGTTGACATTTCTTCCCATAGACTAACATGGTGGCGTCCACCGTGCTTTTCGGGGCTCATATCTCGGAAACGGTGAGAGACACAGAATGTTTGTTGCGACAATGTGTAGCCTATGTCTATGCATTCAGCAAAACGCAGGCAGAAAAACCATAAATCATGGGAATTTTTTTTCTACGTCGTACGGTTCCTGAGATATAAGCAATTTAGTCTTCCAACAGCTCATTTTCTGCTCTGAGGCCCATTATTATGCATACATTCTTTGTATACACTGGCCCAGATATTCAAAAGGGTTGCGCCATGCTCAATAGGGTTGTGCCTGTGCAAGTCCGAACTTGCTCCAATCTGTGATATTCAGCAGGAGGCAGTTGCGCCACAGAAAACATGCTGAGCAACAGCGCAATGCAAATGAATGCATGCTGAACTGGAGGGGGAGGAACCATGCATAAACTGCACAGCCCGATATTCAGCCGGGCTGTGCAGAGTTGTGCAGGCGCAACCCCCAACCTGCGCCTGCACAACTTTGAGCCAAAAAAAAGGCTTAGTCGAGGGCCACCCACAGGTGAGCTGCTGCATTGCAGGGTGCAACACAGCAGCTGCCACCTGTGGCTGGCCCCAACCCACTCCCTGTGCCCCCTGCAGCCCGATCACCGCAGATGACTGTAAACCCCCACCACCCCCATCATTCCGATCGCGGCATAGTTTAACTTCACCAGTCCGACCGCCAGCAATGTGGCTCTCTGAACGTATCCCTGGTGGTCCAGTGGACTATAAATCCCGATCACGGGCAGAAGTTGTTTAATAACACCCCTCCTGAATTCATCCTGTGGTCCAGTGGACCAAAAGCCCGATCACGGGCAGTAGTTGTTTAATAAACCCCCTCCCTCCCGGGTCATCCCTTGGTGGTCCAGTGGCACATCTCGATCGATGGATGTAAAAGGAACAACCCCGCAACATAGCCTTGGTGGCTAGTGTCCCCTACCCCACCCACCCACAAAGCCCCACCACCCCACTCCCCGCAGCCGGCGGTGGCAGCATCCCACCGCCTGCCGCCCCACCGCCCGCCGACTGACTGCCACTAGGCTGCACACCCACTGGTGCAGAGCAAGAGCCATCGGGCGTGCAGCCCATAGTCAGAGAAGACAGTCCAGTTTTTGTGAATGAATGAATGTATTCATTCACAAATCTGGACTGTCATGGGTGGTGGTGGGTGGGGGGACCAGCCACCAGGGCTATGTTCGGGGTTTGTTCAACTTTACATCCCACGATCGATGTGCCACTGACCACCAGGGATGACTTCGGAGAAGGGGTGGGTTTATTAACAACTACTGCCCGCGATCGGGCTTTTTGGTCCACTGACCACCAGGATGAATTCGGAGGAGGGGTTATTAAACAACTACTGCCCGTGATCGGGATTTTCGTCCACTGGACCACCAGGGATGAATTAGGAGGGGGTTAAACAACTACTGCCCGTGATTAGCGAGGCGTTGTCCCCGACGGCTGCCGCCTGGCAGGCCAGGCGCAACCGGGATCAGCGCACCTGCATGCCAATGGCATGCAAATGGGGCCGTAATCAGATGCAAATGGCCCGCGCCTTGCATGAATTATGGCCCCATTTGCATGTCACCTTTGAATATGGATTTTTGCGATGGCGCTATGTACTTGGCGCCAACGCAAGTTGAATGCTCCACTCTGACAACTTGGCGGTGGCACAAGTTCCACTGCACCATGCACAGTGGCTGTGGCTGGGTGATATTCAAAGGAGTTGCCTGCTACGCAACTCCTTGAATATCGCCTGACACACCCCTGCACAACTATTTTGTGTGCTGCAAGGGCTTGCGCCACAAAATAGCGCAGTTTGAATATCCGGCCCACTGTGTTATGGTTACACTTAGCGTTACCACTTGTGTTTCTGTACCCGTTTGTGTTACTGTTCCCATGTACGCCACCGTGTGCATTACGCTTTGTGTTCTTGTTTGCATATGTGCTTGCATTTGTGTTTCCATTTCTGTTTCCTTTGGCATTTTTTCTGCTGTTAATGTTACCGTTTGCACTTCCAGTTGCCGTACTGTGACTGCACATGTCACGATTTGCATTTCCATACGTGCTTGCATTTTATTTTGCGTTTCTGTTTCCTTTGCCGTTATTGTTGCTGTTACTGCTACCATTTACATTTACAATTGCGGTACCGTGCCTGTGCACGTTACGGTTTGCATTTACGTGTGCGCTTGCATTCTCGTTTCTGTTTCTGTTTCCTTTTGCCTTATTGTTGCTGTTACCATTAACATTTCTATTTACAACTGCAGTAACGTGCCCGTTCACATTACAGTTTGCATTTCCATACACGCTTCTGTTCCCATTTCTGTTTCCTTTGGCGTTATTCTTCATGTTATCTTTACCATTTGCATTTATGATTGCGGTGCCATGCCTGTGCCCATTATGGTTTGCATTTATGTGCCTGCTTGCATTTCCGTTTCTGTTCCCTTTGGTGTTCTTTTTGCTGTAATACTTAACATTAATGTTTAAAATACCACTGCCATCACTGTGCGCATTACCAGTTCAATTTTTGTACGCGCTTGCATGTCCGTTTGCATCTCTGTTCACTTCGGTGTCACTTTGCGCTTCCATTTCTATTAACATTTGCTTTACTATTTATGTTTGCATTACCATGTGTGTAACTCTTGGTGTTTGTGTTGCTGTTCTTGTTACTATGTGACGGCCCCACACTCCCGCCACAGCATTCCATTCACTATTTATCATTCTCAAAAAGAAGAGAAATTAGAGGCAAAAAACTCAGTTTAATGCATCATTTAGGGTTGTTCCACAGTGACAAAAGCAAGGAAATTTGGTGTTAGGGTTGAAAGCCCCCCTTGAACCCTCAGCCCTCCCCCCCCCAACCGGCATTGGGGTGCTCGATGGGGCCCTCAGCCCCATCTCTCCCCAATCTCCTATACCTCAGCTTTTTACACATGTGATGGGGTGAGAGTTAGGGCCGATGACCCCATCGTGCAACCCAGTGCTGGTTGGGGGGGGTGGGCTGGGGGGTTCAAGGGAGGCTTTCAACCCTCACACCAAATTTCCTTGCTTTTGTCATTGTGGAACAACCCTAACTGATGCATTAAATGGAGTTTTTGGCCTCAAAAATATATACACATACACATGCACACACACACACACACACACACACACATATATATATTATACATACATACCCACTTGGGTCATGCTTGCACAGATGCATGGGTGCGCTGTATGCACTGGCTGTGCCTGCTGGCACACTGTTCTTGTTAAGCCTACCTGTACTCCATTCCTGACCAAAAGGAGGAGTTAGGTGCTCCATGCAGTAGCACCGGGCAAACTGCATGGTAATGTATGCTAAGCAGCAGTTAATGAGATGCAAATGTACCTGTTTGCCCACAGATTACCTAAGTAGGCTCATTTGCATGGGAGCTTTGAATATAGCTTCCGTTTGCCCCGAGCTAATGTGTTAGCACTGTGCAATCAGGTTAGCCACGGTCAAACCTCACTTCAGCATAGCACAGCTCTGCAGTGTGTGGCTTACACTGTTTGCAGCAGATGCGAGACATCTCTGTGCAATCACACATAATGTTCTCCACCTGCAACACTGGCTTTCTCCAGGGTCTAATGAGCTGCAGTAGCAGCGTGCACTTCCCTGTTGCCATATTCAGTGCTGTCTTATTCCCGGGCTCTTTTTGCCCTGCATTCCTGGTCCTGTTTGCCCGGCTTCTTTTGCTTGCTATATTCAGCTGATTTTGCACCGGGCTATTCCTTTTGAATATAGCTTGCTTTTTTTCTCCAGGATAAGTTTGCCTGCCAGGCAGTGCTAATTTAGCCCCCAGGCAAAGTTTTGAATATCTGGTCCAATGTTGGTTAAATATCATGAAAGATAAAAACATGCGCATCATGCTCTGGTATTTGTCACTCCAGCCCTATAAATTCTCTGTTAAACACAGAGCTGGGACACAGCATCAAAATGCCAATTTTTTTATCCTGCTATGGAACTGAACATGTTGTGACTGAAAAATGTGATGTAACTTAAATAAGGAATGTTGTGCTTTAAAATGGCATATACCACAGGGAAAAGAACAGTAGGATCAGTTAATTGAATGTATAACAGCATTTTTTGTCTTAAATATACTGTTCCATTTATTAAGGGTCCCCGAGGGGAACTTCTGGAGTGGGTGGGCGGAAGTTCCAATCCTTCTAAGGGTGAAGGGTTCAGCCAACAATATACTGTGTTGTCTTCTTAAATGGGGAGGAGTATAACAGGGTGCCCCACGGTTATGAATTATTAGTCCTGAAATAAAATGTGTAACCCCCTAAAATATTCTTCTCATGCTTTCCTATCATCTTTTTGTCCTCCTTTTTTTGCTATTTTTTTGTGTCAGGGTGACCAACTTGGCATATCTCTATAATCTTTGCTGTCCCTTTAAAATCCAAAATTCCCCATTGTTGCACATAGAAAATGTCCCTTTTCCTTTGTAAGAAGCCCTGTTGTGTGAAAAAGAGAGTACCTATACTCATAAAGGTGGCCCCAAGTTATTTATGTAGTGCTTTTGTAGTGATAAAAGAATAATGCCTCTATGAATTTAAGTGAAGCACTAAGTGCTATTGTGACTGGTACCCCCTTTAAGACACAAACAAATGCTGTGCTGCAAGCCCGGTATCGGGTGATGTGAATAAAAAGAAAACCACTTGTTGTGGTAGTAAAGAAAAACTCTTTTTAGTGAGCTTGAATGTAGAAGAGCTGCCTTCTGCAGCAAAAGAAATAGCAGCACTGCATTGTGCACTGGAGCAGGATCGCACTCCGATGTACACGTGCTGCTTACCGTTGACTGGAAGCAGGAAGCTTTAGTTCTGAAAAGTAAAAGTGACACTCCGAGTAAGGAAAGTGTCAGATGCAAGCCCATATAAGGACATTGAGGGCAGTAATTATAGCCCCGTATGTCCACATGTGGAATGCTGTAGTTTGTTGCTGACTGCAGTCCCAGAATTGAAGTAACCGAGAGCTTTCATAGAAAACAGGCCAAACTGAAAAGTCTAGCTGACAGCTGACATTTCAGCCATTGGGTTTTCAGGAAAAAGGCAGTAATTTAGTAAAGACTGGTAAACAAGAGTACAGAGCCATCCTTAAGGAGAAAGATGCATTTTTACAGTAAAATGTCATTACAGACTTATTAAGGCTGACTGCTAATATAATGTTGATTTTTAAATAATTTTCTGGGTCACTTGTCAGGACTCCTAGGCTGGCAGCGGAAGGCAAATAGGGAGTATGCCCCTCATTTGCCATTCCCCTGTCCAGGCTGGGTATTCATGTGTAATACTGAATATAAATAAATGTGATTTTTTTTAATTGTATTCTCAATCATTTGGGGAAACTCCTACTGTAAGGCTGTCTGCCCAGGTAATGACTACTTTTGTAGGAATCAAGAGAAATGAGGCCACTGTAGGTGGGAGGAGCTATGCTCCAAATGAGGTAGAACCCCCCCCCCCATTAAGGTTTAGATGATCTAAAACTTATATTTAAGGATATATTCACAGAAGGAATATAACATGAATACCTGTCTTGTTTATATAAACAGTATCCTAGACATATTTAGATAGGACCTAGAAATGGTCTATTCATGTTAACTAGGAGATCACCTGATTATGATGTCACACTGAGAATTCCTATAAAACCTGCCACCAGGGGCCTAAGAAAGTGTGTGGGGTCAGTATCTTCTGACCACAGAGGGAGAAGGAACTAGTGTGAGTGCTTACACACTGTGTTGGATATTTAATCTACAGAAGAAAGACAGGATTTAAGAATGCATGGGATAGACATAAAGGAATTCTAGAGGTCAGGGGTAAGGGGAAATAGACTTCTAGGAAAACAAACTGAACTTACAAGCTCAAATGGGCAGACTAGGTGGGCCATAGGCCCTTATCTGCCGACACTGTCTATGTATCTATGTATCTATGAGTCTCGAGGAGAAATATTTCCTGATGTTTTTGAATGGTGTGATGGACTAATATCCAATTTTTCTTTCTGTAAATATCTTTTTTTTTTTTTTGGCAAAGTTTGCAAATAAATTGATAAACAATTCTTATATTTTTATGCACTAAAATTACTGTCTGGTGTCTGTCATATGTCCCACACTTCTACAGGTGGTCACTCAGGGGAGCAGGTGCAAGTGGCAGCAGTCATTAAGGCTGTCTTGTAGTGGGATTTAAATGAGAGGTGAGAGTCAAGAGAGTGAAGTGAGGAGGGCAGACTGTTCCATAGCTTAGGGGCAGCTGAAGTGAGTGCTTTGTTACCCAGACAGGTGGTGATCTAAGAAGCATCCAGCAGGAGGTTGGAGGAATTTTGAAAGTTGTGGGGGCAATTTTTGGGTTTCAGCAGGGGGAAAAGGGGTGACAGATCCTCGTTTCTAATGGCATTGTCGATGGTGCAGCCGAGGAAGTTGTCACTGCTGGCTGGGGGGGGGGCATCCAAGAGAGTAGTAAAGGGAACAATGATGGGTAGTGTAGTGTGCCATCAGTGTAAATCTGTAGATACTGTTGTATGTGGTGTATAGCCTGGCCAGTTGATGAGTGGAAGTTTGCATATAGATGGGTGCATAGTAACCCATTATTGGAAGGAAATTACCCTGGGCTATGGTAAGATGGGCCTCTGAAGTGAAGTTGTGTTTGAGTCTGTATCCCATGGCCAATTTTTGATTGATGCATCGAATGTCTTTTCCAATGTGTTTCGAGAAAGTCAACGTGGGATCCAGGGTGATGCCCAGGTATTTAAAGGAGGATACTGTTTTGAGAGGGGGGCCACCAGGAGCTAAAACACGAAGGATGGCTAAGATGTTAGAAAGTTTGGCTAGCTTTAGTTTGGACCCTAACAGCATGGCCTTGGTTTTGTTTATGTTGACCAGGAGTCTATATTCCAGTAACCAATCATGGGTGGCACCATAATTAGAAGTGAGCTTGGCTGAGAGGCTAGCCAGAGATTTGTCTCTGTGGAACAACACTAGATCACTGGCATTGAGGATGGTGTTATATGTGAGGCTGACACTGGGGAGGGAAGGAGAACAGGAGCAGTCCAAGGATAGAGCCCTGGAGAACACCTGTGGTCACTGCCCTAGCTGAGGAGATAGTCCCTCGATGCTAATTGTTTGGGAGCAGCTGATGAGGTAATATTGAAACCAGGTAGCAGTCCCTGAGGAGCAACCAGGGCCCTTTAGCTTGCCCTGTAGGATGTTATGGTCCACGAGGTCAAAGGCCGTGGTCAAATCCATGAAGACAACACCCGTGATGTTCCCTGCATCCATATTCCTAAAAGCATGGTTTGTAAAGTGGGAGAGGGAAGTGGTACTGCTGTGGTACTTCCTAAAGCCGTGTTGCTGGGGACAATGGAGATTATACTTAGTGACATGCTCAGAGAGTTGACAGGGAACTAATTTCTCGAGGAGTTTACTGAGGTGTGATAAGATAGAAATGGGTCTGTAGTTGTCCATTGACTGGGAATCACCAGATTTAAAAAATGGGAACAACCCTAGCATTCTCCCATACAGCGGGAACAGCAGATGTGGAGAGGGAGAGGTTAAACACTGTGGTCAGGTGTTTGGCTATAAGAGGGGCTATAATTTTAGGAAGCATGCGGAGAGCCTGTCACTCCCTGGACTTCCCTGTATTGGGACACTCATAAGTAATTTGTCAGTTTCTTGGGCGGTAGCCTTAAAGTGGAAAGGAAGCAGTTTAGAGGCTGCTGTTGACGTGTCTTGGGGATGGCTTTCTGGGTTGAAAGGGGGCAGCTTGCCATGCTGTGCAGAGAAGTCTGTGAACTTGGTGTTGAGGGCATTGGCCACTTCAGTGGGGTCAGTTATGGGGCCCTATAGGGGTGATAAGATGTAAAACAACCTGACTGGCTCTTAAGGCAGTCATGGAGCCTATGGTGGACCAGATAAGTAGGGGATTACCAAAGCTGTCGCATTGTAGCTTGCAAAGGCATCTTGCCTTGTGCAATTTGGTCTGCTGTTTGCACGGGTTGTGCAGTCATCTGTATTTATTCCATTGTAAGGGGGAAGGTGAGGCTTTAAAGGCAGCCCATATGGTGTCCCTTACTTTCACAAGAGAGAGAGAAGGTCTTTAGCGAGCCATCGGGTATTCCTTCCTCTTATCCAGCAGGTGCTTTGTGGGAAATGCCTATCCTGGATGCCTAGTAGAGCATCAGTGAAGAAGCCAATAGCAGAATTAATATCAGTTAGGAAGTGTAGAGTAGACCAGTTTACTGCCCTGATGTAGCGAACAGGCGTGTGGTGTCATAGCTAGAGAACCTCAAAAGTCAGATATTTGGGGGTGGCTCATGGGTTTGGATGACCAGATGCAGTAGATGGGGGAGTGGTCCTTGATGAAGTCAGACAGGATTCTGGCTTGAAGGACCCTGTCCTCCTGGTTAGTTACAATCTAATCTAGTATGAAGTGGTTTGGTGATCTGTTGCTGCTTCGTGTGGTTAAGGTAATTACTTGAGTAAGGTATTTGTTGCTTAAGGAGGTCACTGCACACAGACTGGCTGGAACTCAACCAGCTGAGGTTGACATCACCCAATACAATGAGTTCCTGGTACGTGACCTAGGCCTGACAGCAGGTGGGATAGCCCTGGTATGCCCTGAACCTAAATTAAATACAAATTACATAAATGTTCATGTTTTTAAAACTTACTCCCCCACCATTAATATAGTACTTTTATGGCGTTTTTGTTATTTTAAAAAAAATGATGCTTCTATACGTGTATGCCAATAAAATAACCAGTTTTTACCTTTCATTTTTTTCCTCTTTTGAATTAGCTATTCAAAATGATTGAATTTCTATTTATTTTTTAATTTTTTCTGACTGTTTTCTACTCCTCAGCTCCACAGTTGCCCCCTTCCTCAGGGCTCCTAATGCGTCCTGCATCAGGAGGACCGGTAAGCTACTGGTTCACATGGGTGCTCCACATCCCAATCAATCTAGAGTCCCAGATAACCCCCCGGGTGGGGTGGAAGGGTCCCCCATTCCCTTCCATACTTCAGTGGGAGCATGCACTTTAAGCCCTCCTTCCCAGATTCTCCCTGATCACCGACGCGGAGACCCATCTACAGGCGCAGCTGTGGGGTGTTCTCATTTTTCTGGTCCCCACCCCCTATGGACATGGAGGACTAATGAGTCGGAAGTGCGCAGAGATGCATCTTCATGCCGGTCCTCGGCCAACACCTGCCCCTCCCTCTTGTCCTGCCTCCTCTACTGCACCAGCCAAGAGTGCTCAGACAGTGGTGGTATTGCAGTGAGGAGAGCTGCTCACCCTTCCCAGAGAAGGAGAGCAGCCCAATGGGTGTTCGATCCTTTTCTCCTAGGCTGGCCCTCCGATGACCCTGGCTCGCTACTGAACCCAGGTCACCGGCATTGTGAGTGGTAGCACTACTGCAGCACCGATGGGCTGGCCCCTTGAATCTCTGTTTCTGAACCACAGAAACTCTGTGGTGTCACCCTAAACCAGAAGTTTTAAACTTCTATAAGTTTAAAAAAAAAAAAACTGTCATCACATTGAAGTATTTCATTCATTTAGTTGTTTAACCAGGTATAGCACACTAAGCTGAAAGCTTTTTTACAGGAGCGACCAGGGAGCACAAGGAGGTTAAGTGACTTGCTCAGGGTCACACAGTATGCAAGTGGAAGCTGTGGGATTCAAACTCATGTCTGGTTTGCTGGATATCACCAGATTTGCAGCTTAGAGCCTTAGACCACTGCGCTATACTGTCTACTAAACTGAGTTATACTGCCTACTAAGTATACTGGCCCAGTGTGCATTTCTGGTGTAATCCTGGAAGTGTGAACAACAAGAAAACCGTAAATGTGACAGCTTGATTAAGTGAGTAAATGAACAACATACAAATGCAGTAGTGTAGTGTTCTGCCTTAATAAGGTGTCTAACAATACTTTTACAGCTGAGCTTGACTAAGAGAGATACCGCTCATAGACAAGTATCCAAGCAGCAGGGTTACACCAGAAATGCACAGTGGACCAGTAAACTTCAGTGCGATAACAGTTTTTTTTAAACTTCTAAAAGTTTAAAACTTCTAGTTTAAGGTAGTGACACAAAGTTTCTGTGATGTAGAAATAGAGAATTCATGATTTCAAATAGATAATTCAAAGGATGAGAAAAAGAAAGGTAAAAACTGTTTATATTATTTGCATACAAGTATGGACACATGAATTAGAGGAGTATATCACTGAGTTGCACTTTTTTGTTTTTTTTAAGTACAGAAGGACTCTAAAGGTACTATATTAATAGCGGTGGAATACATTTTAAAAACATGAAAATGTATGAAATTTATGATTAATTTAGGTATTGCAGTATGCTGTTATAAAGCCTGAAGGAGTAGTCAGGTGACTACAAAACATTAATGTTTTTTGATGGATAAATTATACAGTTTGGAAATTAAATAAATCAGATCCTTAAAAATTATATTGGTGAATTGGTCTATACATTGTAATAGGACAACATTTTGGACGCAGCTATTTTTAGGCACCAAACGAAGTGTGGTGCCTGTTGTCATGACCTGAACTTTCTTCATCAGTTTGGAGTGTGTAGTAGCCATCTACAATGACTTTCTTCAGGTGGTTCAGTTCAGGCTATTCAATACTTACATCACTCTTGACAAAGTTTAGTATTGAACAGGCTGAACCAGACATCTGTACAGCACTGTGTACAGAGACATTGCAGTGTAGAGTGGTGTGGTAGTTTGTTGTCGTAGTCTCACCAGCAGTTGAGAACTAGGAGCGCATAAGTATGTATGCAAAGCATTAAGTATTATTTCTTTCATTTGTATGTGTTATATTGTTGCAGCTAAAGAATTAACAATTGGATTAAGTGCGTCCAGGCCCCATCCTTCCACATTAACTAGATCATTGTAGGTTGACTTTCAAGTCAGGCTTGCTAGACGTAGCAGGAAAATATGAGGTATATCAACCAAAAGACCTGTGTTACGCTTACTGTTTACTAGGAAATATTACAGATGTGTGGGCACTCTATTTGGGAGGAGTTTGCTATAGAAGCTGAGTTGTACAAAGGATAAGCACAAATGCAGGGAAGTATACAAGACTTCTATATCTGACAGTTTATCAGCCAGAATAACCCAGAAACCCACTGGAAAACAATAAAACAAAATCTTTGTAACACGGAGTCACAGTTTGAGACGTAACTGTGCACATCTCTGGAGATCTTTACAAGCAAAAATTACAAGCTGTGGGAATGGGCTGGTATGCCAAACAAAATGGCAAGTTACATTTCCCACTATTTGTTAGTAAATATTTAAACTATGAATGAGCTGTGCCAGAGATTAAAACATTAGCAGTAAAAAAAAAAGTAAGCTCAAACACTCAGACATGCTTTGCAGTGATGGGCTTGTTGTTCGATTACCACTGTACTCTGTAGGTGATGAGAGAAGACAAGCAGCTGTGAAAACGACTTTGTCTAGTGCCAGTTTTGTTTGATCAACCAGAATTAATGAATAACCAGCAGGTTATTATCAGCCTTGGTATACTGAGTGATAATCCACATGGGCACAATGAACAGTTCTGCCAACAGTGACACAAAATTTGCACTGTGTGGTGAAGAAGTGATGAGTGAAGAACCAGACAAGTTATAGCAAACATGAACTGACCATTTCAGAAAATGCAGAACACGCCTAATTTACCTAAGTGAAAGATATCAGGGTTACTTATGTTCCTTCAGCTTTTTCAAACTGAAATACACAGTGGCAGATAACAGACAGTTTTACTGAAGTCTGAGCCGTTCCTGTGAGAAACTGTGCCCACCAGCTGTACTTCTCGTGAAGACAACCAAGGCAGCACATGCACAGGAGTATACCACTAATGCCTGAAAAAACAACAAAAAAACCCTGCAACATCATGACCCGAATGACATATCTTTTTCTAGTTTTGCTTGGTGGTATGTTGTTTGTGTGTGGCTTACCCAATAAGGAACTGTATGCCATGGCACCTTCTATACACGGGTATCTATAAAATATTGAATTACATACTACTAGTGCAATAAGTTATACTGACAACAAAAGCAACTTTTGTTTATTCATCAACCTCCCCATGCATTTTAAAGACCACTGCTTTATGTTTTACTATATCAAACAAGTCACGTGTTTTATGCCCCTCAGAATGTTTGGTACTTTGTGTTTTTTTCCTCTTTCTGCCCAGTACACCCATTCTTTCAGGCTTTGCATGAGACCACCCCCCCAGTAACTGAAATAACCCTTCACTGCTGGACCATTTCCCCAGGCCTCTACAACCTACATCATCAGGGGATCTGACTTATCCATGTTGGGGAACCCTCCTGCTGCCACCAGGAAAGTAACACTTTGTTCTGCTTGTGACAGTCAGAGATGGAGGGGCCAATGCACTTTGGGGGCCTGGCAGCAAGGGAAGGGCTGCCAGGGGACATCAACTAGGGTGCCCAGTGTAATACTTTTTCACATTCAGGGCCCCACTTACCACCTGTGTGCATGCTACTGCAGCAGCGCCCTGGGGTGACAACAATTGGCAGCATGTGGTCACCCTTACTGTCAAGAGTGCCTGCTTTAGCTGTCACCAGGGGCTGCTATCCTAATAGAGCACAGTCACCCATCCCCCCCCACCCTGCTGGAGGGAAGTGTCTGATGGATGCTTCAAATACCTCTTTGCTGGCTTGTGCTCCCGATGTCCTGGGCTCAGGGTGAGACCCTGCGTCACCAGCATGCCAGAGCGATGCCCCATCACTCGGCCTCATGATGCCAGCAGGTATTTTTTTTTTTTTTTTAACTTAAACAAGCTGTTAGATTATCAAGTATTTGCATAATGGGATTCACTGAAGTAAATCCATAAGAATTTCAGAACCTCGATAAGTCTATCTCTTCAGCTGCATTTACACTATTATTGAATTTTGGCAGCATTTTTACTTCTGTGTGTGTGGCATACAGCACTACAGCCATTTTAGAAATATCCACACATGGGAGCTGTGCAAACTTATTATATGTTAAGCATAAGACCCAAAATTATCAACATGCTGTACATCACAAAGAGACAAAATGGTCAATACAAGTAAAAATTACAAAATAAGAATAAAACCCAGTACAGATTAATAACACTTAAATAAAGAAGTTTTAAGAGCACTGTGAAAGCTCAAACACCTGGAGATTTGCAGACATAGAGGGGCTGGGTATTCCAAGAAACTGGTCCAACCAAATAACAAGCATTTGTCAATGCTGAATGTTGTCTCGCTGGCATTGGCATTGGTAGTGTCAGAGTTAGAGACACATAATAGGAATGGTAGTGAAGTATTGAAGTGATGCCAACCCAACACCCACCCTGTAGAGACCGACAGGTATTGGGGTGTGCCTTTGGGTCATCAGCTATAATGCTCATGCCATTGTACCTCACCCTATCCTGTAGACACTGACAAGTGTCGTGGTGTGCTTTGGGGTCTTTGGGTGTTATACTTACCCCATTCCATAAGGAAATACGCTGAGGTGGGTGCAGCATAGGAGAATGGGGTGAACTTTGAGGCCGAACAGTGCAAGGCACACTACGATGCCTGTCACTGGTTGCAGGGTGTGGGTGGGGATGGAATGGCATGAGCAGTACAGCCGATGATCCCAATTCATACCCCTGATGCCTGTCAATCTCTACAGGGTGGGGTGCTACAGTTGGAAACCCTAACACCATAGGCATATGTTGGTGTTTTCACTCCAAATGTTCAACATGGGCTTTTTGTGAGCCCACCTCATGAAAAGGGGCACAATCAGTTTGCTAGCTGAAAGGTGGTTTTGCACAGTGGCTATGCCATTTGGTGACACAGGGATGAAAACACATTTTGGGCAGAATGTGGAAAATGACAACTGTATTGTTCATGAGGAGGCGTAAAAAAATGGCAACGTTGAAAATCTGGAGTGAAAATATGAAAAATTAATGAAGTCATGAGCATGCATTGAGACTGCGCAACACACGTCCATAATCCAATTATTTTTGGGAGTTTGGTAGCCACATTTTTAACATAGGCATTTTGGGACCTCCCCTCATGAACAGTGGTGCTGTGATTTTGTTAATCTGTCCCAAAAGTTGATTTCCCACAGTAACCACGCCATTGTGCACCACAGGTGCAGAAACACATTTTGGGCAGGATGTGAAAAATGACAGCTGTACTATTCATAAGGAGGTGTGAAAAAATGCCAGTGTTGAAAATCTGGCATGGAAATATTGCAAATTTGCGAAGTTACAAGGGCACGTGGAAACTGGGCAACACACGCGTGTAACACAGTCATTTTATGGACTTTTAGCACCAAATTTTCAACATAGGCATTTTAGGACCTCTAATCATGAACATTGTCACATCATTTCCTCAAACTGTTCCAAAAACTGATTTTGTACAGTGACCGCGCTATTCTGTGCTGGACGTGAGAAAACACATTTCAGCCAGGATATGTAAAATGACAGCTGTACTGTTCATCAGGAGATGTGGAAAAATGCCAATTTTGAAAATATGGAGTGAAAAATGTTACAAATTCATGAAGTTAGGAGCGTGCTTGGAAACAGCGCAACGCATGCTCGTAAAACAGCCATTTTTAGGATTTTTTTCACCAAATTTGCAACAAAGGCTTTTTGAGAGCCCCCCTCATGAGCAGTGGCACTGTCGTTGTGGTATCCAGTCCCAAAAGGTGATTCCACACAGTGACCACGAAATCACCTTTCGGGACCGAATAACACCATGACAGTGACTGAATTCATGAGGAGGGGTGTCAATAACCCCATGCTGAAAATTTGGTGCAAAAAATTCCAAAAAAATGGCCGAGATATGCAACAAAGTTGAAAAAACCCTATTTATGCCATTATGCAGCTTACCGGCATTTCTTCAGTTCATGGTCGGCTTTGAAGAGTGCAGATATGTTCCCAGTCCACTGAAGATCGTTGCGATGGACTCTGGAGGTAAGTATGGGGTGAGGGGGTGTATGGGGAGGCAGGGTGCGCAGAGGGTGGGTGCAGGTTGCAGGAGGGGGCAGGGAGACGTCGAGGGACAGTTTTCTTTTTTCACAGGGTTAAAAGAAAAAAAAACATTGTGGGACGGTTTTTATTTTCCAGGAGACTTGGCGTGCTGGGGTGGGCTCCCAGCGTGCCACCTAAGTGATTTTGGGGGGGTGCTGTAGCTGACGGGGATTGGGCACCCCTGTCAGCACACAAGGAAAGCAAGGGGGCAAGAGCCGAGGGGGATTGGGCACCCTCCTCAGCACAGAACAAAAGTGGGGGGGTAGACATTATGCCAATGGGGAGTGGGCTCCCCATCTGCAAAATAAATGGGACAGGGGACAAATGCCGATAGGGACTGGGCCCTCCGTCTGCAAAGAAAAACTGTTGGGGGGCACATGATGCCGAGGGGGATTGGGCACCCCCTCGGCATACATTTTAAATGTGGGGGTCATTATGCCAATGGAGAGTGGGCTTCCCCCATCGGCATTGTGACAGGAGGCAGTGGCAGTCACTGCCACCATGTTGTGTGCTCATCGGGAAGCGTGTTGTGGTCACACTGAATGAGAGCTTCACTCTCATTGCAGCGGACCTTTTGTTAGATGTGGTGGCCACATTAGGATTCATGATGTCCGCGCCTGCTGCTGGCTGACTGGGGAATGAGGGATGCATCTACTGATGTGTGCCCTGCATTCGCCCAACAGTGACCGCACCTCCAAATCTGCTACTACCGCAATATGTTGGTTGCGCATGCGCAAGCCAACATAAAAAGCAAGCTGTTGAAGTCAACATAAATTTGATTTTCGGATCAGAAATAAACCCACATTAGAAGAATAAAGCAGGTGGGAGGGTATGTACTGCTGAAGACAAGAAGCCAGGTGAATCAACTGCTCAGTATGGAAACACAGAAACAGAATTTGACAGCAGAAAAGGACCGCTTGGCCCACCCAGTCGCCCATTTTTCCCTTCCTGCATTATTACTGCAGACCATACTTGATCTGCAACTCTTTCTGCCTCCCTTCTTCCTTTCTCTATGATTCCCTTGTGCCTATCCCATGCATTCTTGAACCCCATTGCTGTTTTTGCCCCCCCCACCTCCGCTGGAAGGCTGTTCCAGGAATACACTACTCTTTTTGTGAAGAAGTACTTCCTCACATCTCTGCTGAATCTGCCACACTTCAGCTTAATAGCACAGAGACTGCTTAAGAAGTTGGAGGAATTGGGAGTAGGGTGGGGTTTAGTTAAGTCGGGAGGAAGCTGGCTTGGGGAGCGCCAAGAGAGGGTAGTTGTGAATGGGGCTCATGAGGAGGATAGGAAGGTCATAAGAGAGTGCACAGAGATCGGTCCTGGCATCTGTCCTATTTCATATGTTCAAAAGTGAAACAGTGGAAGGTATCCAGGGACATCTGTGTCTCTTTGCTGATACACAAAGCTGTGCTGCAGGGTAGAACATGAGGAAGAGGTGGGAGCTCGAGAAGGACCTAGAGGAAAAGAGACAGAGACACGGGGGGGAAGAGAAAGAGTGTGAGAGAGAGACAGAGAGAAGTGAGAGTGAGAGAGAGAGATGGCTTAAGGTCTGCACTTGAGACATTACTGCAAGTGCAAGTGCAAGCTAATGCACTTAGAGAGACAAAATCCATGCACAGAATTCTGAATTGGAAGGGTAGACTGGCCTCTTCAAGAGAGAGGGATCTGGGGGTCATAATCGGTGACCCCTCAAGGAAATTAATCTGTGCAACAAAGCATACAGCAAGGCATCGTGAATGCTGAAGTGTACAGGGAAGGGTTTTGACAGTTGGAGACGTGAGGTGATTCTACTACTGTACAGATCCCTGGTAAAACCTCTCCTGGAGCACTGTGCCCAGTTCTGCAGTCTTCAACGTGTTTAAACACCATTTTTGACAGAGCAAGGGGACTCATAATCCCAAAAGGGAGGAGAGATACAAGGGTTTGAGAGGTGGGGGAATGGGGCAGTTGGTAACAGCTCACCAGTACAGTAGGTCAGTGGGGTGAGGTAATATAAAAAGGGTAGAGTTGGTGGGACCTTGGTCTTCTGCTGTCAGATTCTATGTTTCTATGAAATGGCTGCCAATGTGATGTCCAAGTTCTAGCAGCCCTATGTGTAAATAAAGGAAGGGTCACATCCGCCGACCCCTCGGATTCCTGTTGAGAGCCTTGTGTCCTTGCTAGGAGGCTCCATCTTGACCCTTCCGCAGGCTCTACAGGGGGCCATCCTAAGTCTCACTAAGGTAGTTGAAAGGAGCAAACGGCGAATGCCCATACTAGCTCCTGTCGATTCAATTACATAGAATGAGTTAAATTACCAGCTAGTAACCATTGATCTTAACTGTTTGTAAAAACTGACTTGGTTTCACTTATGATCACATCAGTGGGAAGAGAATTCCATACTCTGACAACTCTCAGGGTAAAAAAATTTCCTCGTCTTACAGTATTGAACCTTGGTTTAGAGAGCTGCAGTTGATGCCCTCAAGTGTTTACTGAGATCTATTTCAAATCCAAACTCATGTCTATCATAAGTTGTTGGTCCTTAATTATATCCCAGACACATAAAAGATCACTGCGAGTCCTTCTTAAGTCAAGTTGCATTAATTTAAGTAAGTTTAATCGTTCATTATCATTTTTAGTACCTAGACCTTTCATATATTTGGTGATTTTACGTTGTACTCCTTCAGTCCTATGTATATCATTTCTGTAATAAGGACTCCATTATTGGGAATAAAATCCAAATGAGGACAAACATAGGCTCTATAAGGGTAACAAAACTGAAGGCTCTCTTGTAATTATATTATGTTTAATAGTCCACCAAATGTTATTGGATTTGTTAACCAGTGTTGAAATCTGGTTCCTAAAGGATAGGTTTCCATCAGTAGTGACACCAAGGTCTTTTTCATTTTCAAACTCATTTAACGTTTCATTATTTAGAAGGTAAGTATGCAGGGCTGGCCTGGTGGCACTGAGGGTTGAGGTGCTGGATGCCACACCTCATGCTATGCTGGTGACCTGGGTTTGAGAATGACCTTGGGTCACTGGGGTGCCAGCATGGGGGGGGTGGGACCAGGATCGAGCGTTGGCTCTCCTTTCCTGGGTAAGGGGTGGGGTCACCTGCCCATAGTCCTGACATCACTGAATGGAGGTTCGGTGCTGGCGCAGGCAGTTAACAGCGCTACTGGAAAGGAGGGGCATCCCGAATGGTGTGTGTACTATGTTGGGGATTTGTGGGTGTAGGGGACAGGAGAAAACCCATAAAAAAAACAAAACAGAAACTGTACATGGAAGGAAAAAAAAAGAAGGTAGGAATGCCTTGGATTGTTATGGCCTAAATGCATTACACCGCATTTTTTTTAAAAGTTGAAGTCCATACCTCACCTTCTAACCTATACAGATAATTTATTCAGATCTTCTTGAAATGCAAAATAGAATTTAAGTCACAGGGGCCACCTATTTTATAGTCGTCGGCATATTTGACAACCCAGTTATTAAGACTGGTTGACAGATCTGCAATAAAAATTTGAAAGATGACTGGGGGCCAGTACTGAGCCCTGAGGTACTCCACTCATAACAGGGGTCCATTTAGATCCATGCCCTTCTACTACTACTCTCTGGGAGCGGCCGAGAAGAGAGTTACCTATCCAGTTTTTACTTTAGGATGTATATTAGTACTATTACTTTTTTACTGAGGGCCCAGTGTGAGACGGAATCAAATGCATTCCTGAAGTCTAAGTAGATCACATCACAAGATACTTTGTTGTCCAGACTTCTGCTTATTGATTCATTAAAACATAACAAATTAGACGTCATGGACCTCCCTATTGTTAAACCATGCTGATCCCTATCGGAATTACCTAAATCGGCAAGAAACTTGTCCTTAATCAGGCTTTCCTTAACTTTGCCCAGAATAGGACTCAGGCTGATTGGTCTATAGTTATCTACATCCAGCTTAGAACCCTTCTTGAAGATAGCTGTAATATTAGCTTTCTTCCAATCTTTTGGTAACTGTTCTGTTGCTACACTTGAATCAAAAATAATTTTTAGTGGAATATTAAAATGTTCTTTCATTGTGTTTATCATACAGCCTGTAATTCCATCAGGCCCTGGTGATGAGCTAGATTTTACAGAATTTAGTTTTTTACTGATTTCGTCCAGAGTAAAGGTGATACCTGCTGAAGAGGATGTATTACACATTTGAAGGTTAGTGGTTTGATTAGTAAAAATGTTACTGAAATGTTGGTTTAGTGTAACAGCCATACTGTGGGGCAAAGAAATGGTCTGGTTTTCTACACTCAGCGGGCCAACTTTTCAATCTGGATATGTTAAGCAGTTAATGTATATGAAAAACCTTTTGCTATTATCTTTGGTTGCTTGTTCTGCAAGTGACCTTTCTATTTGACGTTTAGCATTTTTGATAGCTACCTTGCAATTTTTTTTTGCATGGGTTTATAGGCTTCCCGCCTAGTAATATTTTTAGTTAATAAATATTTTCTGTAAAGTCTTTTTCTTTTTACTAGTTTCTGTATTTTACTTGTTAACCATTGAAGCGAGGCTCTGTTGTTTCTAATTTTTTTAATTTTTGGAATATATTTATTAGCAATGTAAGATAATAGTTTTCAGCTTATTCCATTTATCATCTATCGACCCTTCCTCCAATGTTGTCCACAAATCGATTGCAAAGAGTTCCTCATTTATTTTGACATGATTAGCCTTTTTATATGAATAGATTTAACTTTCGGACTGGTTTGATATAATAGAATTTTTTTTTTAAGGTAAATTTGACCATATTCTGGTCACTATTCCCAAGCGGTGCTTCCATTGAGCAACTTATTTTAATATTTTCTGATGCAAATATAATGTCTAGAATATTGTTTTTACATGTAGGGATAGTACAAATTGTCACAACCCCAGCTCACCAGAGGGTAGAAGTTTTTTTTTCATACCAGAGGTAGCAGTATGAAGAGCTCAACTTATGTAGTTAAAATTAAGATCACCCATAAACATCACATTATTTACTTCAGCTGCTGTTTCTAATTCCTTAAAAATATCCTGTGTGACTTCAATATTGGAACAAGGGTGTCTGTAACAAATTCGCAGAATGATGGTGGTAGATTTATTTAAGGAAATATTAAGCCACATAGATTCAAAGTTTATTGAATGTTTTATTCAATGAGAAATATCAATGGGTTGTAATGCTCAGTTAATGTAACGGACTAAACCCCCGGCCCTCCTCTCATTTCAGCAAAGAGAGAAGAGAGTAAAAAAATTTCTTTACTTCCTCTAGAAGTCATCGCCAGGTCACCAGGTTTCAGTATCAGCTATAATATCTGTTTTTTTCCATTTCAGCGATTTCCTGGAGTTCATCAAATTTATTGTTTAAACTGCATGCATTCATTAAAAGGCCAGTAATATTATTCTTGTCCACCCTTTTACTCTTGTTTATTAGGCATTGATTGTTACGATTTTAGGGAGGATTGTTTCCCAAACTGATAATAGATTGATCCCTCAGCAGACTAAGGCAATCACCACATGATGTCAGTTTAAATTTAGGGCATTAAACGCTAACTGAAAATGTGCACTCCATTGCTTTGCCCCAAGTTTATTCAGATGAAGATCATCCTTACCATATAAATTGTTGTTGATTACCAGGGCTAATTGAGTCCCATAATAAAATGAAATTAGGGTGCATGTAAATGTTACACCTCCCCCATTTTTGCCTCACAGTTTCTCCTGTAGTGCCCAGTATAGGTTGACAGTTGGGGACCCTTTTGAAGTGCCACAGAAGAACATCAGTGTTTTGGTGGTGTGGAGGGTTCCTTTGAAGTACCACAGGCGAATGGCAGTAGTGACTGACACCTTTGATGTACCATAAGAGTCATAGTGGCCGCACAGTCAGCTTAGGGAGGAGACAAACTGGATCCCAATGCACCATGTCAGCCAAGTGTGAGGCCATGGAGACAGAAAAGCAGCAAAGGTAAGCTGCAAGAGAGACTTAGTCAGTGATGAGGAAGGGGTCCTAAGTGAGATAGGTGTCAGGGGAAGCCCACAGGGAGCTACCCAGCAGCCACTAGCCTACTTGGAGGCAACCCAAAAGAAAAAGTGCAGAGGCACACTGGCAAGACCCTGATCTGAACACCTTTCCTTGCTGCAGAGCTGTTGTTGAGATACTAAAGGTTTCTTTGCCTCTTTATGGTTGTGGTACCTGGGTGTCTCTGAAGTGTGTTGTGGTGGAGTTGAACTGCTCACCCCTTGCAGGGTTGGTTTTATGTCACCTTCGTCCTATTGCCTTGTAAAGAGCCAGTCACAGTCAGGTAGAAATAGGGTCTAATGGTTGCTAGGGTGGACTTTCTTGTCTCATTCAGAGCCCAGCAGAGAGTCAGGTAGTGAGAGGTAGTAAGTGGGTACCCTTGCCTGCAGTGAGAGCCTGCATCATCCATGCTAGTTCAAGGGTGGGGCCACTAGATGGAGTGATCAGATGACAAAGAGCAGCGGAGTGATCAACTACAGTGTAGCACAAAGATGGGGAGTGGCACAGCAGTAAACTAGGTCTCACCCATGTTGGACACCAGGCACCAAACCTTAATGGTGGCACTAGGTGAGGGGGTCATTTCCCTGAGGGTACACTAGACTGTTGCAGCCCCACTTGTTACAGGTGCTATGTGCTCTGCCAGGACTGCTGAGGTAGGGGTTGATTTGCAGAACTCTGGACTCAGTTTGACTACCCAATGAAGATTTCATCATTCTTAAAGAGCTAGTACATTTTATTTCTGAAAAATGTTTCATTTTCTTTTTTGCTAATTAGAAGATTATCTGCTGTACTTGACTGTACTACTTGTGATACATACTCTACCTGGAGGCTGACTTATCTTGCTCTGATCCTCTTTATACACCATCAGCATTGTGACCTCACTGACTGAACAAGAAGAGACCATCACCTTCGGCTAAATTGGTCACCAGTGATGTCTCAATGAGTGAAGTCACAATACTGATGAGATATGAAAGGGATTGGAACAAGATATGTCAGCCTTCTGGTAGTGTTCTGGGGCCAGATTTTCAAAGTCCTGAAATGGACACAAGATGCTTGTGTCAAACATGTTTGATGCAACTGGCACCTTGCATCAAAAGATCAAAAGATGGGGCATTCCCAATTCAGAAATGCAATCTGCATCTGAATTGGGAGCCACTGCATCAAACTGGTACTGCATCCCCCCCTTGTGACAAAACTAAGGATGCACCACACTGCAAGGAGGCTTGTGCCATGGTGGGGCTGCAACATACCCTTTTCTGGGATTCAGGAAGCCTCACCAAGGCTACAGCAAGGGGCTCAAAATAAACCAGCAGATAGCTGGTTTAAGTCCCTTTTTTGCCAGTGCAAGACACTGTGGCAACCTGTTTTTGGGGGACCCTGGCAGTTGTGTATGGGGTGGCATTGGCACGGGTGCCATAGTGGTGGTTGAGGAGGGGGTGAGCAGGCATATTAGTGATGTTGCATCCAATGGGGGTGCTGATTATGGAGTAATACAGTCACTGACAAGGAACAGTGATGGGGGAGTATGAAGACACACAGTCCCATGGCCCCACGTGGGCATGGCCCAGGGGGGTGCTGCCAGGGCCATGCCCATGAGGGGCAATGGCACTGTGTGTCTCTGTACCCCCATCGCCTTTCCTTGTCAGTGATAGTATTGCTCAATAATTGGTACCCCAACTGGGTGCAAGATCACTAATATGCCTGCCCACCCCATCCCCAACTGCCACTATGGCACCCCATGCCTATGCCACCATGTACCCCACATGCCTCGCACATGTCTTCCTCCTGCACCCAACCATCCTAGCACCTCTACTGTTGTGCTGGGTGGGGGGGTAGCTGGATCCCTGTGGCATTTCTCATAGATGCCACACCCACAGGCATGCACCAAAACAAATGATGCAATACACTGCTTTGTGGCGCTGGGACCCAGTTCTTCCAGAATATGGCACAGGGTCCCTAATGCAGCAAGGGTGTGCCACAGCACTAGATCACCACAAACTGTGGCGATCTAGGTGCTCTTTGAAAATCTGGCCCCTGGTGTTAGTATCAATCCTAACAGTGTCAGGTAGAAAAGCTTCAAATGAACAAATGGAAAAAGAAAAATGCTTCGGAAATAAAAATAATACCTGCATGCTTTAAAAAAAAAAAATGAAAACATTTTCTGTCTGCTATTTCAGTGTTAAAGCTCATTACAAGGGCATAGCTTGGGACTGTTGACTTATTCCTGACCGAACTATTGTCTTTTGCATCGTGGGATGACCATTGTATTATTTGCCCTGCCTATGGGATACTCATCACCTGGCTAGACTCTAACCTACTATTGTTTCTTCCCTAGTTACCTTTCATTAATCAGTTTGTTTTTGTATCGTAAAACTGTGTTAATCGGACGTTATTATTTTGCTTTATAGCAAGCTGCGGATAGAGTGGCTATGAATATAGGAATTAACTTGAGGTTCTTCCCCTAAACGTGCTCACATATGGTAAGTATAATTTTTTTCTTTTTTTTAAACACAAAGATTTTTATTGAAAGTTTTAACTTACAGACAATGGGTACACACCTTGTACCAAATGTCATTATGCAGTTACATAGATTAACAGCACAGGGTTTACTTCTATAACTTTACATTTACCTTATGCTTACATTACATACACTTCTTCAGTAGTACATTGTTACTTTATATACATGTTTGTCAGAGTTAGGTGGTAGTTCTCAGAGAGTGGCTTTGTTAGAAGAAGCTATGTGCTAAGCTTAAAGGATGAGTAACATATATACTGAATGGGTAGCTGTGCTACATATGGTAAGCATTATTTACTGTACTATTATTATGGCAAGATGAAGGAGAGGGCAAGAGAGACAATGTTCTGGGGCCATGCTGCCAAGGGTCCAGGAGCACAAGCTTTCAGTTAAAAAAGTATGTTCTTAGCCCTATGCATTGTTAACATCTGCTGTTGGGATACAGTCAATACATGCTGGTGTTTCAGACCTATCTCCTTGAATCCTTTACAGACAGTGAGCCAAAAAACTGTTTTTCCATCAAAATAGTAGGGACCCCGGCCACCTGATGGACCAATGGCAATGTGCTGTGATGCCATACTAGCAATATGGGTTCGCTAGCAGATTTTAGAAACTGGTTCAGTGATCTGGGGTGGGCTGGGCTGGCACTGCTACATAGCAGTGCTCTCATCTGGGAAGGTGAGTGCAGAGCCTCCGCCATCACAGAAACCTCCTTTGGGGGTCTGGGGAGCCTACACCACTACAGAGGAGCTACTGTGTGAATGCAAGGCCTGTCAGGGCAGTACTCAGCACCTTGCCTTGCAGGAGGTTGGGAGGGTCATGTGGAGAATGGGGGGGGAGAGAAACCCCCAGAATGATTGCTGCTGGCACACCCAGGCTCCCATCCATGGATCTGCACTGGCTGGGACAGTAGAAGGGAGGTGCGGAGGAAACTGAGTGGTTGCCAGAGGGATGACTTGAAAGAGGAAGAGCGGCAGATGAATACTGGAGAAAAACGCAGGCTGGAAAAAACAAATTTAGGACCAATGTGTGAAATTTTCCATTTTTACGTTATTTGGGCAATGAATGCAAAGGTGTTAAACCATTCAATTAATAATTTTATTTTTACCAAGGCAATCAAAAAATAGTATTCGTAAGGTATGCCTGACATTCGTTGGGGCAGCGGGGATACACGCCATACCCTCCTCTGAATGCTGTTTAATCTTCATGCCCGAAGTGTTCTGTGAATGCTCATTTCTTTGCTGTAGATATTCAGCTGCTGGCCCTCCTACATGCCCTCCTGTTCCTCGTAAGCATTAATCACCGCCAGCTGAGGGCTCTACCGGTGGATTAATGCCCGCTGGAGGCTCGTGCCGAGGCGCCAGCGGCATTAATCACCGTGGAGCCCGGCAGAAGGTGATTAACGCGCTTGTAACAGAGGCTCTGCGCGCCGCACAACCTCTGTTACGGCATCGCCTCCGGGCGGATCACCTCTGCCCGGGTACGATCACGGGTTTGTCTCTGTTCCACTGAGCCGAACCAACACAGGAGGCGGAGTCAGGTGTGCAAACAAAATTTTTTTATGATGGTACAGTGCAAAATCTTACGTGTTGGATCGCACTTAAATGATTCGGCGGCTCCAACTGTTCTACAAGCTGTCGGGGTCCCTGCCTGTCTTCCTGTACTCGGGGACCTGCTGGGTTGACCGCACCGGTCCTCTCCGAGGTCGACAACAGCTCCATGGCTCAGGTACTACTAGGGGATGGGTGGCAGCAGCTTCACCAGTCCATCAGTTTCATCAGCGACACAGCAGGCAGCTACCTAGTGCAACTGCCTCTGTATACTAGTGTTGCCAGGCACGCTTCCGATTTCTGACTTCCGGCTCTCTGGCCCTGTAAATTGCAGCCGTTGCTTGCCTCTCGCTCCTGGCAGATCTAAAGGTACTACCGGAGGCTCTTACTCTCGGCAGCCTCCATGACCACAGCTTGTACTGACCGAGCAGGCGTTATGCGTGGCTTAATACCCGCTCGGTTTCAGTCAGCTGTGGCGATTGCGCCTATCGCCGTGCTGCTTTAGACACCCCGACTGAGAGCCGTGTAATCCATAATCCATAAATAAACGATAAATTGAAACTGGATAACAACGGACAAAAACGGCAGTAAAAACAGCAAACAGCTTCCCACAACACTTCACCCGCTCAACGTTCAACTCCGATCCACATCACCTGACATGTTTCTCTCCACTGAGCTTTTTCAAAGGTGGGTGTGTAAGCAGTTACCTGTTACTTAAGTACACTTCCCCATTAAAGTTACAGTGCTCTTTAAAAACAAAGAACATAGATAAACATACAGACGTTGTTCAAAGCCCACCACTCATTAATAAAATATTGTAATTTACATATAATATCATTAGGAGGTATCATAATCTCCCTAGCTTAGTTCAAAAACAGTGGTTATCGGTATAGTGAAAACCAATGCAATAATATATGGGCACTTATACATGGCCAAGCAAAAATTATTTTAAATATCCATAAAAATATCAAGAACACCCAGACCACAGAGCCAGTGCAACCTACAAAAAATTAAAAATACATGGTTATTAGCGCAAAGCATCAACCAAAATACAAAAGGCCACATACGTAATAGATAAGAAAAAATTACTCACCTTAGTAATTGCTTTTCTTCTCATGGAGTCTTGCTATATTAGGACTTATTGCAGTTAGCCACTGCACTTGAACTGCCCCGGAGAGGAAAGAGTTAACTCCAGAGAATCTGGAGTTCTAAAGCGTGAGGGCGCTATACCAAAGCTCTATCTGGGCAGTTTCAAATGAAACTGTCGATCTTTGAAGCTAACACTAAGCAACAAGTCTGTGTGGAAAGCTCTACACTAGCCAATTGGCTACCTACTAGTAGTAATAACAACAATATAAACAACAATAGGAACAACAATAATAATAAGAATGAATAATGGTATTATTAGTTTTCCCTGACAAGCACTATTAGGACCCCCTTCCCCAAATACTCAAGTCCAGGAAGGGGCCAACAAATCACTCAACACAGAAAACCCTAGTTCCCTAACCCTAAATAAAGAGGGTGAAGGAAGAACTACAATGGCATGACACAGTGCTTGCACTCATTTGCCACCCCAGTAGAAGTTCTGAGAGGGGCAGGTTGGAGTGTCCTAATATAGCAAGACTCCATGAGAAGAAAAGCAACTACTAAGGTGAGTAATTTTTCTTCAAACACCATGAAGTCTTGCTATATTAGGACTTATTGCAGATTACACAGCAGTACCTCCATGGAGGAGGGTCAGAACCTACTTAGAAATAGGCTCTGAGCACAGCTGTGCCAAAAGCGAGCATCTCTCCTGGACAGAAATCCAGGAATAATACTTGGTAAAAGTGTGAACTGTCTTCCAAGTAACAGCTCGACAGATTTCCAGAATGGGAATATCTCCAGCAGCCGCTAGAGATGCAGCTGTACACCTGGTGGAGTGAGCCCTCAGTCCTGAGGGGCTCTCCTACCTAGTCTTTGATAACAAAATGGATACAAGAGACAATCCACCTTGAAATTGTCCTCTTAGTGGCAGGTTCCTTTGCCAACCTCGCCTAGGTAAGGAAGAGTTGGAGGGATTCAACCTGTGACCCTTGGTGTGTTGCCAAATAGTAGCATAAGGCTCTTTTGACATCCAAGCTGTGCAGTCTCCTCTCACCTGAGGAAGAATGCTCAGTGAAAATCCTGGAGAGAGATGGGTTGGTTCAGGTGGAAACCTGAAACCACTTAGGACAAACCCTGTGTTAGTCCTAGGGACTGTCTTATCCCTGTGGGAGAGAAAAATCTTCTTCCACTGCCAGGGCCTGTAGTTCACTTATGCGGCCTGGCAGAAGTGAAACCACCAGAAAAAAACATTTTCCAAGTGAGAAGCTTGAGCTCTGCTGGGGACAGAGGTCCAAAGGGGTTTGCATTAACTGAGCAATGCAAACATTCGGGCTCCATGCAGGAGCTGGTTCCCGAAAAAGGAGGGTTGGTGTGAAGCAACCCCTTAAAAACTTGGAAAACACAGGTTGAGAAGAAAAGGAAGCAGGCTTCCCTGCTTGCAGAAAAAACAGAGACAGCTGCCAGAGGAACCCTTAAGGTAGCTGGCCCAAGACCTAAGGAATTTAAAATGGACCAAAAAGTCCAGAAATTGGGCAGATAAGCAGACTGTGGTATAATCTGCTTCTCAGTGCACCAGACTGAAAACCTGTTCCGCTTAGAATTGTAAGTGGCCCCAGTGAAAAAGCTTCCTTGAAGCCTTTAAAATATTCGCGACACCTTGAAAAAGGTGTAAATCAGCAAATTCTAACTCCTCAAGAGCTGCCTTGAGAAGGAGGAATTTGAGGTTCGGATACCACACTCTCCCTTGTGCAAAGGCCAGTAAGTCGTGGACTCTGGGCAAGCTCAGGGTTAGGTGGACTGTCAAGGACAGAGACAATGGATACCAGGGCTGTCTGGCCCAGTTTGGAACAATCAGAATCGCTTTGCAGGGCTAAGATCTGATTTTTACTAGTACCCTGAAAGAAAGGGAAAAAGGAGGAAAGGTGTACAGAAACTTCCCTTTCCAATCCAAGTGAAAAGCATCCAGGGGGGCTGATCCCAGCACTGGAGGCCTCAACAAAACAGAGAAAGTTAGTGGTTATCTGGGGCTGCGAAAAGATCTATCTGAAAATGAGCCCCATCTGGCAAGGACTGAACCCAGCACCTGAGGATTCAGAGCCCAATCGTGATGGCCCTGAGAATCCTGCTGAGGCATCTGCCAGGGCATTGTCCTTCCCTGGGAGGTGAACTGCTATCAGGGAGGTGTTCAGGGAGTAAGCAGAGACCACCACTTCATTGCTTCAGTGCACAAGGCTGATGACCGAGTGCCCCTGCCTGTTGATGTACCACATTATTGTGGTGTTGTCTGTCCTGACTTGAACTACCTTGTTCTGGACAGAAGCTGAAAACTCCAAGAGCTAGAAGACAGCTCTGAGTTCCAAAATTGATGTGGAGCAGAGATTCCTAGGGAGACCACACTCCCTCGTGGGACAGGTCGCTTGCTAGCTCTCACCCTAACACAGGAGCATCCGTGGTGAGGGAATGAGGAGGACCCCTAGTTTTAGATTGCTTTGATCCTGCCACCAGTGTAAGGCCAGGATCAGGGATTGGGTCACTAGAACCAATTTGGAAAGGGAATCCCTCCTTGGGGACCAATAGGCCCTCAGATGGAACTAAATGTCCCTCATCTGGAATCTTGCTCCTGCACTACAGCTGTGGAAGCAGCCATGTACCCTAGTAGTTGTAGCAAATGCTATGCTGGTCAAGAGACTCGTAGAGAGTAATGGAAGATGCCAGGGCAAAGAGACTGCCTGCCCTTTCAGAGGGAGAAATGCCCTGGCTAACTTTGTGTTCAACTCTGCCCCTATGAAAGTTAGTACCTGAACTGGTTCGAGAACTGACTTGGTAAATTCAGCAGGAATCCCAGAAAGGTAGAGCTGCTGGGTGACTTGCAAGTGATTTTACTTGATCTGGAGACTGACCCACTAAGAGCCAGTCATCCAGGAAAGGAAACAAAGCAATCCTTGCCTTCTTAAAAGAGCCACTACCACAGCTAGAATTTCAATACCCTTGGCAGAGGTAAGGCCGAAGGGCATTGCCCTGAACTGGTAGTGGCCTGAGGGTAAACTTGAGGTACTTTCGTGAGAAGACCTGATCAAAACATGAAAAAATAGGCATCCTTGAGGTCCAGGAAAGCTAGCTAGTCCCCTGGCCTCAGCCAGAGTTAACATTTTAACTTTGTTTTCAAAAGATGCTTGTTCAGGTACCTTAAATCTGAGATGGGCCGCCAATCTCCTGCCTTCTATAGGGTAAGAAAGTATCATGAGTACAGCCCCTGCCCCAGTGGCAAGGAGGGACTCTTCTACTGCTTTGCAGTTCAGAGGAGAAGAAACCTCTGCTCCCAAAGCAAGGGATTCCAGGGATTTGCAGGGACCTGTCTGGCTCTCATCTTTGGAAACTGTTTGACGCTGAGAACCAGACCTATTACTTCCAGAACCCACTTGTCCGAAGTTAGGGACACCCAATTCTAGCTGAAATAAAACCAACCTGCCCACTGGTATAGGAGAATCAGCCCTGGGCACCCCAACAGGGTGCCTGCTTGGCAATAGTCTTAGGCTAAGGAGGGGGGGCCGGTTTACTTGTGCCCGCCTATCTCTCGCCTCTGAAGAGACCCCTCTGGCGAAAGCAGAGGAGGCCTGAGCCTCTACCTGGGCACTTTGTAGGTAATCATCCCTGTTTTCATATAGCTTTCTGTTTGTTCCTCAAACAGAGAATTACCCACAACAAGAAACAAATCCATAGACTTTGACAGAGTATCTTGGGACAGATTAGTGCATCTGAGCCATGCCAACCTACGGAAAGCTACAGAAGTGGTCATGACCCTAGAGAAAACAAGATTAACACCAACAGCAGTATGAACTTGAACTTAGAGACTTCAGTGCCATTAGTAGCCACCTGTTTAACTCACTAGCCAGCTGGCCATGGGCCTGCTTGGCTAACTGCAATATTGCCCCACCTAGATTTCCGAAATCTAGCCACATAAGCCTTACAACTTGCCTGTCTGAGTCCCACAGAAGCTGCCATATACTGTTTTCTTTGTCATGGCATCAATCCTCCTGGAATCCTATTCAGGAGGATGTGAGGCCAGGGAACTAGCCTTGACACAGGCTGCAGCTTGTACCACACCTACATGACTACACTGCTCAGTGAGGAAGTCTGTAACAGAGCCTGATGAAATACACCTTCTGTCCATTTTTTATCTTACAGGAGGGACAGAAAGAGGAATCTTATAAAATCTTTGTTGTTTACTTCCTAAATGACTTATGCAAAGGAAAGACAACCTCCTAGCCCATCATTCCTACATAATCAGGCTCCCTTTACTCATCCATAGCCCCTCTAAAGGAAGCTGGGGATTCTGCAAGCTTTGTAAAACATAAACTGAGAAAAGGACTCAGACAGAAAAGGAGGAGATTCTAAAAGTCTGTCTGGAGAAAATGTCCTATGGGCATGTCCAGACCCTACCAGCCACACATGTATTGATCAAATTTCCTCCCCACCTCCTGTGGTTCATAACAATTCCTCAACATCATAAACCTGAACCACTGGAACTGAACGAGCCACCTTTACCAACTGTAGATGGTTCGACAGGACCTAGAAACAGTGACTGGACAATCTGTATGGTTTAACTACTTCTGCAGCAGTTGGAGAGACAATCTTGGACTCCAAACCTACTGATTTCTCTGTCATATTCATTTTTTTTAAACTGGTTCCTCTGAACCATCCTTTTGCCCGAGGAAGTTCTAGCCCTGGTCAGAGGGCACTCCTCTGGTCCAGTGGGTACTGGACCGGCTGGCCATCCTGGTCAGCTGACTTTTGGTTAACAGTTCCTGAGCCGCCCTATCTTCTTTTCAGGGTGGCTGCAGGAAATTTTAAACACCTGGCAGTCTGACAGGAGGTGGTCAGCCTCAGACAATAAACACAAGTGGTGTGTGGGTCAGCCTTGGCAAAGGCTTCCCACAGCATCACAGTGTTGAAACCCAGTGGGCCCGGTTTTTCTTTTGGGTTTCTAGACATAATGCCAGCCTAACCAAAAACTTGCCTTTTTATGGCTGTACAGGCAAGATACCTCCTTTATCGGTTCCTAACCGTTTAGGGGTATTTGAAAAACCCTATTTAAAATCAAGGTTTTTTAGAACCAATAAGAACTGGTACCGCACTCTAAAGCCCAAAACTTTAAACGTTAAAATAAGCAAACGATCGGTTCAAAACCGAACCGATAACTAAATTTCCACACAGACTTTACATTTTGTACTTACGGTTTACCAGATAGAGCTTTAACCGAAATGCGGTAAAATAATTACTTTTTGCCGGTTCAAATGAACCGAAAATACTCGCTTGCCCGAGAAATGAACTGAGCTGAAGGAGCTGATCTCCGGAGCGACTGTTCAGTGAAGCGGAGTAAAGAATCTGACAGTTTCATTTGAAACTGCCCAGATAGAGCTTTGGTATAGCGCCCTCGAGCTTTAGAACTCCAGATTCTCTGGAGTTAACTCTTTCCTCTCCGGGGCAGTTCAAGTACAGTGGCTAACTGCAATAAGTCCTAATATAGCAAGACTTCATGGTGTTTGAAATCCACATGTTTCATTGTCTATTTTTAAGGAATGGTTTAATTTCAAGTTTACCATTAAGACCATTACATTTCATACCTCTAAAAGCATAGATCCAGTACTGTTCTCATTTAAGAAGATTATCAAAATCCCCTTCCCTGAACGACATTACAGGTTTCTCAAGTCCCTGAAACTCAAAGCCATGATATGAGCGGTTCCAAGTTTTTAAAAAATGCACAGCAAGCGCATTTCTAGCGTCTTTATTTTCTATTACTCTGAAATGCTTCCCTATACGGGTTTTAAATGCCCTTTTGGTCTTCCCGACATAAAATGCCCCACATTTACAGTGTGCTAAATATACCAGGCCACGAGTAGAGCAAGTCAGAAATCATCTCATTGGAAATTCCCTCTTTATTAGGGGATGTTTAAAAGTTTTAGTGGTACAAACCATACTGCAAAATTTACAATTGCCACAACGGTAGCTACCATATGTTTTATTCGGTAGCCGCATACGGTACCGCTCAGGTGTTGACTGGACTGAGTGTACTAAACTATATTTTAAACAAGTACCTTTTCTATACACAGTCTTAGGACCTGTCTCTGGGAGTTCACTTGAACCAGGCTCCTGAACTGCGATATGCCAATGTTTTTTCACAATGTTTGAAATTTCTTTAGAATGCGCATTAAAAGTACTAACGAAAAAAGTCTGGACATCACTTTTTATCAGATCAGGGCTTTTGTCCTTTCCTTTCAACAAGGCCTTCCTATCTAATGCACCAGCTTCATCTCTAGCCTTTCCGAGAATCTCATTCGAATAACCCCTTTCTCTCAATCTAATTTCCAGGTCATCGCCTCTATCTTTATAGACATCTGCTGTACCACAATTTCTTTTAGTCCTAACGAACTGACCCTTTGGAATGGCCCTGATCATATGCTGAGGATGACTACTGTTAACTAATAGAAGGGTGTTACGATCAGTAGCTTTACGGAACAAATCAGCAGAAAGTCCCCCAGTCCCATCCTTAAAAATAACCAAATCTAAAAAACGAATCCTTTCGGTACTGTAAGTCATACTAAATTTCAAATTAGAATTACTCAGTTCTAAATAATGTACAAACTTCTCTAATTCATCAATTGTACCTTTTCAAATTAAAAGCACGTTGTCTATATAACGACGCCATAGATCTATCTGGTGGAGAAATGGGTTATTCTGTGACCCAATCACCTTCTCTTCCCATTTCGCCATATACAAGGTGGAGAAACTGAAGTAAACTTACCATGGTGGTACCTTTAATTTGTGAAAAAAGGCATTATACTTCAGTACAATGTTTTTCATTTATCTAACTTTGACTTGTCTGATGTGGAACACAGGGTTTTAGGTAAAGGGTTGTCTTTTATTCCTATGAAAATAATGACTGTTTTCGATACCATCATTGACATTAACAAAATGGGTAGGAATTTAAGTTTAAAATCTTTTTTTAAAGGTAAAGATAATGCAGAGGGGATGGATGTCTGTACTGATGTGATAGAGGGAAATGATACACTACAGAACTTTAAAATATCATCTTCTTTTTGCGCCCCGCCATGTCTCCAGCGCTTCCAACCTTTATTAAATGTTGTGAAAGTGATATAGAGAGATTAAATAAAAATCAAGATGAGCGTTACTTTCATAACTTGAGTAACGTAGAAAATGAGGCTCTGGTGGGACTAGAAAAAAACACAAGTATTACGATTAAACCAGCAGACAAGGGTGGGGCCATTGTAATTATGAATAGTGAAGACTATGAAAGAGAAGTGAATAGACAGGTGATACAACTTTTTATACACATTTAAGTACTGACCCCACCCTCCTTTAAGGAGGAGATTGACAAGTATCTTGATTTACTCCAACAGGGTAACCTTTTACCCAATCAAGTTATTGCTTACCTACGTGTAATACACCCTGTTAGGGCTACCATTTATTGTCTCCCAAAGATCCACAAGAGCCTATTAGACCCCCAGGGAGAACGATTATTTCTAGTAATAATTCCCTCACAGAGTCTTTGGCAAAATTTGTTGACGCCTATCTCAGTGAACTTGTTAAGGCCACACCAGCACATTTAAAATATACTGGTGAAGTACTTAATATAGTTAGTGAAATAGAAATTGTGAAGGATAGTTTTTTAGTCACACTTGATGTCACCGCCCTTTATACCAACATCCCCCATGGTGAGGGGTTGCTGGCTTTAAAGTATTTTTTGGATAAGAGGGAGGTAATAGATCCTGAAACTGACATACTGGTGGATCTAGAATCCTTTGTATTGAAGTATAGTGCCTTTTTCTATAAAAGTGAGTGCTTTTTACAAATTAAAGGTACAGCCATGGGGGCGAGTTTCGTCCCCAATTTCGCCAACTTGTATATGGCAAAATGGGAAGAGAAGGTGATTAGGTCACAGAATAACCCCGTTTTCCACCAAATAGATCTATGGCATCGTTATATAGATGACGCGCTTTTAATTTGGAAATGTACAATTGATAAATTAGAGAATGTTGTACATTATTTAGAACTGAGTAATTCTAATTTGAAATTTAGTATGACTTACAGTGCCGAAAGGACTAGTTTTTTAAATGTAGTTATTTTTAAGGATGGGACAGGGAGACTTTCTACTGATTTGTTCCCTAAAGCTACTGATCGTAACACCCTTCTATTAGCTAACAGTAGTCATCCTCAGCATGTGATCAGGGCCATTCCGGAGGGCCAGTTTGTTAGGACTAAAAGAAATTGTGGTACAGCACATGAATATAACGATAGAGCCGACAACCTGGAAATTAGATTGAGAGAAAGGGGTTATTCGAATGAGATTCTAGGAAAGGCTAGAGATGGAGTTGATGCATTAGATAGGAAGGCTTTGTTGAAAGGGAAGGATAAAGGCCCTGATTTGATAAAAAGTGATGTTCAGACTTTTTTCCTTAATACTTTTAATGCGCTCTCTAAAGAAATTTCAAATATTGTGAAAAAAACATTGGCATTTCACACTTTAGGACCCTGGTTTAAGTGAACTTCCAGAGACAGGTCCTAAGATTGTGTATAGAAAAGGTACTTGTTTAAAAGATCGTTTAGTACACTCAGTCCAGCCAATACCCGAGGGGTACCATATACGGCTACCTAATAAAACATATGGGCCCAGATATTCAAAAGAGTTGCGCATGGCGCAACAGTGCATGCGCAACCCACTGATGCGCCCTGGCGGGATATTCAAAAGGGGAAAGTGCACAGCACAAATCCCGATGCCCCTGGGGGCGGCCCATGGCTACCTGCACAGCCCGATATTCAGCCCAGGATGTGGAGCCATGCATACGCAACCCTACCTGTGCCAGCAAAAGTTGATCCCCAAAAAGGGAACAAGGGATGGCCACCCACAGGTGAGCTGCCGCATTGCAGGGCACAATATGTCAGCTGCCAACTGTGGGTGGCCACCCGAGCTCCAGCTGCACCTCTGTGGTGGTGACCCCCATGCCCGATTGCGGGCATCAGTAAAAAAAGGATTAATCCTAAATCTCTGGTGGTCCAGTGGACCGCTGCCCAACTGATCACGGGCTAAATTAAAAAAGTAACCTATATCCCTGGTGGCCCAGTGGACCTGTCTGCCCGACTGCGGGCTGAAGTAAAAATAAAACAAAACTATTATCCCTGGTGATCCAGTGGACCCCCCTACTCTCCCCCCACTGGTCCCCACTGCTCTGACCCCCGGTCAGCGGGACAGCCAGCACCTACCTGCCACCCTGCCGCTCGCCGGACTGACACCGTCGGTGGGGCTGTACAACCACTGGTCCACAGCAGAGCCAGTGGTAGTGCAGCTCATGCCGTACTACATTCAGATATGTGAATGGATCATTCACATATCTGAAATGTAATAATCGTGGGATACTCGCCCATGGCTCATGCTGTAGACCAATAAATGCTAAACTCTGCCTGATGGCATCAGTCGGTGGTGAGGGTGTGGCAGGCGAGTGGGTGCTGCTGCCAGCTGCTGACCGGGGGAGAGGGCAGTGGGGATCAGAGGGCGGGTGGGAGGGGGCCCACTGGACCACCAGGGATAATAGGTTCTTTTATTTTTACTTCAGCCTGCGATCGGGCAGACAGGTCCACTGGACCACCAGGGATAATAGGTTTCTTTTATTTTTACTTCAGCCCGCGATCAGGTAGACAGGTCCACTGGACCGCCAGGGATAATAGTTTTCTTTTATTTTTACTTCATCCCGCAATCGGGCAGACAGGTCCACTGGACCACCAGGGATAATAGTTTTCTTTAATTTTTACTTCAACCCACAATTGGGTGGACAGGTCCACTGGACCACCAGGGATAGAGGTTTCCTTCTATTCTACTTCAGCCTGCAATCGGCGGGCAGCGGTCCACTGGACCACCAGGGATATTGGATTAATCTCCTTTTACTGAAGCCTGTGATTGGGCTGTGGGGCACATTGCCACACTGCAGGGGGCATCGGTCCCCGACAGCTGCTGCCTGGCAGGGCGCCAGGCGCAAGTCTTCGGGGATCAGTGCACCTACATGCAAATGGGGCCTTAATGACATGCAAATCGCCCCATGTGCACCTTGCATACATTATGGCCCCATTTGCATGTCAACTTTTGAATATCGAGGTTGCTGCGCCTTGCGCAATGGAACTTGTGCTAATGCATCCTCATGCTCCACTCTGGCCACTGGCGCTGGCACAGTGCCACTGCGCCATGTGCACTGTGGGTTGTCAGGGTGCGATATTCAATGCTGCTGAGCCATGGTGCAGCTCCATTGAATATTGCCCAGTCCACGCCCCTGCGCAGCCAAGTTGCGCTGTGCCCAGGCTTGCGCCACAGCCTGCGCAGTTTGAATATCTGGGCCTTGGAAGTTACTATTGTGGTAATTGTAAATTTTGCAGTATGGTTCATACCACTAAAACTTTTAAACATCCCCTAATAAAGAGGGAATTTCCAGTGAGAGGATTTCTGACTTGCTCTACATGTGGCCTGGTATATTTAGCACACTAAATGTGGGGCATTTTATGTTGGGAAGACCAAAAGGGTGTTTAAAACCCATATAGGGGAACATTGCAGAGCAATAGAAAATAAAGACATTAGAAATGCACTTGCTGTGCATTTTTTAAAAGCTTGGAACTGCTCAGATCATGGCTTTGAATTTCAGGGACTTGAGAGACCTGTAATGTCGTTCAGGGGAGGTGATTTTAATAATCTCCTTCTTAAATGAGAACAGTACTGGATCTATACTTTTAGAGGTATGAAGGGTAATAGTCTTAATGGTAAACTTGAAATTAAACCATTCCTTAAAAATAGACGATGAAACATGTGGATTTATCTATTATGTATGTAGCCTTTTGAATTTTGGTTGATGCTTTGTGCTAATAACCATGTATTTTTTAATTTTTATAGGTTGCACTGGCTCTATGGATTGGGTGTTCTTGATATTTTTATGGATATTTAAACTGATTTTTGCTTGGCCATGTATAAGTGCCCATATATTATTGTATTGGTTTTCACTATACCGATAACCACTGTTTTTGAACTATGATAGGGAGGTTATGATACCCCCTAATGATATTATATGTAAATAACAATATTTTATTAATGAGTGGTGGGCTTTGAACAATGTCTGTATGTTTATCTATGTTCTTTGTTTTTAAAGAGCAATGTCACTTTAATAGGGAGGTGTACTTAAGTAACAGGTAACTGTTTACACGCACACCTTTGAAAAAGCTCCGTGGAGCAAAACATGTCAGGTAATGTGGAGTAGAGTTGAACGTTGAACGGGTGAAGTGTTGTGGGGAGCTGTTTGCTGTTTTTACTGCCGTTTTTGTCTGTTATCCAGTTTTATAGTGTATTTATGGATTATGGATTAAAGGATTAAGCACTATTTCACTACTTTCTTGGTGAGTAACTTTTCCCTTCATACACGGACTACTTGGTTGCCACACAACAGCCTGAATAATAGTGGGAATATACACTAATTTCGTGTCCTTTGGTTGGTGCTGGTCCCTGTGGCTTTTTGCCTGAATTTGTGCTGAATTATCAGAAAACAATTTGTGGCTGTAAACTCAGAGTCTTAAAGGACACCATTCATGTTGTCTTCTTTTGCCCAAGATACCAAAAGCAAAGGAAAAAATGGTTGAGTAGTTTTCTAAATGAATTACTTTATTCACCAGACAAGCAACTTGAAATGCTGATACAGTGGAGCAATCTTTAATGCATACCCTATTTGCTTGATGTGATTATGCATTTAAGCAGGTTACGCATTAAAGAGATATTGTTTCAAACTTCAGGAATCCCTCACTATGCTTGACAAATGCATTCAGCCTGAAGGTCTGAACTGCCCCAGAGAGTGGAATGTATGTAAACTATGGAACTCAGAACGTGAGTTCAAATCTCTGCCTTGAGGTGGCGTTGTATTCCACTGCTTAACATCAGATTCATTTATTCACCTGAAGCAGCAAGTCGCTCCGAAGAGAGCTCTTCAGCTTCTTTGCTTGAAGTGCATTTTTTTCTGCTTTTAACAAGTAAACATTTTAATTATATTCATTTCTCCACCTCTTAGTTTAATATAACTCACTTTTGGAGGTTCTTCTTGATTTTTGGGAGTTTCTCCAGTACCTCAGTGGTTCCAGGCAACCGGGGAGACTCCTTATTGCGTTTTGAAATTTTTTTGTTAAACCGCATTTTATTACATATTTTTCTCCTTATATTGCTTATCTGTCATTTTGACACTTCTTTGACTGCTTTTTAAACTATTATCATCTCAGTTCCACTGGCGATTGGAACCAAGACATCTTTTTGGTATTTGGCATCTGAGGGGAATTTTTCAGAAAAAAAAGAGGCGTTTTTGTTAGCGGTCCTTGAGTTTTGAAACTGGACCACAGACTACTGTTTTTCACATTTGGGAACTGCTTTTTTTCATCTGTTCTGACAGATTGGCACATCAGACAGACCCAGGAAGAACATGAGATCCACAGGCTTTAAAACTTGTCTGAGGTGTGTTAATCTTTTGGCTAAGGTGGACGGCCATGATTTGTGCCTAAGATGTCTGGGTCCCAGCCATATTTTTGCAAACTGTGAACTCTGCTACAAGTTTTTCCCCAAAACACTTAGGAAGAGGGCCAAAAAACTGCAGGTTATCATGGCCTCTCAGTCTGCCTCTATGTCACCTAAGCACTTAGAAGAGGGCTGTTCCTCACATAGTAAATCAAGGGAATTGTCCTCTAAAGACTCCTCTGACTCCTGAAAGGTGGAACACTGAGTATGCCAAGTAAAAAAGATTCTCTGAGCAAGCTCTGGAAATGGTTCCTGCAAAACAGAAACAAAAAGGAAAACATGTCATTGCCACTCCTGCTGAAGAAGCATAGGAGCTGTCAGTGACCAAATCAAAAATGTCCTCTGTGGAGGGCATGAAAAAGGCTTGGCAGTTTTTTCAGGCTTTTCAAGCAATGGGTGCCCTGTTATGTACACCAGCTCCTCCTTGGGTTTCTCCCCCACCACCTCATTCCAGGGGAATAGGAGACTGAGTTTTATTATGAGGAGAAGGAGGAGGAACTGATTGAACCTAACTGTTCCCCTGATGTAGAGTTCGGTTCCACTACCAGGGGACCAGAGGATTTTTCCTTCCACTATGCCTTTGCAAGGCAAATGGTAGACACCCTTGACCTCATCACTCAGGAGTCTGTGTAGGATGAGGAAAGAGCTAACTTCTTGGATATGATGGGACTGGCCACTGCCAAGAAGCCTCTCCTGCCTGTCCACAAATCTTCAGAAAAGCAACTCTAAAGTTGTTGCTAACTCCTACTTCTACTCCAGGGGCTGACAAGAAGGTGGAGAAGAAGTACCAGCTGGATAGGACTGATGCTGAGTACCTCTACTCACACCTGGATCATGAAGGGGTGGTACAAGTGGCTAATTCTGACAAGGCTAAGGTTCCCCTATCTATTCAGCCCCCTGAAAAAGATTCCAGGAAGTTGGACAGTATGGGGAAAAAGGGGAAAAGGGGTAGTCTTCTGCTTCTCTCCTTCTGACATGGGCTACTTACATGGACTACATTACTCGGTACCAGAAAGCACTCTGGAATTCTGTGCTGGCTGTTAGTGAGAAGGGGTTCCATATCATAACAGTGATAGCAACATAGTGGGGGGAAGGTTCTGTGGTCCAGGGGCTGGTGCTCCCATGAGAGTGCGTGTGTGTGTGTGTGTGTGTGTGGGGGGGGGCTGGCATACATGGGGATGGTGGGGGTGGGTGCATGGCAGGGTGCTGGGGTCTATGGCCCTGGCGCCTATGGATGTGGATGCTGTGGTCCCCTTGGTGTGGGATGGATGCATGGGGTGTGCAAGGGGCTTATGGCAGGGTTCTCCATGTTATAACCTGTGGCCGTCTCCGCACCCCCACAGCCAGCACTACGCGCCATTGTGAATCTCACGTAGTGCTGGCACACCCCCACCCATCCCCTGCATGTTGTGGTCCACGCGGGTGGGGAATTGAGCGCATACGGGGCTGCACACCCTGTTTTATGCATTCCACGTTGGGGGGCACAATGGGTGCAGGGTGGCTACATGCCGGGGATGCACGCCGCATAGCCACTTCACACATTCGAGCATAGACCCCATAGTGAGGGATCCCTTGGAAGAAACATTATTAATATGGTAAGCCATTTTTTCATACTGTGTACAGGAATAGCAAAACTAGCTGCATTTACATTGCTAAAAATGAGTTATTTTAATAAGGGACTTACTGGAACTCCACTGTTTTGCTTAGGTTCATGACTGCAAGTGATTAGGAGTGATTGTATGCTTACATGACATTGCACACAACACCTGACAATACTAATAGGTAAGTGTAATTGGGATAGAAAGAGTGAGAGAGGGGCTGATGGCTCTGAGAATGTATAGATCCCTGGGACCAGACGAAATGCATTCCAGGGTGCTGAAAGAGTTAGCGTACAATATGGTGGGGCCGCTGGCTGTTCTCTTCAATAGATCTCTGGAGTCGGGTGTGGAACCACAGGAGTGGAGAATGGCACATGTGGTGCCACTCCTCCAGAGCAGACCCAAGGATGACCCAGGTAACTATAGGCCAGTCAGCCTGACATTGATAGTATGTAAACTCATGGAGACCATACTGAAGGAGGGGAAAGTGAAGTACATGGAGAAGAATGTTCTGCAGGACAATAGACGGCATGGGTTTGTGGCAATCAGATTGTGTCAAATGAACCTTATCAAGTTTTTCAATTGGATCATGAGGGCAGTGGACAAAGGCCAGGCAGTGGATATTATATACCTGGACTTTAGTAAGGTCTTTGATTCGGTGCCACACGAAAGGTTAATAATGAAACTGAGGGACCAAGGGGTGGGGAGAATATGGTAAGATGGATTGAAAATTGGTTGAGGGGCAGAACCCAGAGTATAGTGGTTGGGGGCAAGTTCTCCAGCACCATGGAAGTCACCAGCAGGGTCCCACAGTGATCAGTGTTGGGGCCAGTGTTGTTCAGTGTCTTCATAAGTGACATCGAGGAAGGCATTAAAGGCAAAATATGCCTGTTTGCGGATGACACAAACTCTGTGGGAGGTTGGACACCAAGGAGGGGATACAGCACCTGAGGGAGGACCCTGCCAGACTAGAGAGATGGTCAGGAATCTGGCAACTTGGGTGCAATGCCAACAAGTGCAAAGTGATGCACTAGGGGTCAAGAACTCTTGGGCAGAGTATTACATAGGAGAGGTTCAGGTAAATGCTTCAGAAGAGGAAAAGGATCTAGGAGTGGTGATTACAAGTGACTGGAAACACACTTCCCAGTGTAACAGGGCAGTGGTGAAGGCTAACAGGATTCTGGGGTGTGTTGCAAGGGGATTCAGTAGCAGGTGGAGCAAGGTAATTTTACCACTGTACAGGTAATTGGTGAGGCCACATTTAGAATACGGGGTGAGGTACTGGCATCCATACCTTAAGAAGGACATCAGCATGCTGGTAGGAGTCCAGAGGAGAGCAACCAAGATGATAGAGGGGCTACAGGATAGGTCCTATGAGGAGAGGCTGGGAGCCCTGGGGAGGTACTCCCTGGAGGAGATGAAGCAGAGGGGTGGAATATGATAGAGATCTTCAAGTACATGAAGGGAATTAACAGAGTGCAAAAGAAGGGTCCCCATCATTCCTTTGGCATGGCATCAGCTATGCTCCCAGAGGGCAAGCCTTTTGCACCTCTATAGGTGGACATCTTCAGGTCAAAAAGAGAGTCTCATTTTCCTTTAAAGTGCAGCAGCTTTTCCAGGTTCAAGAGCAGGCATAATTGTAATAGTATTGAATCATGCTGGAGGGAATGGAACCAGAAGCCACAGATTTCTACAGGTTTCTCCACGGGGGTTCTTCAGCGCTTACTTCATAAAAAGTAATTAGTTTATATTGCTTAGTTAGTTGTTATTCTGCCGGACAGGTTGAGATGTAGATTGTGGCCGCTCCTCTTCACTGGTTATTCAGCATCCTAGCCTTCTCTGTTTCCTTAGTGAAAGTGTCCGTGTTCTGACAGTTGTATTCAGGCTTTCGGCTTTGACCATTTGGACTTCTTCCCTATGGTACCTCTATTTGTTTATTAGCTTTTATTGACCGGGTGAGTACACTAGACACTGAGTGCCCCTATTTTCAGGTATGACCCAGAAGGTTACATGAAAAGAAACACAGTACAGTACAGTACAGGACAGTACAGTTCATTACAATACAGTGCAGTCCAGTCCAATACAATACAAGGAACAGTATGAACCATAAGCTATATGAATACAGAGGCAATGAGAGAAAAACATTGCAACCACATGAAGTGTCTTGTAATCACATGAGTTTGCTACGCCATATTTTTTTTTAAATTCTCCAATATTTTTCAATATTTACAGTGAAACTTTACATTTGTACACAGCTATACATCAGATATTTACATTACAACATAAAACAAAAAACTAAACTAAAAAACTAAAACTTACAACAAAATGGATGATGTGAAATATTTGGAGCATCACTGAACAACAGTGGTTTCATCTCACTATATAAAGAATAATGTATGGGCAACCATGCACGACAAGGAGCATAGAGGGGTTGAGGTGACAACATTTGAACCTTGAGAGCAAAGCTGAAGAGGTCCATGCTGTCGTCTCAACCCTGAGATGGAATCACATACCGAGCTGTGTGTGGTTGACCCTATTTTATTTTATATAGTATTTTTTAATGTACGCGTAAAGGACAGAGTCACAGAAGCCCCCTCCCCAAAGTAAAAAAAAATAAAAAATACTCGCCATTTCTTTGTTTTGTTAAATTTAAAGACTTTTACAAGTGAAAAGGTACAACTTGGGGCACTGGTTGGTTAGTAAGTGACCAGGTGTGGTTTGAAAGGGAAATATAACATTTTATGACCTTTGAACTGTACTGAACTGTTTGGAAACAGCACAAAAATACTTTGATATGCACACCAAGGATTCTGAGAGGGCTGATTTTTGTACATGTAACACCCCCTCGACTTGCCTTTGGCTGTTCCGGGGCCCTTGAGGTCCTCACAGCACTCACCTTCAAGGGGGCCGGCCTGGGTTAGGATAGTTGTGTGTAAAATGGCATGGTGCCTCCACCTGAGGAAGTGATAGGAAATACCTGTTGGCAAATAGCAAGTTACCACCCCCCAGGAAAATATGTTAGCTGCCCCCCCAACAGTTCCTCACATACTCTGACAATATCCCCCTTCTGTACAGGAACACTCTATATCAGTAATTAACATGAACACAACAGTATTTTATTGTAAGTGTCAGTGGCTCAGCAAGTAGCACACTTGCCTCTGAGGCTGGGAGATCAGAGGGTTGTTAAAGGGCTGTGGGTTCAATTCCCACACTTGGGTTGTCAGAGGGCTGTGGGTTCAGTTCCCGCACTTGGGTTAATAACCCAATACTAACACTGTAGTGCAGCAAGGGGGGGGGGGGCTGCACGCCTGAGGTGCCGTCTTTTGGATGAGACATTAAACCGAGGTCTCATCTGCCTGTTCTGGTGGTAGTTCAGGTGGATGATAAAGATCCCATGGCACTTATCGAAAAGAGTAGGGGGAAACTTTTATTGAAGTAAGTCTAACAAAAATCACAAACATAAACACAATACATATAATATATACAATGGGTGGGATATTCAGAAATGTGCCTGGCAGGGGCGCAAGCAGGGTGCAGCACAACTGGGATGCGCCAGGGCGTGGACTGGGCGATATTCAATGGAGCTGCACCATGGCTCAGCACTGTTGAATATTGCAACTTGGCCTCCCGCATTGCGTAACGCACAGTGGCACTGCGCCAGCGCAAGTGGAAAGAGTGGAGCAGGGGAATGTGCCAGCACAAGTGCAGTTGCACTAGGTACAGGAGCTGCGATCTTCAGCAGTGGATATGCAAATTGGGTCATAATGCATGAAAGGTGCTACTGAGGCCATTAGCATGCCATTATGGCCACATTTGCATGCAGGTTCGTTGATCCCCTGCGACTAGCACCTGGCGCCCTGCCAGGCTGCAGCCATCGGGGACCGACGCCCCCTGCACATCGGCAAAGTGCCCCAATGCCCGATCACAGGCATAAGTAATTTAAAATACACGTCCAATATCCCTGGTGGTCCAGTGGACCACTTGTAGCCTGATCGCGGGCATAGGTATACTAAAATCAGTGCAGTCCTACTCTGGTGGTCCAGCAGTACCCCCCTCCACCCGCCTACTGAGCCCCACCACCCGCTCCCCGGTCAGCAGTGGTGGCAGCACCACCAAAGCCGCCCGGCCACCCGCCGACTGACTGGTACAGTGCGGCTGTTGCCCAGTTGGTCCACAGTGTGGGCCAATGGGCGTGCGCCAGTGCTTACTACAGATCCAGATATGTGAATGGATCCATTCACATATCAGGACACAACAATGCAAACTAGATCTGCATACCGTGGCCACGCTGTGGACCAATGAGCCACGCTACTGTACACGATCGCCGTCGACGGCGGCACCGGGCGGCATCGGTGGTCTACTACCGCCGTCACTGACTGGGGGAGCAGAATGGCGGGGCTCGAGTGGAAATGAGTGGGGGAGGGGTACCGCTGGACCACCAGGGTTGGATTTCACTGATATTAGTATACCTATGCCTGCGATCGGGCTGCAAGCGGTCCACTGGTCCACCAGAGATATTGGACGTGTGATTTTTATTACTTATTCCCGCGATCGGGCTGCAAGCGTCCACTGGACCACCAGGGATATTGGACGTGTACTTTATATTACTTATGCCCGTGATCGGGCATGGGGGGGGCGTGACGCTGACAAACCCTGGCTCTGGAGCTCGGGTGGCCACCTACAGCTGGCGGCTGCTGTGTTGTGCCCTGCATTCTGGAAGCTCACCTGTGGGTGGCCAGCCCTTGCTCCTATTTCTTTTTGGCTCAACTTTGAGCACCAGTGTGCGGCGGAAGTAGGGATTGCACCAGCATATGCGCTGCACATCCCAGGCTGAATATTGGGATGTGCAGAATATGCATGGGCACGCCCCGCACTCGCCGCATACATAACTGGTGTGCCTGGCACATCGGATCTGCGCGGTGCAACATCCCTTGAATATCACGCTGGGGCGACAGTGGCCATGAGCGAGCGCAACACTGTTGCACCATGCGCAACCTCTTCGAATATCCCTCCCAATATATACAAGTACAATTCTCAAATCATGTCATGAAAGAATTACAGAAAATAATACGTTTGTTTAAGTAACAGGAAAATCAGAGTCCGTTATCCAAGGTAGGCCTTTCCATCATTCCAGTAATATAGATCTTTGTGTGGTCTTGGATTCCAAAAAGTAAATATGTTTTATGTCATGTTCAATTTTCCCCAGCAATTCTTGATGCGAAATTTGTAACTGCTGCAATGTAAATAGACACCTTGCTGTCCAGATGTGCCACTTACATACTGTAAATACAATATGTAATGTTTCTTTATTCCATTGTTTCCATTTCTTACAAAACACTCCATACATAATATTTATATATGTTATTGTAGAAAAAATTGGTTCTTCCCATTTCTCAACTCCTAGATTCCAGAATCCTTGAATAAAGGAACATGTGAAAAACAGATGTTCTATTTTTTCTGGCTGTTGGATGCATTTCAATGTACTACATTGCATTTCTGATAACTGTTTAAGCTTCTGGTTGTTTTTAACATTTAACCTTTATTTTATTTTTATTTTTATTTATTTATTTTTTATTTAGCTTTTGTTGACCGGGTAAGTGCACTAGATAAATCCTGCCTATTTTCAGGCACGACCCGGGGGGAGGGGGATACAGATGAATGCCAACTGACCTTGAACCAGATTAAGCTGTTGGTGGTATTTTTAGTGAATGAGGGAAATTTGGCCAGGACACCGGGGAAATTTCCCTACTCTTTTCGATAAGTGCCATGGGATCTTTAACATCCATCTGAACTACCACCAATCCAGGCAGATGGGACCTCGGTTTAACGTCTCATCCGAAAGACGGCACCTCATAAGTGCAGCACCCCTCTCATGCTGCACTGCAGTGTCAGTACTGGGATGTTAACCCAAGTGCCAGATGTGGGAACTGAACCCACAGCTCTCTGATCTTTCATGGCAACTAAGCCAATGTACATCCCACATGTGTGGGGGTATTCTAGAATTCTGCAATAATTGTAGTAATTCACTTCTGTAGTTTGTTGGACATTTTTGAAATACTATGGGTACCTTACATATCTGTTCTAACAGGTTTTTATAAAGTGTTTTCCTATGTAGTGTTAAGATCATATTACTATTGATATACCATTGCCATAGTCTACTAAAAATGTCCTTAATATATACTAGACATAAGGGGACTTGTTTTACTATTTTTAAATTATTTAACTCCCATTATCTAAACCAAGGTGAGCATGTCTCACAGAACCAGGGTTCCCACCCTTTGTCCATATTTAATAGTAAAGGTTTCATATTGGCCATAATGAATATGCTATTAAAAAAGAATAAGGGGTGTACCATACTGAGGCCGCCTTTTGAGAGTGGTAAATGTGTGATGTCTCATTTAATTGGGTTACGGCTGCTCCCCCACAAGGCTTGAAAGAATATGCTAAAAATTCTAGTTTCCATATTTCTAGAGGGAGGGAAGATATAACTTATATAAAGAAAAATGGGAATCAAGAAGTTTTTTATTAAATATACCCTCTTCTTTTTCCCTAATTTCTATTTTTTCCATTTTGTGACTGTGTTTTGTCCTTGTTCAAGTTTTGTACTCCAATTTAGGGTATCTAGTTGCCCTTCGCCAGACTGTATTCCTAATACTGTAATGGGTTCTGTGCTAATATTAATACCACCGATGTTGTTCGTTTGCATTACCTGGTCATGCCCTAGTTTTTTTCCTGCACATTAAGGTAAATTTAAAGTTGCTCCTAATATGTCTCCGAATTCCTGGCACATTCGGATGGCTTCCTTCACTGAACTGTCATTCGCTACTAACAGACTCATATCATCTGCATAGGCAAATATTTTTTGTTGTATGATGTTCATGTTACTGCTTATCGGGTGTATGTTCTGTGATGCATTTATTTTTCTTAATAATGGATTAAAAAAAAGACATAAGATGGGGGTCAGCGGGCACCCTTGCCTTACTCCTCTTTTAATGTTAATTAATGGTCCTTTCCATCCATTTGTAATGGGGACTGCTGTGGCTGTTTGATACATTCCCTTAATCCAGTTTATGATCTTGTTTGGAATATGATATTTGGCTAGGGTTAACCATAAAAATTCATGATTCATGGAGTCAAAGGCTTATTTCTGATCTAATGATATTAGGAAACCTGATAGCTGGTTTCTATTCCCCCTTTCCACTATTTCCCAGAGCAGAATTAGATGATCTGAAATATTGCGTCCTGGAATAGAGCAGGACTGTGCTCCTGAGATCACAATTTTTGCTATATGGGTTAGCATCTTCACAATAATTTTGACAAGGATCTTAAAATCTGTATTTAGGAGGCTATTCGGCCTCCAATTCTGTAGTTTTTCTTTGTTTCCTTTCTTGTGTATGTAAATCAGCCCTCCCATGTTCATATCTAGTGGTATAGATGAATAAGTTAACATATGATTATATACTGGTGTTAACTCTTGTCCTAATGTAGTTCCCAGGATTTTATAGAGTTCATTTGATAATCCGTCAAGGCCTGGGGATACCCCGGATTTCAAGCCAGCTATAGCTTCCTGTACTTCCTCTTGCTGTATGCTTTGCTGCACCCTATCGTCTATATTTTTAGGGATTTCTGGTACCTCTACTTGTGCTAAGTATAAAGGAGCAGAAGTAATATTTGTTTGTAAGGGCCCATACATTTGTTTTGTATAGTCGGCTACACATTTCTGCATTTCTATATTTGTTGTTTATAAATGTTGTTCTTCATTATATAGCGCATCCATTTCTTTCATATGAACTTATGAACATACGAATGTGCCAGCAGAAACAGACCACCTGATCTAAGTCTGCTCTAGTGTGCAGCTATCACCCCTAGTTTGCAACTGCCCTACCCCCTTCCCTTTGTCATCCCACTGCCGTTCCCCACACTCACTCTCCCCTGTTCCCTGTCCCATGCTCTTTTAAAGCTGTTCACAGATTTACATGATACCACCCATTCTGGTAGTGCATTCCATTTTGCTTCCACCCTCTCCATGAAATAGTTTCTCCTCATTTCCCTCCTAAATCTTCCCCCCTCTATTCTTAACCCATGCCCCTGGGTGTCCCTCCTCCTCCTCCTCCTCCTTAGCTTAAAGACCCCGTCTGCCCCATCCTTATTGATTCCCCTCAGATACTTGAATGTCTCTATCATGTCCCCCCTGCCCCTTCTATCCTCCAGGGTGTACATATTCAGGTCTCCCAGCCTGCTCTCATAGTCTCTCCCCTCCATTCCACATATCATTTTTGTTGCCCTCCTCTGCACCCCTCCAGTAGCCTGATGTCACGCTTCAGGTACGGCCTCCAAAACTGCACACAATGCTCCAAGTGCAGCCTTACCAGCGACATGTAGAGAGGCAAGATCACCTCTCTTCACCTGGACGAAACCCCCCTCGCTATGCACCCCAGCATTTTATTCACTTTTGCAGCTGCTCTCCTGCACTGGGTAGTGTTGTTCATGGTCCCTGTTACCATTACCCCTAGGTCCTTCTCCTCCTCAGTGATCCCCAGCTTAACCCCCCCAGCCAGTATTCTCTCCTTGAGTTCTTCACCCCAAAGTGCATAACCTTATACTTCTTTGCATTGAACCCCAGCTTTCACCTCACTGACCACTCCTCTAGCTTGCGTAGGGCCCCCTGCAGCTGCTTCCATCCCTATTCTCTATCCACCACTGCTCCCATTTTGGTGTCGTCTGTGAACAGACTTACGTTGCTCACCACCCCATGTGCAATGTCTGATATGAAGAGCCCAAATAATACTGGTCCCACCACAGAGACCTGTGGCACCCCGCTTGTCACTGGCTTTGGAGATGAGAGCTCCCCTCCCAACACCACCTGTTGCAGCCTCCCACTCAGCCAGCTTGTAATCCAGTTTGTCATTTTTGGCCCTACCCCTACACAAGTTAGCTTCCTCCGAAGCTGCCTATGAGGCACCAAATCAAAGGCCTTGCTGAAGTCCAAGAAAAGAACATCCACCACATGACCCTTATCCAGCTCACCTGTCACCCAGTCATAATATTGTATCAGGTTGGTTTGACAAGACTTTCCCAAAACAAACCGATGCTGCCTCACATCCTGGAGGCCATTGTCCTCCAGGTATGACACCAGTCTTTCCTTTAGCATCATTTCCATGAGTTTGTACACTTTGGAGGTGAGACTTACCAGATGATAATTACCCAGTTCGTCCCTTGATCCGCTCTTGTGTAACGGCACTACATGTGCCATCCTCCAGTCCAGTGGCACACATCCCAACCCCACTGAGGTGCTGTACAGATCTACAAGTGGCTCCGCCAACACCTCCACCATCTCCGTCAGCACCCTGGGGTGGATCCCATCTGGCCCTGGTATCTTGTCTACCCTCAGTGCCCTCAGTCCCTCTAGGACTGTACCTCCCTCAATTCTTCCTTCTGTCACCTCCTCTCCTCCTGTCCCCACCCCCCCCCAGCCCATGGTGGTAGCGGTCCCCCCTTTTCTTCCGTGAACACTGAGCAAAAGTATTCATTTAGTGCTTCCACCTGTTCTTCCCCCTTTTCTGTCCACTCCCTACCCCTTTTTTGTCCTCGCTATTGTCTTCTTGCACTTCCTTTTCTCCCTGATGTATCTGAAAAAGTCTCTCCCTCCCCCCCGTTAATTCTCTGCACTAATTTCAGCTCCCTCTGGGCCTTGGCTTCTCTCACTTTTCTGGTTACCTCCCTGGACCATCTTGCATACTCCTCCCTGTCCCCTTCCTTCCCCATCCTCCTATACCTCTGTTACACCTCTTGTTTTGCCCTCACCACCTCCACTACCTCACTGTTCAACCAGCATGGTTTCCTTGCTCTGCTCCTCTTACTCCGTATCTTGGTGCAGACTTCTGTTGCCTCTATAATCCCCCATTTAATAATATCCCATTTCTGCTCTGCATCCATCTCCTGCTTTATGCCCTCCAGTTTCCCTTTCAGTACTTTCTGCATCCCCCCAAAGTCTGCCCCCTGAAGTTTACCACCTGGGTTACTGATTTCTCTGGCTTCCCACACATTGTGACATTAAACCACACCGTTTGGTGATCGCTGTCGGCTAGTGGGTCCTCCACCCTTATTTTCCTTACTGCCTCCCCATTTGACAATACCAGATCTAAAGTGTTCTTTAGCCTAGTAGGTACACTGACCAACTGCATCAGGAGACCCTGATGAATCGCGTCCAGGAGCACTTGCTCCCTAGCACTGGAGGTGACCGGAATGCTCCAGTTAACCCCCAGCAAGTTGAAATCCCCCACGATGACCACCTTCTCTTTTCTACATACCTTTCTGATTTGTCCCACTAATTCCCTGTCAAGTTCCTCAGACTGGGACAGCAGCCTGTATACCACCCAAATCTCAATTTCCTACCCCTTGAATCTAGGAACTGCAGCCAGATTGCCTCTGTTCTCCTTTCCTCCACCTCGTCCCTTGTGCATTTGATCCCGTCCCTCACATAGACTGCCCCCCTACCCCACTTCCTGTCCTTCCTGTATATTTTGTACCCTGGGATTGCCAGATCCCAGTCCCGGTGCTTGGTTGCCATGTTTCTGTGACAGCTGCAATATCCACCCTCCACACTGCCAAGAGTGCCTGTAGCTCAGCTAATTTTTTGCCTAAGCTTCTCGCATTCAGTGAGACCACCCTCCATCCTGCCCCCTTCATCACCCTGCATCTCCTCCCTTCTACTCCCTCCCTTTTCCGCCACCCAGAGTCCTGCCTACCTGCTGTCCACTTGCCATCCCCCCATCTAGTTTAAATCCACCTTTGTCACAATATACTTCCCCAGTCTTTGCTTTAATACCTCGTTCCCCTCCCCGCTGAGGTGCAGTGTATGCCTTACAAACAGATTGTTATCATCTCAGGTACTGCCCCAGCCACCTGCAACCCCATACCCCTTAGTTCAACACCATTCAACCAACCATGCGTTCAACTCCCCAATCCTCTCCTTTCTCACTGCGTTTGTGCGAGGTACTGGGAGCACCTCTGAGAAGGCCACAGACTCCCCAGTCTCCTTGCACAACCTTCCCATTTTCTCAGACATCTCCCTTGTTACCTCCACCATTTTTCCCGCTAGGTCATTTGTCCCCACATGTACCACAATGTGCGGTTTCCTCCTGTTTCTCCTTGCACACCTTAGGATTGCCTGTCCTGCCTTGTCTGCCTTTAATTCCGGTATGAACACCACCCATATCCGACTGTGCCTCTCCCCCTTGCTTCCCCATCAGATCCCCTTGAGTATGGAGTCCTCCAATACCAGTACACCCCCCTTCCTTGTGCCCATCGCCACCCCCACCCAGGTTCTTATTCCCGGGGCCACTCAAGGCGGTGCTTTTACCATTTGACCCAGTGTCTTCCCCCCTGCCCTCTCTCAATTTAGACCCCTCCCTCCTCCTGTTTGACTGCCAATCCCCTCTCCCTCTTCACCTCTCTGAGTATTATCCCTTCCCCTGCTATGCCATGCTCAATCTCTCCACTAGTAATGCCCCTCATTCCCTCCTCTTCATGAGTACTATCCCTTGTGCAGTCTCCTCCTGTGTCCTCTTCCCATGTGTTGCTAGTACAGCAAACATGTTCCCTACCCTCTTTGCATTACTATGTGGTTTCTCCTCCCTCCTGCCTACTGCTGCTACTCTTTTGCTAGGCCCTACTAGAGTCCACCCTTCATCAGCTGGCTTTCTGTCTAGTTTGTCCCCTTCCCCGATCCCTCCCTTGACCCACTTTCCTTCTCTGTGGTGCACCTGATACTCTCAGATGTCAGCCCTTCTACCAACGCAGCCCTCTTCTCTCCTCTCCTCTCCTCTCCTCTCAACCTCCCCAGCTCCCTGCCAAGCCACTGAACCTCTTCCTCAAGCCTTCTTAGCTTGTGGCATATTGGGCACCCTCCCAGCCTCCACAGTATGCTCATCCACACTGCTGCCTCACAACCATTGCACCCTGAAGTCTTACCCATGGTTCACACTACCTAAACAGGACAGTGAAATACAGTCTTGCTATACTGATTGCAGTTGTTTATGAACACAATTACAAACCCACCAATAGCATTCCCAAGTCTCACAATCACATACAGTCCAGAAATTAGACGTTTGCCCCACGTCCTCTTTAGGCCCCTCCCCTGGATTTAAGTGACTCCGTTGAGCCCCCCCATTGAGCTTAATTCAGAAAACAGCCACAGAAACCTTTAAGCTAAATTAAAAAAAAAACAATAGCAAAACTTACAAAAATCCTCTCCACACTAACTCTCGCCACAGCAAGTAGAATTAACTAATCCTTCTTTCCTTATGATACGTCTCTGGCAGCTTTCACATGGGCATATTGTGTCAAAATTACCTGTTGTTCCAAATTTCTGTTGTTGTTGTTGTAGTGTCATGACTTTTTGTGAGTGGTAGTCTGTTAGTTAGTTTTTAAATATGCTAATTTGTTTGGAGTAGTCTTGTCCTGTGTTATATGTTAACATCACTAATTTTTGTAATTGCTGTCGTTTTTCTAAGTCTTGCATATATTGTCCATTACTGTACGTTTTACTAAGTTGTTACAAAAACTGACCTAGAAAAGTTATTGAATCAGTCCACCATATCTAGGGGTTATCATATCAAATAAATACTGATTTCCTAGCTTCTATAAATTGCTGGATTTTTTTTAAGTAATTTCTTTCTGTAATATTGATGTTTTCATTTTCCATGTTCCTGGTCCTTTCACTAAGGGGTTATCTTGTCCTACTGTAATGAACAGTAAATTATGGTCAGAAAATTTTGCTACTGTTACTTTAGCTGCAGTAATCTGCAGGTGTTGAGAAGTAAAGAAAAAATAAATTCTGGTTGTTATGGAGCCTTTTTGGAAAGTGGGGGTATGCAATTTTGTAGTATCTAAGTATGTGTCCTTTAGTCTTGCTATTTTTAGTAATGATATCAAGACATTTGAGTCACAGAACATTTTTGTGGTTTTAGACTGTTTTGATCTATCTTTTACTGAGAGGCCATAGTTAAAGTCACCCCTTAAAACAACAAACTGATGTATGCAGAAAGGGCTGTATTTTCTTTTATAACTCTATCCTATGAGCTTTTGTTTGGGGTGAATAAATGTTGATTAACCTACATCCAGTGTTATATATTCTAACATCTAGAATCATAACTCTGCCTGGGACTATATCAAATAGCTTTATCACTTCAATATGTGGTAATTTAAATAACATTCCTATTTCTGAGCAGGCCTCTTGGCTGAATAACCAAAATGTGGGTCTCAAGTGCCGTGCTTTTTTTGCTTGGGAAACTTCTTTTAAAATGTGGAATCTGACATCTTGCAGAAATATGATACCCATAGCAGTATAGGATAAAAAAGAAACATCATGTCCCTTTTAACCTGTCTCTTAATACTGTTAGTATTCACAGTATGAAAGATAAAATTAGGATGCATTTTTATACAGAAAAAATTTTGTCATATACAATCTTTTTCCTTCTTTCACCTTGGTCTACCTCTCTAGGGAGCCTGCTCTCTATGTTTTAACTTGGTTCTAGCTTTCCTCTTTTGTGGCCCTGTTGCCACTTGTGTAACGTCAGTATCTGTGGTTTGTTCAAGGTGAGAGAAGAGAATTGAGGAGGTGTCTGAGTAATCCTCTGTCTCATCAGAATTTTCCTGGAGAAGTTCATATTTGTTCTCCAACATGACTGTTTCCACCTTAGATGTTTTTGTTACTGGGGAGTTATTAGTGCTTCTATGTCTAGTAGTCCTTTGTGCTTTTGGGACGTTGGATGGGTCTCATGTCTAAATTTGTCTGGGATTCCGACACAGTACTATTATCAGTCTGGTTGCTGTCCTGCATCTCTGATGGGGTAACCTCCATCTCTTGTTGGGAAGGGGAGAGGAGTCTACCACTTGCTGCTGTGTGGGTTGTGTCCTATCAGTTTGTGCATCAGAGTGTTCTGTGGTAGTATCATCCTGTGTTCTGTCAGAGTCACCCATATTTATTTGAGCGTGTTCTGTTTGAGGGGGGTGGGGTTCCCTATTCTCTGAAGCCTTCTTTTGGGCTGCAATTTTTGATCTTTGGCCTAAAGTGACTAGAAGTCTTTGCTCTGCTCTATCTGCTACATCTGGGGTGTTATGGGCTGCCCATGGGCATTGCTGAAATGTGTGCCCTGTCTCTACCCATGATGCACACCACGGCTCTTCTACACACTGTTCTTCAGAGTGACCCGCAATCCCACACACTGAGCATTTTATGCTATCACACATGTTGTTTAAGTGAGTGATGGAACCACATTTGTAACAGGCCTTTGGCTGGCCTGGGTAAAATAATACCCCTCTGTCCCTGCCTAACCAAAAACTATTCGGGAGGTGTTGCACTCCGATATCTGATGTTAGCAGTATTTTTACCCTCCATCCCCCAGTCCATATGTTTTCAGAGTCAAAAATGGCCTCTGGATCATTTAACACTCTGCACCTTTGTTTGAACCATAACACCAAGTCATTCATGCTAACCCCTTCATTTTTTGTGCTGGCGTAGTAAGTGGTATTGCTGTAAAGGGGGGACCATAAAGGAGAATGTTTTAACTTATTGTATCAACCCAGAATCTTTCTAAACCATTTAAAGTTTTAAAACTGACATCAAATATAGTTTCATTTGACACATGAATGAGAGTATATAACTCATTTGCAAAAAAATTCATTGAGTCTTTTAAAAGTGTTCTGGCAATGAAATATCTATCTGGGGCCCCTTCCATACCTTCTAAATATTTAATGAGAACTGCATCATGATGTTTTGCTTGTTGTACTGGAACAGAAAAAAAGGAGGCATAAGATCTTCCTCTTGATGTGTTATTTTGATTTTGTGATTTTTGCTGTTGTGAGTTTGTACCAGGGCCCTGGGTTTTTTCATTCGGTTGTTGTTCAATTTGTGGGAGTGGTTCCGCTGTTCTTGTAACTTGGTCCAAAATATGTAATGTAGGGTTTTGAGTTAATTATAGTTCAGTAGGGAGAGAAAGTTCCTGTGGTTCCGGGTTTACTGGAGTACTGTCCTGTAAGTGTTCTTCTTCGAGTGACTGTGGGATACGAATCGGAAGGGCCAGAGCACCAAACTCCCAAGTTCATGTCTTTTTCCCATCCAGCGGCTGCAAGTGCTTTCTCTGCTGACCAAATGGCAGTATCAGGGTGCAGAGGCACCTTGGGGTGTCGTAGGCCAGGTGAAGGAGTGCCTGTATTTGCCATCCCCGACATTCCCACTGTCTTTCTTTTTAAGGCATCACACAATGGGTTATCTATGTCAGCAAACTTTTCACAAGTCATTGGTTGTTTTTCTGCTGTCTGACAAGTAGGTGCGGCAGATGTCAAAGTCAAAGGGGCAGCTTTGCTGACAGTCAGCTGAGCTGAACCATGACTAGGCTTTGTCTGTACTTTTAACACAGCAGCTAGTTCACTTTTTTCTTTTTAAATACTTCTCTTCTAAAGTCAACATTTCTTGTAGTTCATCATTATCAGACAGTTTTACAGGTAGTTTTAACTGTACCTCAGAGTTTGTAGATTTTTCCTGTTGTAGTGTCTGCTCCTGGAGTTCTGTAGCTACCATGGCTTCAATTTGATTCTCTTCTGGTCCATATGTATCAAGTTCCATTTCCTGGATATCGCTTTCCATGTGAATCACTCTGTTTTCCATTGTGGCCTCTAGCATCACCAAGACAGGGGAGGAGACCATCTCCCCTACCTCCACAACCTCCATCCTCTCTCTGGCCAGCCCTGGAGCAGCCATCTTGGCAGAGTGCCGGGATGTAAAGAGTAGGGGTATTTATTAAGAAAAAAAAATCAAACTTAATGCAACAATATTAATCACAAGTCATATTGACACATGAGCACCCTTTAAACAGAAACATTCAAAAAGAAAAGGAAAAATAACTAAAAGTAAAAGTAAATTGTCCAATTCATGTCACTGGAACATCTGTATTTGTAATCCATGGCAAGTTCCACTAGTGAGCTTCTTGTATTTGTTGAGGTACTTTCTTTGCTTCTTCTTGATATATCCATTATAATTCCTTCGTGATTTGAGATATTAAATATAATATTAGAGTGTCCATTTGCTGTAAGGAAAAACCACAGCGTGCATTCCAAATAAACCATTTTATAGCTACAAAAATCAAATTAAGCGTACTTGCATGGTATTTTTTCCATTCGTTTGAATATGAACCATACATAAGAACCTCATAATTTACCTTAAAAAGTATTGGCATAGACCAATGCCTTGATAATATTTTCCAAAAATCTGTTATCTATGAACATGAGAAATAAAGATGAGTTATGGTTTCTTCTTGTTGTATGTATAGAATCCTTGAACAGTATCATTCTGTTAACTGTTTATGTTTTAGATTACTTTTAACGTTAATCTTTTCATGGCAGCTTAGCCAGTGTAAATCCCAATTTTTTTCAGGAATTCTATATTTTATCAAAAGCTTTAGCAAAAAAGGTTGATATTCCATTGGGCAAAGAGGGAATGTATTAATTTCTGTAAAATATTCATTTATAGTATACATATATATTTGCTTTCTTTTATTTGAGATCAGCATTCTGCTATTAATTCTCCACATTCTAAATTTCACAAAAATTTCTCTATAATTTGTTGGAATATAGGGAACTTGTTTAGTAACAGACATAGTAGCTGAATCTCATGCAGGAAACCATGTTTGTATAGATTTATAGAAAAACGGGATCTATACTTTCTCTAAATTAATTAACAGAGGTCTCACAATAACATGAATGAAGATACTAAAAAGAAACACCACAGGGTTTATCATGTTAATACCCCCTTTGTGTACTGATAAATAAGTAATATTCCTTTTAAGGGGATTAAGATGGCTCCCCCATACAGCCTGAAAGAATATACTAAGTAAGGTGACTTCTAACTGTTTCGGTAAAGGAAAAACCATACTAATGAATGTATACTGTGACAATAAAAATGTTTTAATCAGAATTTTTTTTTTTCTTTTACTAAGTTGCCATTTATTCCAGTTATTTTCCATTGACCTCCCAGTTTCTATCTTTGGCATCCAATTTAATAAATCAAGTTCACCTGGGCCAAAAAAAATTCCCAATATTTTTATTGGGGTTTATGATATATGAAAATTTGCTACTTTATTTATGTAAGATCCAGTGGGTCCTAACTGTATACTATTACATTTGTTTAGGTTTAAACTTGCACCTGAGACTTTAGAATAATGTGAACATATATGAAGTGCTTCTTTAATGGATGTCTCATCTTCTAGTAATAAACATAAATCATCTGCATAAGCAATGCAATTTTATGGTATAACCTCTTGTGCAGTTCTTAATGGTCTTAAAATGGTATTGTTATTGATTAACTGTAATAAAGGGTCTGTACAAAAAATATACAGCAAAGGACTGAGCGGGCATCCCTGATGTACTCCTCTTTTAATAGGGATTAATGGCCCAACTGTACTATTTACATATGGCCTTACTGTAGCTGTATGTTATAAATTCTTCAGCCATCCAGACAATTTTGTAGGAATCCCATAGTGATCCAAGACTTCCCACAAATATATGTGACTAATAGCATCAAAAGCCTTCTTTTGATCTAAAGAACTAATAAACCCCTGAATCTCATTCCTATTACCCCTATAAACTATTTCCCTCAATAATATCAGATGATCTATAATATTTCTTTCTTGTATTGCACATGCTTGTGGCGGGCTAATTATGTATGATACTATATGTGACAAACGATATGTTAATATTTTTGTTAATATTTTACAATCTGTATTAAGAAGACATATTGGTCTCCAGTTTATTATTTTATGTTTATCCCTAGTTTTATATATGAATACTAATAAACCTTCCATCATTTTTAAAGGAAATGCAGTATGTAACATTTCTGTGAAAATAATAGCCAACTCTTCTGCTAAGCTTTCTGATACTAATTTGTATAATTCATAGGTTAGCCCATCACTCCCAGGTGACTTATTAGATGGAAGAGCTTTAATTGCTGTTATTACCTCTTCTGGTTTAATATCCTGTACAATCTCCTGCATAGACTGAGATGAACAATGTGGGATAGGTAGTGTTCCTAGAAACAGTTTCACAACTTTCAGGTCTGTATTTATTTCAGAGAAAGAGTTTAAATCATAGTCTGTTACTATTTGGCTTATTTTATTATAGACAGTATGTATGTTACCATCTGCATCCTGAAGACTTAACATTTGTTATTACTGTAGTCTTGTTTTACATATGTCATACGGGCATGCTGAAAAAGCATTTCCTTTTACCCCAAACATTTGTTGAAATTTTATAGCTTCTGTTTTTTTTTGTATGGTATTGAGACATTTCGGCTTTAAGTTGCCTGATTTGACTAGAATAATCGTGAGTTGAACTATAAGATAAAGAAATTATTTTTTTGGAGTTGTTTCCTATTTTGAAGATATGAAAAATAAGCATCATGTCCATTATTTTTACTAATACATTTTAATAATTTTATTAATTCATATTTTGTATCTTCCCACCATTGGATTATTGAAATCATACATACGAAGTATCGATTTCCTTGCATGTATGAACTATAATATTTGAGATTTACAGCTTTCCTGTTCCAAAAGTGAAGAGTTCAGTTTCCAAACACCTGGTCTAAAATTATGGGGAATCCCCAGATTTAACACTAACACAGAGTGATCACTATACTCTACAGCCGAAGTAGACATTTTAGCAATATGTAAAGATTTTGAGATAAAGAAAAAATTTATTCTAGTAGATTGTATGCCTTTATGAAAAGTAGGTACTACTTTTCCCTGATAAATAGAGAGGCATCTATTGTGGAGTCAAAAACAGTGGCTGAGTTCAAGCATGCATGGGACAGTCATAAGGCAATTCTAGGGGGTTGGGGTAGGAGGAAGTTGGCTGTTGGTTAACTAGGATCTGCAGCTTATCCATTAGGTAGGGAAATGGGCAGACTGGGTGGGCCAAGCGGTCCTTATCTGCTGTCAAATTCTATGTTTGTATCTATTAAGTTTGCTGTTTTCACAATTTTGGTGAGACAGTTCATATCACTATATATTTTATTAGTTGCAGCATTGTTCCCTCTATCCTGTTTAGTCAAGCCACAATTGAAGTCCCCTCCAAATATTACCTGTTGTGCAGTATGTAAATATGGCTGTATATCTTTGAACAGCTGCACACGTTCTGCTTTAGATTGCATTGCATAAATATTGATTAGGTGAAGCAATTGACTCTGATATGTAACATCTAGTATTAACACATGACCTACATATAAATCTATTAATTTAATTAGTTGGATTTCTGTAGAACGTAAAAGAATCCCTACTCCTGAGCACTGGTCCATTCCATTTGACCAGTATGATGGCCCCACATACCATGCAGAAGTTACATTTTGTATATCCCTAAGACTATGCATGTCTTGTATCTTATATGAACTAGATACCCAGAAGTCCAAATAATAATGTGGAAAATACTAACGCATGTTTCCTGGGGCTCTTTACACTATTTACATTAATGGAAAAACAGTTTCAATTCTCAATCATACAAATGCAGAGTAAAAGAAATACACTCATTTTTTCTTGTGTATTTTCCTGGTACCAGTCTTACCCTTGAGCTTAACTTTCGGCTTTTGCCTAAGCTCCATATTTCCAATTTTGCTGGTAGGGGCGTCCCCCTCCATTTCATCACAAATGGAAGATCTAATAGAAGAAGAATCAGTATCAGACTCAGAGCTTTCTTGTGATAAAGGGTCATATTTATTAGTCAATATGATGGTATGTGTTTTGCCAATTCTGAGGCTGGAACACTTTTGTCAGAAACGTTTCCATGTTAAGATGCCTTTCCTATTAACTTGGGTGGGGGAGGGCATTTCTTCCAAGTGCCAGCTACTGGAGCCATCTCCACTATGGTTGAATCTAAAATTTCTATGTTAGGAACTTCAACTGGGGTGGAGTGGGGTGGGGGGTCTCAGGAATAAGATTAATGTTGACCGTGGCGACCTCCTCTGGCCTGGGAGGGGCAGGTGGTGGCTGGTTTTGGGTTGTTTTTGTTTTCTCTGGGCCATAGCAATAATTAAATGCTGTTCCTTGCTATCTGCTTGTGGATTAAAATTGTGTGCTGCCTATGAGCAGCTTTGAAATAAGTGTTCCTTTTCGTCACATAAACTGAACGCTATTTCATTTAGACACGGATTGCTAGCATGCCCAAGTTCTGTACATAATGAAAATCTGACCTTGTCACACATACTACTAATATGGCCCATCAACCCATACTTATAGCAGGCTTTGGGCTGTCCTGCTTAAAATAAAACACCTCGGTCATGGCCCCAAAAAAGGAATTTGGTAGATGTTGAACTCCTTCCTTGGTTGTTTTCAGTAAAACTTTATATTTCCAACCGCCTGTCCAGTAGTTTTCATTGTCGAAGATCACAGTGGGATCTTCCAAGACATTACAATATTGTTTCACCCAGTAACTTAAGTCCCACACACTGACCCCCTCATTTTGGAACGATACAGTAATGTTTCTTATAGCCGGTTTTGTGAGAGGAATGGCCTCAAAAGAAATCCATAAAGGAGTATTTTTTACTTCATTAAACTTTTTCCAAAATCTCTCTAGGCCTCCAGATGTCTTAAACTTAGGTCGTATGTGTGTTCTCCCGATACACGGATAAGTGCGTACACTTCTGTCTCAAGAAATTTTAAAGAGTCTTTTAACAACGTTTTTCCTATGTAGGTTCTGTCAGGCACAGTCTCTAAACCTCCTTTGTTTGTTTGTTTGTTGAATTTTGTTGACCCAGTAAGCTCACTGGGCCTAGAAGTCCCTTTTTTAGGGGTAACCGGGGATACAGATGAACTGAAACTGAACCAGATTAAGCAGTTGGTGGTATTTTTAATGTATGACAGAAATTTGGCCAGGACACCGGGAACATTCCCCTACTCTTTTCAATATGTGCCATGGGATCTTTAACATCCACCTGAACTACCACCAATCCAGGCAGATGGGACATCGGTTTAATGTCTCATCCGAAAGATGGCACCTCAGAAGTACAGCACCCCTCTCATGCTGCACTACAGTATTGGGATATTAACCCAAGTGCCAGATGTGGGAACTGAACCCACAGCCCTCTAATCTCCCAGCCTCAGAGGCGAGTGTGCTTTGTATAACAACCTCACTGCATTATGCTGTTTAGCAGGAGCTATTGGTAGATGGAATAAAGAAGCATAAGGTTTACAAGCGTTTGTTTGTAACGTGTTTATATGAACCTCATTTTGTACTGGTTCAGCACCTTCCAATGAAGGCAAAATATTTACACCAGGAGAGTTTTGTAAGTATAAATCCTGTGTAATATGCAGGGGAGATTGCGTTATCGTGTTGTTAGGAATTGAAGGTATATTAATCGGTGTGGGCCCTGAAATCCACTGTGACCCTTCCGGAGTTTTCTCCCATCCAGCTCCCTTCTGACAAGTCGCTTATTTTTTCTGGTACAAGATCTACATCTTCTTGCACTGCAATATCTGCTGCATTATGCTCACTTTCCTTCATTTCTTGTGAACAAGGCATCTTAGCATGTTCCTTAGTATTTATATTAGCTGTTTTAGAGATAGAATCAGCATTTGCTTGCCTCATGTTCGGTTTTTGTTATATCGCCTTCTGTCCAGTTTTCTCAGGCTTTTCTTTCGGCTGCTGAGACTTGCTCGGCTCTAGGCACACAGATTGAGTTCTGTTTCTGCTGCCAGCCATGTTGCTTGGTTGTGGAGTCTCAGTCTCCTGCTGACCAAATGGGTGTGTCTTTGGAATTTTAGCTGTTGTTTGTCCAGTTTGATTTAGCTGACTGTCAGACTCAGCTGAGCCATTGTTAAGGTAACTTCTGCAGTTTGTCGCATCTCCAAAAGCCATTTTTTTATTGCTGCTTTTTTTCTGCAAACAGTTGTTCTTCATGTAATATCATATTCCATAAACGTTCTGCTTCTTTAGCATCAAAGGAAGCCTTTTTTCTTGATTCAGACATTGCTTTTCCATTTAAAACTGTTTTATTTTTTGAACTCAGCACCTCAATACCTTGATTCTCTATTGTTTTCTGGATTCCTTGCTGATTTTTCTCCTTGTGTTGGGGCCTCTTCATTAATGAAAGCAGGGGAGGAGGCCTGCTCCCCTGCTTCAGTCACATCCATCCTCTCGCCTGACTCCTGCTCATCAGCCATCTGGCTCTCTGTGATAATGGTGAGCACCAAACGGTGACCCGCATTATCATGATGTCAGAACAGTGAAAACAATTTTTCCACCCTAACATCCTTGGCGCACAGAGGAATGGCGCTGGGACTTGGTTCTATTGCTTTCTGTGGGGGGGGGGCTGTGCCTCCCCACCCCCATGTGGGGAGCTTCGCCCACGCACCTCCTTATTAAAGGATTCTTAACTCCAGGGGGATGCATGTCGGGGGGGGGGAAGTTTTGGGCCAGGTGCAACAAAAATGCAGTAGCGCTCAGACCCAGACCCAAACCCAGTACACCACACACTGCAAGCAGAGGCAAACCCCTGACACCACGGTGCAGCTTGGCAGCTGACCGCAGTGCCACCCCCTACATCCCCTCCACCCCCTCCCAGGCCACGCTCGCCGTGCTCACTCCCCCCGTGCACGTGTACTATAGCGACATCCTGTCGCTGCAGTCGCCCACCCCACCACATCTGGTCGCCCTCCCCCCATCGACATTCGGGCTTTCGCCCACATCGCATCGCCGTTTCAGACGGTGCCTTAATTCAGGCGCCGATGTCACAGGCTACCAGCCGTCTTGGTCCTGATGGACAAGGGTCCCCCCTACAGACAAATAGGGGAATTTCCCCAGTGCCCTGGCCAAATTTCCCCCCATTCACTAAAATACCACTAACAGCTTAATCTGGTTCAAGGTCAGTCAGCATTCATCTGTGTGGAGGGTAATTGGGGAGGGACAGCTGCAGAACGTGGGGTGCTAGCTGCACACTTGAGTAGACTTGATAGACCATGTGACCTGTTTCTGCTGGCAAGTAGTACGTAAGTAAGTAAGGGAAGGGGGGAAGGGGACTATAAGACAGCAACAACAAAAACGACTGGCTAAATGATTCTGCCCCAAACAATCCCCACCTCCCACCTGCGGGTGCACCCATCTTTCCCTTGGCTGCTGCACAGAAAGTCTATACAGCCTCTTTGGTGGGTACCTCACTGTGGTGCAGAAATCGATGTGTGGTTCTTTTGTTGGGGCCCAATTGTAAATTTACAACTCTTAACTTCAACTTTCAGGCCTGGGCGCAGCATTAATCTTGACACAGTCCTGCCCAGGTCTCAACCCTCCCTTAAGTCTGACTAGCTAGCTAGCTAAATAAAGACTTCCCCAAAGTCGCAGCCTGGGGTACTTACAGATCGGCAATTCAAGGGGGTGGAAAAAACTGGTTTCACAGTACCAAGCTAGTACAGGAGATGGTGCACAAAGCAGCAGTTGGATGAAGAAATGTTGTTAGATGGTCTTCACTTGCCAGGCCCTTCCAATCTTCAACCCCAGAGTCTTTGTATGTGGTGTTCACTTGGCCAGCCTCTCAACGTCTTCCTCTCCCATTGGTCTCCTCTTTGGTCTGGGTACAGAGCAGGCTGTGGTTCCCCAAACTGATGGCTGGCACAGATATTTCTCAGATGCAGTACAGAAGCTGGGCTTGGCACTGTCTCTATTCCCAGCACAGACAGTTACTCTGGCTTGCAGCAGAAGTAGTCTGTAATGCACTTACCCTACCGAGGGGGAACACAACTTGCAGGTTACTTTATTTTCAACTGCAGACACTGTGGCTTTAGGCTGCAACCTTACAGTCTCAGCTTTGCAGCTGCTGCATTCTGCTGGCTTTCTCTGCATTGCAGGACTGTCCATTACTTCTCTGGCAGCAAATCTCAAAAGTCTCTCAACTCTAGCTGTGGGAGTCTTTCTTTCACAGCCCTAGGTTCAAATCTCAGAAGCAACTTCCAAACTTTCAGCAGCAAATTCATTCAGCTGCAGGTTCATGTCTCACCTTGGGAACCTCTCACACAGTTCAGTTCCTTTTTCCGGGGCTCTCTATTTCCCCAGGTGCTCTGCAACTTGTCCAGTAATGGGCCAGGCAAGGCCTTTGGGCAAACAGCCAGGCCTTCAGGTCAGGACTAGCAAGCCCACAGCAGTCTCTCTACTCTCTGCACTCTCTGGCTGCTCCCTCCAGAATCCTCTTAGGTGGGAAAAACAGTCCCTTTTATCAGTTTTCCAGCAGCCCCTTCTGATTGGCTGCAGCAGTTGTCCAGCTGAACAAATTAATATTTATGTGGCACACTTGACACCCTATTGGTCCTTCATTTAGGGACCAAGAATTGTCACTCCTTTTACTCCCAAAAATCTTCTGCACAAGCCTGGCTCCCTGATTGACTGCTGTCCTCCCAGGCTCCCAACCTGCCCACTGACCTTATTCCCAGCAGCCCCCTTGTTTATGTAATCCCATGGGGGCTGCCATGTTTGTTTACATTTTTTCCCCAAACCACCTACCCCACTTAATAAGTCTGTTACAGCCAGAGTAACTATGTTTGAACATTCATTTCCCCCCAATGCCATTAGTAGCCCCTCTGCCCTTTACTCCAGATGCAGTGTTTCAAAGTTTAAACCTCCCGCCTGTCGCTGCTGCCAAAACACTGTCCCCCTAGGCAGTAGACAGGCTCATTAATATTTAAAGGATCTCAGTAGTATTTAAAAAGGGAGTCATCAAATGCTTACTGGAGCTCTTAAAATAAATAATTTCAGCGTTCCCCCAGTGCCCCCCCATGTCTCCAGACAATTAGCCAATCTGGGGTCCAGGAGCACAGAGGGGGCCTTTGTTGCAGTGGTGAGAAAACTGAAATGCACTACAGCGCATGCTCAGACCGCTGCTCGCACATTCGTGTGGAAGTGGCACGGTGGTTCCGCGTCTTTACTCCACCAGCCCCATTTACAATTGAAAACACATCGAGGGCCAGATGGAAAGTTTGGGGCTGACCAGAACCAGGGCCAAGAGGTGGTGAGGATGAGGGGCAAATGGGAGCCAACAAAATAAGGTAAGCCCAGAATGAGGGGCTTACATACAGAAAGAAGGCTAACCATATATTATATTGTTTCTGTTTTATTCCCTTGTTGTATTCAACTTCACTGCTACCTTTTTACTTCAGCCTGAAAAATTATTTCTGATGATTTTTATTTTTCTGTAGTCTTTGTCTGCACCGTGCAGAAAAAATGGCATGAGTGTGCAGTGGAGTAGTATAAGCAGACCGTCTCCACAACGGAGGAGTGTGTAACAGAAACATCACAAAGAATAACATCCTCTTTGGTAATGTGGAAAATTAAGATATCTCTGTACATAAAGCTTCATGCAGTGGTCAAATTTCCACTAAAATAGGTTGACTGCAGTAATGATTACAGATGTTTTCCAGGGCCTTTGATGTTATGTCGTTACTGTTTTTTTTTTAATTACATAAAGCTAGAACCTATTCTGCAGGGTGTTTCAGTAACATCTGACAAACTAGACTGCAAAACTGCTGTGTGTGGGGCAGCAGTCTGTTGCCTCAGCAAGGACCGTTGGGTGATAAAGCACACGTTGCTGGAAGAAAACCTCCACCCAGATTGCAGTGCAATGAATCAGATCGAGCGTTTTGATGCAGTTGGTCCCCTTTAACTTTTATGACTGCCTTTCATTATTTTTAACAAAGCTAGAAAGTTAGAATGCCATATACACATGAAAGAAAGATGGCTACCTATCCATCACTATGCTGTTGCTAATTTCCTCTTGTGGTTAGTCCCATTACTGGTTATGGGCACAGGCATGACAGAAACAAAAAACTGTGGAGCCAGTAGGCATCTTTTCTGAAAAAATAAATTATAAACTAACTTTATTCGTAAAAAAACTTTTGAATAACGGCCGCCTGATGGCCTGTCAGGTAGCGTTATGTGCTCCCATTTAGGGGACCCGAATTTGGAAGTGAGCTTGGAAAGCTGGCTAGATGGCCCGAGGGCTGGGGAGGGAAGGAATCTGGTTCCACCACTCTGGTGACCCTCTGCAGTGGGCCTCAAAGACTGCAGGGAGCTGGAGTATAGCAAGGCTGACAAAGGGCAGTGACAGACATCAGGGGAGGTGGGCAGGACCAAAAACAGGGTGTAAAATCCTTGATAACAGGCAGACTTTGTGAAGCTCTGCCTGCTCAGTCTCCACCCGTACTATCATTGCAGCACCCACCGAGAATCTGTATTATGACTTGGGGAGTAGATGGTAATCCCCCTCCTGGCTCCACCACAGGAGGCAAGCTATGGAGGATTTATCTTGGCAGGGTAACTCGGAGAGATGGGGGCCACTGGGGGCTCAGTGGTGATAGGGATGAGTAGCTGTCTGCTCACACAAAAGGGGAAGAAAAACTTCTATATAAAAAACCTTCTAATATTACAATTGTGATAAATATAGCAAACCATGATCCGCAAGTAAAAGTTGTTCAGTCAGATCCAAAACACTATGAGGCTCCATCTACTGCACTGTTGTTTAACCATTTCTCCATGGATTTCATGAATACAGTATAAAAAATAATGTACCGTGAACCCGGGGAGAGAGAGACTAGTAAACAATAAAAAATGAATACAATTCAATTTAATAGCTGAAATAAAGCCCGTTTTAAGTGCAAGGACCCTGGTTTGAGATCAGCAGCATGGCAGCTCCCAGCCACCACTTGCCATCCTGCGGTGGAACTATTCTCAAGAGGGTTTGTGGGCCTTTGGTACCCCCAAATCAGTGGTAGGTCCCATGGCCAGTTTAAGGCAATGTGGGGCCCTAGGCCCAAGAGAAATCTGGGGTCCCCCTCACTTCAACTGCTCCCCTCCGCCATTACCACGTCCCTTCACCACGACTACCCCTTCACTGTGACCATGCCCCTTCACCACTGCATATCAGTTACTGAAGCTTAATGTTTTCTTACTGTCCCTAAAAAGTGGCATAAAACTTAACCTAACTAAAATGCTTTAAAATAAATGATACTAATAATATCAATATGAAAAAATAACATTAATCCAAGTTTTGATCATTTAGAGAGAAAATAATCACTAATTGTCCCAGTAAAAATAGTTTTTTGGGTGTGAAATGTTATGATTTGCACTTCTTCAAAGCCCCCGCCCCAACACACATGCGTGCGCTCACAGTCTGGTTGCTATAATTTTGTTCCATCAGGTAGTATGAACCAGGATGTGGGAGTTTTGTTGGGTAGGGTACAAACCCATCTCTGAAAGTGGCTAGGTTGTGGGTGGTGTAGGAGTTAAACTGGTAGTTTTACTAGAGGAGTCATGAACTGTAGAGATTAGATTGCAAAGTGAGTGACTGACGGAAGAAATCATTCCCAGGATCAAACATTTCTGTTATTGATAGGTAAGCCAGGATCAATAAATGGCAAGCTGTACTGTGATGGGATCCTGGAAGTACATTCATTTGTTCACCCTGAAAACAAAGCTATGTCAAGGTCAGAACTTCAAAAAGAGTGAGATGAGGGAATAAACAAGCATTTGTCAATGCATGATGCTCGACACTGGTATAGAAGCCCTAGGGTACTAGATGCTTTGCATGACAGTGCGGTGTGAATGGTGGTAAAGGATGTGCTGGCAGAGGGTTAAAATAAGGCATCTTGTGTTAAAAAAAAGTGTAAACTTCCTTTTTAAACTTAAGAATATATAGATATCTGTACAGGAAGCCACTGACTGTAGAGAGAGGAGAGTGAGTGAATTCTGTTGTTGTAGTGTAGAGCAACCAAGCGGCGTTAATGGTAGTAAAGGACGTGCTGCTAGAGGTTTAAAATCAGTCATCTTCTGTTAAAAAAGTATATAAACTCCTTTTTTAAAGATAAGATTAGTTAGATATCTGTAACAGAAGCCGCCGACTGTAGACCAGCGCTTCTGTAGCTATGGATGCACATACACACTTGCACACCACCACCTGGAAAGTGCGGCATGTGATTCCCATAGGATCACTTTGTAAATCATAAGTAAGCAATAACACATGGCAGGGTGTGCAGCAGTGCTAAACTGCTGCACATCCCAGGTGGGATGTTAGGTGGGTTGTGAGGCATGAGGTGCAGCTGAGTGCCATCAACCACCTGGGAAGTGCGGATGTCTTCACTATCTATGCTGCCATGGAAATGCATGCTAAGGACATGGGAGAGCAGCAGGTGGCTGCTCTAGTTCTAGTTTCCCCTACTCTGTCAATGCTGCCTCACCATGACAGTGTGAGCCACAGATTCTCGTATTCCCACTTTACGTTGTGAGGCAAAGTGATCTAGGGCACACTGCATTTCTCATGCAGCCACCCACAGTCACTTCCTTTTCTTCCTTGCATTTAGTCAGTGCACATGAAAACTGTCTTCTCCTTACTACCCAGAGCTATATCTCGCTCTGCTGCCATTTCCCTTTTTTGGTTTCATTTTGTGTCATTCAGCTATGTGCCATTTAACTTGGAATATTACTTCTGTTTCCAGGTGAAGAAGCCAGTGGCCTGGTGCTCCTCAGAGCAGCCACTTGCTGACTCTCCCACATCCTTAGCATGCACTTCCATGGCAGCATAGGTGCCTTCTGCACTTGAGGGAACACATCAGCACTTCCCAGGTGGTTGATGGCACTGAGCTGCATCTTGTGCCTCACAACCCACCTCACAACCAGCTGGGGCATGCAGTAAATTAGCATTTCCACCCATCCTGTCATGTGTTATTGCTTATTTATAATTTACAATGTGATCCTATGTGAATTTTATATTGCACTTCCCAAGGGGTTGAAGGCACCCAGCTGCACTTCGTGCCTTACAACACACCTGCAGTGTGCAACAATTTAGCATTGCCACACACCCTGCCATCTGTTATTGCTTACTTACAATGTGATCCTATGGGACTCATGTACTGCACTTCCCAGGTGGTTGAAGGCACTCGGCTGTGCCTCATGCCTCACAACCCACCTGGGGTGTGATGTGTTATCCCTTACTTACAATTTACAATGTGATCCTATGGGAATTATTTACCACACTTCCCAGGTAGTGTACAAGTGTGCATGTGTATCCATGGCTATGGAAGCGCTGGATCATGATGATGGATGTCTTTTCTGTCATGTGGAAATAGTTGTATATTATTTGTCTTGGCTGATGATGGATGTCTGTGGTTGCTTGTGTTGCCTTGCCCCCTTTGGCTGCTTGGGAGAAATGCGGATTTAGTGTTGAAAACCCTAACATCGCATTTCCATACTTTTGTCACTTTACTAGCAACATAAACTGATGCATTAACAGTTTTTTGCAAATAATATTTCAATGTGCCTGTGCAACTGGTTTTGTGCTTGTGTAACGTAGATGATCTTTGGCTGTTTGCCTCTCTATCCATGGGATATAGCACCCTGTAGGGGTAGGAAGGCAAGGAATCCTAGGGGAGGGTTCCACCCATTGAGGTGCCATGGGAGTGATTCCCTTGGCCAAAGGTACCTTAGGAAGAAGCCCATGGGACAGAGAGGCATGCTGCTGGAGGAGGAGGGGTGGATGGAGGGACAAGGAAAAAATGCTTGTGTGTTGGACTGAGAAGAGCGGCCCTTAAATAGGCCAAACAGGGGTGTGGCCAGTTGCACTGCCCCCTTGAACTACAGGCTGTAGCCTTCCAATTCAATGTGCCTGTGCAACTGGTTTCGTGCTTGTGTAACGTAGATAATCATTGGCTATTCGCCTCTCCATCCATGGGATATACCACCCTGTAGGGGTACAAAGGCAAGGAACCCTAGGGGAGGGTTTCACCCCTTGAGGTGCTGCAGGAGTGATTCCCTTGGCTAAAGGTACCTTTGGAAGAAACCCAAAAAGAGTGTCGAGCAAAGCATACAAGATAGTGAACGCTTATCGGGGTCAATACGTAGGTCTGTTGGTAGTATGGGTTCAGCTGGTAACATGGGTCAGTTGGTCATATTGTTTGAGTAGAGTAGGCAGGAAACAGCAGGTGAATAGTGACCCACTCGGAGGTCTGACTGTAAGGCATGGAGACCTGGCTTTCTAAGGAGAGAGAGACCATCCAATGGGGGAGAAGGGACAATTACGGGGTAGCCACCCAACTCTATCCAACAGCAGAAACCTAACTAAGTGATCAAGGGACTACAACTATTCCTATTTAGTATTATGACCAGTGGCACAGAGGAGAGGAAAAAACCCCTTTGAGGAGAAAACCTCTGGAGATCCAAGGCCTAGGTCGCCTTCCCTCCAGGTTTTGAGACAGGTTTGTTTAGTGACGGCTCTGCTACTGAAATTTAGTAGAACAACCCAGGGGAATTGCAATTTTGGGGAATACTCTTGCTCTATTGCTCTAATAGGAACACCGTGGAGGGTTGTGAGCAAATTTTGCAACACCTGGGCATCCCGGTGCTATCCTCCAAGGTGGGAGGAGGAGAGTAACGACCGTTGAGGCACTCAGCTGGACTACTGATCTAAGAACAACCAGGTGAAACAGAGGCGGTTGTAGGAAGAATAGCTTTAAAGGGTGCCTCTGAACCTGCTCGGGAAGCTAAAGGGGCCCTTCCCATGAGAACCCCACCCCTTTTCCACTGAAGTCTTCAATGCTACATCAAGAGGTGCTGTTGGTACAATTGACGACTGAAGGTCCACTCGGAGTGAGGACATTCCAACTATGGACCAGGTGAGAAGGATCCTGCTCTAAGCTTAGCATGCTCAAGATGTGAACTTCGGGGTGCAGAGAGAGAGAGAGAGAGAGAGAGGGGGAGAGAGAGAGAGACCATTGGCCACAGGGCTAGCCCTGAGCCCTGGAAGTAATAGATATGATTGGCATGTCTCCAAAATGTGGAGGAGTAAATTGTAATGAGCATGGGACCTGCACATGGGTTGTGATGGATGATAGCAGACATGGGGAGACCTGTACATAGGTCAGACTGAGTACTATGGACCTTCTTGTGGATCTTGACTGGATGTGAGCTGAGAAGGAGAGACCTGTACATAGGTAAGGCTGAGCAATATGGACCCTCTCGTGGGTCTAGGTAAGGCAAACAGCATTTGTCAACCACAGGAATGCATGTCAACCAAGTCCATTAAGAAGCCAAATTGGGAGTGAAGGGAACTGAATTGTATGTTATGAGAAAGAGAACGGCGAGGCTGGGCAGAGCCCGGGGCCGACGGTTGGAGAGGAGGAGGCTGTGAAGCCGGTTAGGTAGGAGGAGGCTGCAAAGCCAGTACAGTAGGAGATGCAGTTCAAAGCAAGTAAGCATGATATGCTGCCAGACTTGGAAGGGGATGAGCATTATTGGTAGTTCAAGGGACAGGAAGGCTGGGATGACTCTATAAACCAGGTGCATAATATTAGGAAAGGGCTGGTAGAAGGCTGGGTAGAGCCAGAAGCGCTTAGGTAGAGAGTTGCCTGGAACCGCTGGTTGTGTAGTGCCATAAAGGCTATGTGGAGCAGCAGGAGGAAGCCGGGCGAGCCAGGGGCTTATACAATACACAACAAATAGGAGCTGCTCCTGCTTCGAGGGGCCACGATGCCCGCTGTGACTCCTCAGTCTCCTGCCATAGGAAAAACAGAGAAGCTATGAACATGGTGCCACGACACCAAACAGCTAATAAAATAAGTTAAATATGTGCCAGCCATGAAAGCAGGATTTGGTTATCATCAGAAACAGACTGCTGTGTGTTTGGTAAAAGTGGGAGTAGCAATACATGAGTCTAAATAACACCAAAATAGAAGTGAGGAGTAATGCAGTAGGGCAGGACACTGCTGGAGCAGGCAAGGGAATGAGACAGAGTGATAGCTGCTAAGGGGAGCCAGTACTAAAGACAGGTGCAAGCAATTAAGGTGATGAGCATAGGGACTACAGCAAGGAAACAGTAATTGGAACTGAGAACACACAGGCACCTAGTACAGAGGAACAGAGATTGGTGTAATATGATAAATGAACTGGGAGTTTGATTAGCAATGCAGCTAAGTAAAGCACTGCAAATAGAGGGGCACTAACATACCAGAAAAGCCCAAAAAGCAAACGAAGCAAACAGGACCACAGGAGCAGTAGGGAGAACAAACAACTGAGACAGGAGCACAGACTGCAGTCATAGGAAAAACACAGACCGAGAAGCAGAAGGCAAAGGCAAAAGTACTGACCTAGAGGCAGGATAAGTACAAACCAGGCAGGGAGTCGAGCACAGCTAGCAGAGTCCAACAGGAAAGAAGGGAGGAGTGAAACACAGTTGGGGGGGAAGGGCTCAGGGAAACAGCGCATCTGGAGAGAGGACTGACAGAGTCTCCGGCTACAAGGAAAAAATGCTTTTGTGTGGAGTGAGGAGAGCAGCCCTTAAATAGGTCGAACGGAGGTGTGGTCAGTTGCACCGCCCCCTTGAACTACAGGCTGTAGCCTTCCAAATAAGGGATATGCTACCCCTACTGGAAATATCGTTGATATTTTTTGTTCGAGTGACAATTTGACCCAATGACATCATGAGAGACGAAGCCACGAGTAATGTCATCAGGTCATTTGGCACGAGAACAAAAAATAACAACAATATTTCCAGTGGGGGAGTAGCATATACCATTTATGCTATACCTCCAAAAAAATGAACAAAATTGCATTTCCTGCCATTTTTTGCTGATTATAAGAAATCTAAAAGGTATCTATATTTGAAACACCACTCATTTGGTAGATATATTTGTGCTGAGCAACTTTTGTGCTCAAAGTACCATGTTATCATTTTTCGTTTTAAAGCTATTTGCATTTGTTTGTTGCAAAAAGTGAAAAATAATTGAATTTTCTCCTGATTTAGCTAATTTTAAAAACATTAAAAAGTATCTAAAAATGAAACACCACTCATTTTGTACATATTTTTTTGCTGAACAACTTTTGTGCTCACAGTACCATGCTATCATTTTTCATTTTAAAATTATTCATATTTGAATATGAAGTACAGCTAGTATACATCTGCAGAGCTGGGCATTGAGAGAGTCAGTCACACACACGCAGACACACACACACACACACACAATTTTTTTCTGCTACAGTTGGCCTGAGCACCTGGATTTTTCAAATTCCAGGCTGATAAAACAGAGATCAGATCTGCCGCATAGATCAGATATTTTTGCGCTGGACAACTTTCGTGCTCATAATACCATGCTATAATTTTTTGTTTTAAAGTTATTCACATTTGAATATATTTAGTTCAGCCAGTATACATCAGCAGAGCTGGGCATTGAGAGAGAGAGAAAGAGAGAGAAAGAGAGAGAGACACACACACACTTTTTTTTCCTGTTCAGCTGGCCTGAGATGTTTGAAATTCCAGGATGATAAGATGGATCAGCTCTGCTGTGTAGATCAAAGGAAAAAGATGACCAAGGATTGGGTCAGCTTTTTGTTTTCAAGTGCATGACTTCTCCACCCAGCAAGCCAAACTCTGTCACTATCAGCCTGAGTGATTGGTGTGGTGCTGACTCATCCCTTAAACACTGCTCTGCATTGGACAGACAGTGTCACACCCCTCAAAAGGCACTATCATAGTAAGATGTTCGCTGCATGCACATGTGCATGGCAAACATAAAAAAGAGTAAGATTTTTAACTGTACCATTAAAATGCATTGTAGATCTCTTGATTTTAGGAGTGAACTTAAATGTAAGTCATACGCATTAAACTGCCTGTTAAACTTTTATGTTTAAGAGTAAGACTTGATTTTTTGTGATTGAGTTTCACAGGATTGTGATAATTAAACATTTAATAATCTTGACATTGAGATAAAAATTACCGGCACACTGTTTTTTTTTTTTTTCCGAACTTTGTTTCTTCACCTGACAGTCTGGGGCAACTCTCGGGCTGGCTCACTCGGCGTTCACCCCTAACCGATTGCCTGAACCACTCCTCTGACCGAAGCATCGGGATCAGGATCCCCTCCTCTCCTGCTGACCCATACAGGAGGAGGCTGAGGATCCCCAGAGGGTAGGGTCAGGATCGTGGCCAACACTGAGCGTGTGGGGTGTCTACCCCAGGAGACCAGCTGTCACCTCACCTGGCTGCCAGGGTTTTTTCTTGTTTATCCGGTTCTCCCTTGGAGTGCGGCATGCAATGACGCATGCGCATGACTGCCCTGCTGACGTCTGCTGCACTCCAGCCCTTACATTGGCTGGTGTACCTGCAGTACCCCTGGTCTCCTTATAGGGTCATCAGGACACCGAGCAACTCTGGATCCCTCCCCAGGGAGAGGAGAGCTGTCCTCCGGATGCTCCATCCTCCTCCTCCTCTCCCTTCCCTGCCTACCCCCGGCCATCCGAGTCCATCACCGAACCCAGGTCGCCGGTGTGGCGCAAGGTGTGGTGTCCAGCGCCTCAGCCCTCAGCACCACCGGGCCGGCTGACTGGCACACACTGTTGCATAGCATTTTATAAAATGTTTTGGTTGTCTGTAATTGAGTAGTTTAAATTATAAAAAATTATACTCAGATTAGCAGTTCTTGCAATTCTACTCTCATTCCCTGTTAAATGGGGGCCTCCTGCAGTATTCTGCCCACTACTTGCCTCATCTCCGCGATGATGTGGCTTAGGACAGTGGTAGCCACATCCAGCAACAACCCATCATGCAGACACTTCACCGTCTCAGACCAGTGCCCACAGAGGGGTTGGGACTTTGGAGCTGAAGTCATAGCCCACAGCAAAAAAGAGAGACAGAAGAAAGGATTCAAGTACCTTTTCAAGAAAACTATCTTGAACCTTTTCAAATACTCTGGTAGATCATTTCTACCCCTCTCTGTCCCCTAAATGAATGCAAACTGCTTGACCTTACCCTTTTCCCTCCCAACCTACTTCACTTTCCAGGATCCCTCGCTCACCCCAAAAACCAAAAGAAAGCAGATTTAGTGTTTTAAAAAAAAAAATCAAAATAGTGACCAAATGAAAGGACTGTGAACACTTACTGGAGATAGATGACACTTGAACTGTTTGTCTCCCTCCTCTCCTGCTTGTATACTAGTCTTTAAAACTTTGTACATTTTTGTACCGAGTCAGTGCTGGTGCTGATCCTGACTATGTAGAGTAATAATGTGTTGGTTTCTCCAATAGGCCTAATGACTCTTCTGGTACATTCTGGTCCCAGCTGGGAGTCTTCTCTCTCTCTGGTCACTTGCTGTGGCCTGTTCCATGCTCTGAACTCGCCAACGTTAGGGTGCCAGATCATTAGGGTGCCAGTCGGCAATGTTGCTGACCACTCACACACCCCCAACTATAGATTCCAACTTTGGGGGGGGGGACCTCGGGGAGAGGGTGGCTAATTCTGATTTTGGCACCCTAATGACTTGACTCCCTTATGCCGGCGCCCTGAAACACTGCAGTGGTTGTGGCCTGTCCAGGTCTCTGGTGGTCATGGACCTGAGGCTGTAAGTAGTAGCAGCGGTGCATCTCTTGACTTCTCTCTGATCTGTTGGAACTTGGAACAGGCTGTCCAATAGGTAGGCTTTGCTGGTTCTCTAATCCTTCTAATACGAATGATAGGGTCCCCCTCAAATGCAGAGGATGAGGCAAATAGTGGACAGACTACCACAGGGGGCCCCATTTATGATTTGCACAAGTCACTGTCCCTATCAGAAACACCAGTTAGGGGGCTGGGAATTTTCTAGCCACTTCTCCCCGCATTGAGTATGAGGGGATGGGAGCATACCTCTCAACTGCTATAAATTTCGCATATTGCTATGAGTTTTAGACTCAGATTTACCCTTGCTCAGCAAAGGTTAACTGATGTTCTTAATAAAGTTAGAGCTATTTTTGGATACACAAACTAATAAATCATTGAACTAACTTGATAGAAGCATTCCTTAACACTAAATATATGGGGCCCACTATCTGCAGACATATTATTCTTTTTGAAGTCTAGCACCTCGGGGGTGAGCTCCATATCCTGGGGGACTTCAATTTAAATTGACTTTCCTGTGCTACCTCCAAGTTGCATAACCAGGTGGCTGCTCTTAACCTGACCCAACTGATCTCTAAACCTACAAGACTGAACCCCAAATTGCAGAACCACTCTCTCCTGGACTGGTCTCTTTCTTTCCACCAGCAGCGAATAATTGCCTTAGGCTTCTTGGCGGACTCCCTAAGCGACCATCACATAATATACTGTACTTAGTATGTAAAATTTTCAGGCCCAAGGCTCCCCCTTCCAGAACCATTCTCACATGGTCATATAATTCCCTGGACCTTCCCTCATTCCTAAGGGACCTGGCTGGCACAGACTGGTCTTTTATCCCCCAGGCTACCTCTATTGACTCTGCACTGGAGTATGTCAAGTCCAAGTTCCTCACAGTCTGGGACTGCTATGCACCACCATGGCAGTCTCATGTGAGGGGCGTTCACCTGCCGTGGATCACAGCTGACATTCTGACCCACATCAGAGCCAGAGATCAGGCATGGAAGTCGCACAAAGACTCCAGCTCCCCCGTAGAACATGCCAAATATCACTTCCTATGCAATGCCTGCACTAGGCTAATCCACCAGGCTAAAGCAAGCTACTTCAAAGCTACCTTCCATTCAAATTTAAACCACCCAGCTAAATTCTGGAAAGCGGTCAAATTGCTCTTACCCCCCCAACCCTGCCAGCCTCCTATCCCTGTTTTAAATGTAGGTGGTACCCTGTAACAGATCCTCTTGTGGTGGCCACAGAAGTTAATTAATTTTTCACAAATTGTACCTAGTCACTTTTGTCTGCACTCCCTCCTTACCAGCACCCCCCCCCCCAAGGCCACAGCTCCTGATTTCTCCTTCCGTCAGGTCACTCCTTTGGACGTTTACAATGCCTTGATGGCCCTAAATCCATCCAAAGGCAAATGCTCCTCCAACCTGGACTCCAAAATGCTCTACTTGGCTGCTCCCGCCATTGCCATCCCCCTGGCCGCTCTCTACAATCTCTCTTTCTCCCTAGCTTCTCTCTCATCAGAATGGAAGAACACAACAGTTATCTCGCTTCTGAAGGGCGGCGACCCCTCCACCCCCGGTAACTACTGCCCGATTTCCCTCCTTCCCATACTGGCTAAACTCCAGGAGCACCTTTTCCTTTCTCAGCTTTCTTTATTTCTCAACTCCTCCTCCTCCTTCTCACCCTACCAGTTTGGCTTCAGGAAGTCCCACTCCACCATCACTTCCTTCTTCGGTTCACAGATTCCATTCTGGCTGATATGGATAAAGGCCACATCACCTCAGTTATTTTTGTCAACCTGGCTAAGGCATTCGACACTATCTCCCATGCTCTCCTCCTGGACAAGCTCACTCTTGCAGAGCTCTCTACCGAGGCCTCCAGTTGGTTCCACTCCTACCTGGTAGGCAGGTCCTGATCTGTTAGAATTGGTCACTCCACCTCTACCTCCCTTCCAGTCATCACTGGAGTCCCCCAAGGATCGGTCCTCAGACCACTCCTATTTTCTGTCTTCCTCAATGACCTGCCCACTGCCTGCCCACACTCATCCATCCACATGTATGTGAATGACACAGTGCTGTATACATCAGGCCCTTCGATCACTGAGGTGACAACCAGGCTACAGCAGTACTTCAACAATGTTCAGCTCTGGTTTCATGCTAATTAGCTTTTTCTTAATGCCAAGAAGACTGTCTCAATGACTTTAGGCATGAGGCAGAGACTCTCCCCACTACCCTCTACTCCCTCCTTCAACACCCTGGATGGAACTACTCTGGAAGCTAGCACCTCCTTTAGATACCTCGGGGTCTGGCTCAACCAGCACCTCAACTTTTCTACGCATATCAATGCCATCCATGCGCATGTTGATGACCTTGAACCCTGGGTTGCTCTATACTAGCTGTATGTCCTTGGCATCACTGAAACGTGGCTGAAACCCCATCTCTCCAGTGCTGCCTATCATCTCCTGGGGAACTCCCTGCTGAGGCATGACAAGCCTGGGAAAAAAAGGGTGGAGGGGCGGCTCTCCACATCCACGAGTCCCTCTCTGCTGCTCCTGTCCTCCACTCTGACCACAGCTCACGCGATGAATGGCTTCCTAGTGGAGCTGACTAGTCAGGCACTGCAAAAGTATCTATGTGGGATTGCTGCTGCAACCCTCGCTAGGATGCTCTGCAGGTCTCACTGCTTACCTGGAAGGAGTGGGTGGCCTCTCCCCCATCAGAGACACCATCATCCTTGGGGATTTCAACCTGAATTGGCTTAGTGCCCATGAACTGGACTACTCTAACCAACTTAAGCTCCACAACCTTGTTCAGAATATCACCATCCATACTAGGCACAACTCATGTACCCAAAACCATACACTCCTTGACTAGGTGATCACAAATAGAGAAGAAAAGGTGCTCCTATTGGGGGAAACTATTGGATGCCATTAGTGATCACTCCCCCACCTATATGGTCTGGGCCATGAAGGCAAAGTGCCCCCCACAATGATCTCTTTCCATAACTTCAACCACCCAGATATACCTTCCCTCCTCACGGATGCTTGGGCGATAAACTGATCAACCTTCTACACCCTCTTTGACATGTCTAAGGCTGAGAGATTCTTCACTGCTGCACTCCTACCACTCCAAAATCATCATTTCCCCTTGACCACCTGTAGAATCAGGGGTGGCTGCATTCGTTGGGTTACTACAGGTCTCCTGGCCCTGATGAGGGAGAGGGACAAATCTTGATTAGCCTATAAAAAGGACCCCTCCCTTGCCCGTTGGAATGATTATAGGTACCTAGGGAACAAATATAAACAAACTGCCCTTGCCCAAAAGCGCACCTTCCTTCAGGGCAAACAAAGGGACAGTCTCAGCAACCACCACCATTTCTGGGGCAAGATTAACTCCTTGCTTAACCCACGTACTCACAATCCTACTATTCACCTTGACACCCCCTCTGGCCAGCTGACTGACCTTGTAGAAGTTGCCATGGCCTTCAACAATAAGTTCACAGACCTATCGACCCTCCTTAGCAAGTTGCCAACCCTGACGTTGCTAAGCCCAAGGCCTGATCCCTCTGCCCCAACTTCTGACAAATCCACTCCTTCCACCTTCTACTTCAGGACTATCACCCCTAAGGACACTGCCAAACTGCTAAGGAGCCTGCCTTGCCAGGGCAGCCCAGGCCATGATGGTCTTTTTCCTGTATTGCTCAAACTCTTATCCCCTGCCATCCTAAATCCACTCACCTACCTCTTTAACCTGGCCTTGACCACCTCTTCGGTGCCCAGTATGTGGAAGCATGGTAAGGTGGTCCCGATTTTTAAAACTGGTGACCCGCTATCCATGGACAATTATTGGCCTATATCCTTGCTTCCCCACCTTAGTAAGCTCCTAGAAAGGATCGTACACCGACAGCTGTCCAACCACATTGACTCTTACAATCTAATGTCCAGACAGCAACATGGTTTCTGCAAGCATCACTCCACCACATCTGCCTTGGCCCTGTTTACCAATCACATTCTCAGGAATATGGACCTAGGGAGAGCCACGGGTGCAGTCTTTGTTGACCTGTCCAAAGCTTTTGATCTGGTCGACCACACTCTGTTGCTCTCCTCCCTCTGAAACCTTGGCTACTGAACTGAGACTGCTCAGTGGTTCCAATGTTACCTCTCAAATAGATCCCAGTCAGTATGTGTTAGTCCTGCCACCTCCTCTGCCCTCCCAGTTACCACCGGTGTAACGCAGGCTCCATTCTTGGCCCATTATTATTCACACTGTTTATCGACTCTTTCCCCTCTGACTGTCTTTCCTGCGATGCTCTACTATATGCAGACGACCTTGTCCTCTTCATGAGTGACAAGGCTCTTGAGAATATATCCACTGTATTATCCAGAAACTACTCTTCCGCTCACTCCTGGTTCCAGTCACATTGTCTACTGGTGAACGTCACAAAAACTAAATTCATGCTGTTTGGATCCAAACCTTGCCTATCAAAGGTTGCCAAGGCAGGGTCCTCCCTCTCAGTAATTACACTGAACAATACTATCCTCGAAACTGTGCCTACTTTTAAATATCTAGGTGTGATCCTGGACCCCTCCGTCTCCTACACTGATCATTTTACCGCCGTCATCCATCGTGTAAATCAGAAACTTGGCGCAGCCTATCGGATTAAGCCATTCCTGATCAGGGAAGCCCACTTTGCCATCGCGCAAGGAAATTTGTTGCCCACTATCGACTATTGCTCCCCCATTTACTTGCGTATGTCCTCAGCCATGTGTGCGTGCCTCTGCTCCACACACAACAATATCTGTCTCTATACTCTCTTGTTGCCTTACTCCACCCACAACTGCCACCTCTACCAGACTCTAGGTTGGCTTCCACTCCTCCACAGATTTGATCATGCACTTGACTGCATTCTGGACAGTGCCATCAGGCATGGCAGTGTTTCTCCTTATACATCCCTCCTCAACACCAGAACTCCCTCAAGATGCTTGCGTGCATCCTCATTCCCCCCCTCCCCGGACATCCCAAAAGTCTCTTCAGTCATGGGTGTAAAGCATTATCTGTAGCTGCCCCCACTCTGTGGAATGGCCTCCCTGCGCCCATCCGCTCCCTGGACACCCAAGTTACCTTTAAGGTGCGCCTCAAATCCTGGCTTCTCCACGAAGCTAAGTGTCATTGCTCTCTCAGCTAACCCATCCCTCTCCCCCCACGCAGCACTCCAGCTCTACTCCAGTCCAAATAGCTTGGCCTCCCCAATGCACTCTGGTCTGCTATCTCTTGTGATCTGTCTAATCTCCCACCATACTTGTTTCATGTACTCCCCCCATCAGTGTTTCGAGTGTTCTCCTACATCTTGCACTTACTTGTACCTGTCTCCTATCCTGCTGTAAGCAGTGCACAGTTAGACTTTTTTATATAGGTTTAGATTCCTTAGACTTCTTATTTAAATGTTATCCTGATTACCTGTTTGCCAGATATATTTTGTACAGTCTCCATTATTTGCTTTTCTCTTGTTGTACCTTACTTTCGTTTATATATGCATCTGTTTCTGGACTCTTTGCATTTCACATTTTCTCCTGTATTGCCACCTGCTGTAGCCCAGGTCGTGCCTGAAAACAGTCCACTGGATCAGTGCACTTGTCTGGTTAACAAAGACTTAAATAAAAATAAATAAATAAAGCCACAAAAAGCTCCACCCCAAGCTAGGTGACCTATATCGCAACCTCTGCTGCCAGCCCGTTGCGCACTTGTGCAGAAAATTATTCTTCCTACTTTTGGCTACTGAGATGTAGTCTACAGCGCCGCTCCTAAGTCCACCCTGGCCAGACTGGACCCCCTCTTCCACTTCTTTTGCCTGTTTTGCTCTTGATTGTCCACCCTCCACACATCACTGCATTCTCTACCGGACTCTTGACCTCCCCTCACTCCATGATTGTAGACATTCCCACTGTGCGAGACTCATGGCCAAGTTCTGGTCCTAGTCCTTGCTGCCGTAGCCCGCCTCTGTCATCACAGTCCATACCCCTCCTGCATACCCCCTCAGGAACCTCGACACATGGCTCCTGGCTGTACCAAGCATGTCCTCCTCTGCTGGCCAGGCAGCCTTCAGACATCGCATGCCCAAACTGTGGAACTCCCTCCACGTGGACATCTGGCACACGCCCTCAACTCAGCACCTCAACTCTCTCATCAAAGCGCATTTCTTCTCCACCTTTGTCTGCGGCTAAGTTTAAGTTTATCAAGTTAATGACAAGTATGCTTCGAGTATCCTAGGTTCTGACTATGTTCAAGGGCCCAGTCCACTTTTTGTGACCTCGCTTGTTGTTGTTTTTGTTTACTTTTTGTCCTACTATGCTACTGTACCACATGTGCTATGATGTAATGATCTAATTGCTGGTTCCTTGAATTACTACCTATCTCAGATATGATCACTGAGTGTACTAACTTGCATTTGATGTATTATCTATGTGTATTTCTCCACTGCTCCCCCTTCCCCAGGATGCACCTGGTATCGAGCAGTACTCTGCTCAGTGTGCCTTCCTGGTAAAACTTTTAAATAAATAAATAAATAAAATAAGAAAGTGTTACACATTCTGGTCATTGGCTCTGAAACCTAATCAGGGAGGTGAGAGTCATGGCAGAGTTCAGCCCCTGCCTTGCTCATATTACTCAGTGGCTAAATCCTTTACAAAACAAATGCAGCTCAGGCAGAAGAAAAGGTTATATAGTAAACAGAGTTTGTTGATTGCTGTGGACCCCCTGGCAGGCAGGGGCCCTAGGCCCAAGCCTTTGTTGCCTGTGCCATAATCTGGTCCTGGCATGGGTGTAAGCTGGCAGTCTTCATGTATTCCATGGTGTACAATTTTATTTAAGGGGTGGGGGGAGCAACAAGTGGGATCTGAACTGCTTCCTTCGTCCATAAAAACATAACACAGAACCAGCTGAACCTTTCTGTAATTTTATTCATGGGAGTCAAAACTAGAAGGATTGGCCACTGATACTGCCTTTGCATCCTAAGGACTTTACAACGTTACAGGCTTTGAGGTGGTATATGGGTGTCCGAGGGCGCAATGTATGTCATCTGTATTTACCCATACATGGGGACAACAATGAGTGCCATGGTGTACAAAAGTTGCATTTATTGTGCCAGATGGGGCAACAAACACAGTCCTGGTATACATATAATGTCTGGCTCCACCCCTGGTAATATGTCCTCAGGCACAGAAAGTGTTAAAGGTCTCATAGACTTTGGCCCTGCCCACACTGCCTTCTCAGTAACGTTACAGAGCGGCTAAACAATTACAGGGTTTTGTTAAAATGGTTTGCATTCACATCTTAAACATTACCGCTACTGTTTTTGGATCCGATCTCAAGACCTGTTCGGAGGTAGTCTTGAGATCCGGAATGGCTAGATTACACAGTTAGTAGCGGTTTGCTTATCAGTCACGAGACGGCTTGTCTGCAAGGTAAAAGGTCCTCCTTGCTACCAGAATACACGCCAGAGCGTGAAATCACCACTCTTAAAACCTGTAGCAAACCACGGATTATTTTCATCAATACAGAGCCTTAACAGCGCAAGCACGCATTTCCAAAAGCGTTACCATTGCAGTACGGATGCATCGTAATGGTAAGGGCAGTAACGTTTTTGAGAACGTTACAGCACAACATGTTGTAGTGTGGACAGGGCCTTTGAACCCAGTCATGTTACTAACAGTACAGAGCTACCTACAGCTCTCAGCAACCTATCCAGGTCAGTTGCACAAGCACCATATTATCTTGCACAAGCACGCTCCACTGCAATCTAACCACTCAGCTGCAGTGTTTACTCCATACTTGGTCACTTGCTGAACCAGTGATCTGAGAACTTTACTGAAGCCAGAAAATGTATCTCTTTATACCCTGCAACTTTTTTATTTTAAAATCTGAGCTATATGATGTTACCGTATTTGAATTCATAGAGTTTTGGAAATGTGGAAACACCTTTAGAAAATGTCCACAATTTGTAAAGTAGGAAAAATGCCATGGAAAGTGAAATGGCAAACAAACAGAAATCTTTACTGTCACATTAAATCAGAAATGTGCCTGCCATGAATATTACTCTCCAAGTACATCATTTGATGGGGTAGTCATTACACTGGATTAAATAATTATAAGACTATGCCTGCAGTTTGATGGAACAGTGGGTGACACATGCCACAACCCCCAGTTGAGTGGTACTTAAACTGTCCATGTTTAAGCATCCTTTGCTGCACAATTCACTGGGGCTTGTTGCAGCAGTTGTAGTCCTCTGTGTTGCTGCCCTTCTCCATCTGCCCTTGCTGATGTTGAGCTGTTCCACTGCAGCTGCAGCTCTCTTGTTGCCTATGACCCCTGCTGCCATGCTGCCCTACTTCTGGCATCCTTTCTCCCACCTCCTCTGCTTTGCCTGCCATGAGCTGCTCCTTACCTCTATTTTGCCTGCTTTGTGCCACCTGCTCCGTTTCCTCTGTCTTCCCTGCTGGATTGCTACTCCTTGGTACTGGCTCCTGCTGCGATCAGTGTGCATTTGATGCTGTGCTGCTGTTTCTGCCTATTCAGATTTTGGATTCAGCACTCTGCTCCTGCTACTGCTACTCTGTCTTCTGTTGGCCTTCCCCTCTGCTTGCTCCAGCTGCTCTGTTGCTTCTGTTTCCCTTCCTGGCCTGCCTTCTCCAGAACTGAGCTACCTGTTGCTTCCTCACACCTCATGGTCTCTAAGCACTTTTGCTCTCAGCCCTTTCCCCCTGGTCTGCCGCTGCTTCCCTAGCCACTCCCAGTTTTCTCCATTCTGGCTGTTCCTGTCCTGCTCCTGTGCCCCTTTTCCCCTTGTCATGCCTGGTAGTCTCACTAACCCCTTCCTGCTCACCTCTCCCATGCGTCCCCCTCCACCATGCCTCCCTTCCTGTCTGCCTTGCCTGCCCCATGGCCAGCCTTTGCTATGAGGCAATGCTCTGCCTTTGGTGTTTTTGGCCCTTCCAGCATACTGAGCTCTCAGTCTGCCAGTTCGCCATTATTACTACATCCACCTACCTGCCTAGAGTGTCCTAGGCGATCTCCTTGGGGCATAACACTCATACCATTCTACCCATACCAGGGCTTTATCCTCATTATTATATGGCTTACTGGGCTGGACCCTCCTCATCACACTACCTGCCAGGGCTTTGCCCCCCTCCAGACTTACCACACATTCAGCATCTACCTTATCTTCAATTGATGAGCAAGCTCCCCAGCTTCTAACAACCTTCCAAGTCAGTCTCCCCTTAGCTACCTGTCCACTCCAGCCCCTCAAGTGCCTTCTCCCATGAGCCGCAAGGGCTCATCTTCATCTTTCACTGACCTTACCCCTCAAGGGCCTGGCTGCAGTGTTATCCAAATGGGCCTTGCACCACAAGTGCTTGGCTTGAACATTACCCATGAGCCTTGTTCTTAGAGAACAGTATCAAGGCAATGAATCCTGCAGCATGTCATCAGTCTTCCTTCACAGGGTTTCTTCAGTACTCTGTCCATTCCACTGGCATCAGCTTAGACCTTCTAGTATTTCCCTGTGGGTGGAGTCCTTCCAGATGGGGATTGCTTTGGTTGCATGGCCGGCACTGTAACACCTTCAGGAAGATGTAGGTCTCTAAACAGAGGGAGAGACTCTCCAGCTCTTTATTTGAAACTGAATGTCTGATGTCCTTTCCCCAAAAAATAAAAAATCTTCAGCCTTGAGGGATGGCAACCTAGCCCTTGGTTACCCAGAGGTTTCTTCCACAGGGGTTTTCTTCTCCTCCATGCTGATGGTTATAATACTAATTCTACTTATTAATCGATTATTCTGCCAAGAATTGGAGGTGGACGGTGGTCCTACGTTCTTCAATACTGGCATTTCCTTTTCCTGTGCTATGTCTCGTTTTTCCTTATACAGTAAGTTAAGTGCTGTGTTTGTTGAATTCATTTGTGCTTTTGGACCTTCTTCCCTAATGTACCTTTGGTCTCTGGGGATGTTGTCTCTATGGGCACCTCTAAGGGTGGAACCCTCAGCAGGAGGATTCATGTGTCTTCATGGCACACCAAAATGGTAGTAGTCCCTGTAGCAGGGATATAGAGAGCACAGACTAAAGTTACTGTCTATGCTACATAAGCATTTTATATGCTACTTGCCTTCCAAGCTAACTCTGTACATACCTCTACCTCAGTGCCTACCTTCCTCTTACCAGTTTTCTGTTTGCACCATCATTACAATCCTAGCCATTGAACCTACCAGACATTCTCTATATTTGCCTAAGCTATCCAGCAGGCCGAGGAGCCCCAATAGATTCGAAATATGAAGGCTATACCTGTGGTTCGATGGGGCAGTGTGAGATGCATTCCATGCTCCCCGTTAGGCTGTACTTAAAATGCATATGCCTAAGTGTCCCTGAGATGTATGTTTCATTGTTTCCACCATCTCCACACCTTCTCCTGGGACTTCTCTCTTTCCTTCCTGGATTTAGCCTTCTTCCTTAAGGTACCTGTGGTCTAAGGGACCTTGCCCTGCATCACCTCTCTTAGTGGAATCCTCCTCAAGAGGGTTCCTATGTCTTCACGGCACCCCAGAATGATGGTAATCCCCGTAGCAGTTACAAAAAGAGCATACTTCAAAGTTACAATCCATGTTCAGCATACTTTCTGTCTTCAAACTACCTCAGTTCCTATCATTCCCTTATCAATCATCTGTTTACACCATCCTCTCAGTTTTGCCCACCAATTCTACCATTCACTCCCAGCCCTGTCCTCCACTAACCTCACTGCTGTGTCTGGAGAGGGTCCTCAGTGCAGGGCCCAAAGGTACCCCAGCCATCATCTCAGTGGAGGCAGGATTCTACTCCCGGTTTTTCCTTTCACCACCTGCATCTTTGTGGTGCCTGGTAGTGGCAGACTGTCAGCTCTGCACATGCACAGACACCATTCTGTGGGGGCGCAGAGCTCCCTAGCCTTTCACAGGAGGCACCACACCTCCCCTGCAGGTAGCACTGCATTGCAGCATGGCAGTGCTACCACCATGACAGTGCTCCCCTGCTGGTAGCACTGCCGTACTGCAATGCCTCAGCCTCCCCCAGGCCACTTGGCTGGTTCCTGAGTCCACTGCTGCATCCAGGTCATTGGTGTGCTGGGCCATCAGGTAACCCCTGGATACAGGTTTTTTTTACATTTCTCCAATTTTGAATTTAAGAAATCTGAAGCGACACATGGCCAAAAGTAAATTCAGAATTATTTCTTTGGGTTCACTTCTGCCCCTTATAACTGAAGGAGTTTTTAAGCAGCCTTAATATGCAGGATGACTACCAGCATATTAAAATCAGAAAGCCTCCTAGTTGGTTCCTGCCTTCACAGTAGGAAAAGACCATTGCCCACACAGAGTAATACCCGTTGGTTTAGCTTTTTCACCATGCGTCAAGTATTCTGCAGTAGTGGTTGCTCATCTAAGCTATCAGGGGGTGCACATCTTCTCCTATCTTGATGACTGGCTAATAAAAGCCTTGTTCCATTTGGATCTAGAGGGAGCACTGATCAGGACAACAGAGACTCTCATTTCTTTGGGGTCTATGATCAATTGGCAGAACTTAAGTCTAACCCCATTCTCCCTTGCTCCACCAATACATAGGTGTGAAACTGGAGACTTTCAGGGCTATGACTTTCCTGTCAGAGGAAAGAGTCTTGGTCATAAAACAGAGGGAGGGAGGGAGGGGAGAGGGAGAGGAGGGAGAGAGGGGAGGAGAGAGAAAGAGAGAGAGAGAGAGCGCAAAAGCACATACTTTAACAGTCTCATGTACAGGCAAGATGCATTCTCAGAATGCTGGGTCTGATGGCAGCCTCCATTTCTTCACTTCCCTGGCTGGACTGCACATGAGGGTTGTATAGTTGACTTAAAAAAACAAGCATTTGTCAATGCCAAACGTTCGCTTGCAGGTATTTGCAGTGGTGTTTGGCATGTATGGTACTTTACCCTAATGCCCTGTGCGATTGCTGGTATTTGCACAATAAATTTTCAGCATGACCTTTTGTTACCCCATTGTGCGCTACATAGGCGGAAACACGTTTTGGGCAGGATGTGAAAATGACATAGCTGTACTGCTCATAAGGAAGTGTGGTAAAATGGCAATGTTGAAAATCTGGAGTGGAAATATTGAAAATTCGCCAAACCTCTACGAAGCGCATGGGAACTGTGCAATGCATGCTCATAAAACAGTCATTGTTAGGAATTTTTCACCAAATTGTCAACATTGGCATTTTAAAACCTCTGCTAATGAACAGTGTCACTGTGGTTATCTTACTGTCGCATCATACATTGATTTTGCACATCGACTGTGCCATTGTGCACTACATGGGAGGAAACGCGTTTTTGGGCAGGATGTGAAAAATGACAGCTGTACTGCTCATATAAGGAGGTGTGGTAAAATGGCAATGTTGAAAATGTGGAGTGAAAATATTGAAAATTTGCAAACTTACGAGTGTGCGTAGGAACTGCACAACACACGCTTGTAAAACAGTTATTTTTAGGAATTTGTTCACCAAATTTTCAACATAGCCATTTTAAGATCTCTGCTCATGAACAGTGACACTGTGATTTTCTTAATGTGTCCATACCGAGTTCACACAGCGACTGTGCCATTGTAAGCTACATGGCGGAAACACATTTTGGGCAAGATGTGAAAAATGACAGCTGCATTGCTCATAAGGAGGTGTGGTAAAATGGCAATGTTGAAAATGTGGAGTGAAAATATTGAAAATTCGCAAACCTACGAGCGTGCGTAGGAACTCCGCAATGCACGCTCGTAAAACAGTCATTTTTAGGAATTTTTTCACCAAATTTTCAACATAGCCATTTTAAGACCTCTGCTAATGAACAGTGTCACTGTGATTTTCTTAATGCATGCCATACATTGATTTCGCACACCGACTGCACCATTGTGCGCTACATGGGCGGAAACACGTTTTGGGCAGGATGTGAAAAATGACAGCTGTACTGCTCATAATGAGGTATGATAAAATGGCAATGTTGAAAATCTGGAGTGAAAATATTGAAAGTTCGCGAACTTACGAGCCTGCATAGGAACTGCGCAACGCACGCTCGTAAAACAGTCATTTTGGAATTTTTCACAAATTTTTCAACATGGGGTTTGGAGACGCCTATGTAGTGATGTCACTGTCATGGCGTTATTCAGGCCTGAAGGGTGATTTCCGCGCAGTGACTCTTGAGGATCACCCTTTGAGCATAATCTACTCATAATTTTAACATCATCATGAAAGACAAAGTCACTTCATTAATTGGGTAAAATCCCAAAAATACCTGAGATATCTCTACAATAAAGTTGAAACCCCTATCTAGCCCATTATACAGCTTACTGGCATTTCCTCAGTTCGCGGTTGGCTTTGAAGAGTGCAGACGTGTTCCCGGTCCGCGAACAAGATCGTCGCTACCGAGTTCGAGGCAAGTATGGGTGGGGGGCTGTGGGAGGCTGGGTGCACAGTGGTGGGTGCGGCCTGGGAGGGGGACTGGGAGACTAAAGTGGGACCGTTTCTTTACAGGTTTTTAAAAAAGGACCATGGGGCGCTTGCCACGCTGGGGTGGGCCCCAGTGGCAGAAGATGACTGGGGGCCGAGGGCTGACAGCGGATTGGGCACCCGTCGGCAAACTACAGCTGGGTGAGCCGAGGAGCCGACGGGGGATTGGGCACCCTGTCGGCAAAAATCGGATCGCTTTGCTACGCTGGGGTGGGCTCCAGCATGGCAGAAGGATGGATTGGGGGCCGTGGAGCTGGACGGGGATTGGGCAATTCTATCGCAACGAACATTTGCCATGCTGGGTGGGCTCCAGCATGGCACCAAAGCTTGGGGGGCGGCGGACGCGAGGGGAGCGCATGATGCAGGAGGGCGGCGTGATGCGGTGCTCGGTATGACAGCGGTGGTTTTCTTTGAAGTGAAGACCACCGCTGTCATACACAGCTCCCATACCCATTGGTGCAGGACCGCCACGCCTGCTCAACGGAGCACTGGATTGCAAGGGAGAGGCACACCTCCAAAGTGTGTTACTCTCCCAAAACGTTCCTTGTGCATGCTCGCAAGTGAACGTAAAAATGAGTGGAATCAGTTCAACAGCAGTCTGATGAACTTGCTTAGAGTCAGGCTTCTTAAATGGGGTGGGCGCATACAACTAGGTCATAGGTTACAAATTCAGTAGTCTTTCCTCCCAGGAGAAACATCTTCATATAAATGTACTGGCAGTGAGGATGCCCTTTAATGCCCTTCAGGTGATTGCTCTTCTGCAAAACAAATTAGTTTAGGTCCAGACAGACAGACAGACTGTGCATGATGTTTTACATCAAGGTGGGGGACAATCATTCCTATAGAGGAGGGCTGGTTGATGTGGTCCGCCTAGGTTTCAGCAGGGCCTTCAACACCGTCCCACATAGGAGGTTGATAAACAAGTTGGGCAGTCTGGGAGTGGGCCCCAAGGTGGTAAACTGGGTCAGAAACTGGTTGAGTGATAGGACACAGAGGGTGGTGGTAAGTGGCATTCAATCTGAGGAGAGGGGGTGACCAGCAGGGTGCCACAGGGATCTGTACTGGGGCCAGTTCTCTTTAATGTCTTCATAAGCAACATTGAAGAGGGGCTGGAGGGGAAGGTATGCCTCTTTGCAGATGACACTAAGCTCTGCAACAGGGGTGACACTTTGGGGGGTGGAAAACATGAGAAAGGACCTAAACATGCTTGAGGAGTGGTCGAGAGTGTGACAGCTAAGATTCAATGCAAAGAAGTGCAAAATCATGCACTTGTGGCACAGAAATCTAAAGTAGGAGTACACAGTTGGGAGTGGGGGAGGTACTGATGGCCACCAGTCAAGAAAGAGACCTGGGGGCAAGCATATCTGATTATCTAAAGTTAACCAAACAATGTGAGAAGACTGTGGGGTGAGCCGCGGGGATGCTTGGGTGCATAGGGAGAGGTAACACCAGTAGAAAAAAGGAGGTGGTTATGCCACTGTACAGATCACTAGTGAGACCTCATCTGGAGTATCGTGTCCAGTTCTGGAGTCCGCATCTTCGGAAGGACATAGACCAAATAGAGGCAGTCCAGAGAAGAGCAACAAAAAGAGCACCAAAGTCATATGAGGAAAGACTAGAGGACCTTGATATGTATTTCCTGGAGGAGAGAGAAAGAGAGAGAGAGAGAGAGAGAGAGAGAGAGAGGGAGGGAGGGAGAGCGAGAGAGAGAGAGAGAAAGAGAAAAAGAGAGAGAGAGGGGATATGATAGAGACATTCAAGTATTTCAGGAGTGTAAACAAGATACAGGAGAGTAGCATCTTTCAGAAAAGAAGGTGTACAAGAACAAGGGGACATGATATGAGGCTAGAGGGGGTAGGCTCAGGGGCAACATGAGGAAGTACTTTTTCACAGAAAGACTAGTGGATGCTTGGAAGAGCCTCCCTGTAGAGGTGGTGGGGGCAAAAACAGTAGGGGAATTCAAGAATGCATCGGATAGACATAAGAGTGCTCTAGCAGTAGGGAAGAGAGGATAAGCTGCAGATCAACTAGGGTCTGCGGTAATGCATTAGGTAGGGAAAAGGGGCAGACTAGGTGGGCCACATGTCCTTATTTCCTGTCACTTTCTGTGTATCCTACTAGCTATGCTGTGAAGCAGTGAGGGTGTGGGACTGAACATTCAGCAGCTGTGTCACACTGTTCAACACATATTGAGCAGTGTGTGCCCGCTGTCAAGTGGGCAGCCAGAATGCTAGGGTGTATTTAAACGGAGTGACCAGAAGGGCAGAAGAAATTGGGCTTGGCCATGACCTTGTAAAGACCCAGCTGTATCTTGTTTTACATGGCCAATAACCTTTTTCACTACCCTATCAGGATACCGAAGCTGAGGGTCCCGACATGTATGGGCTTGGCATCAGTATCCCAAAATTAGGGATGCCTGACATTTCAGCCTGACAGCAAAATGTCATTTGGCTGGGCGAAATTGTATTTTGCCCGGAGAAGTGCTGGATTATGTTCACAGAACATGGTTCCACCTGGCATAACCATATGAGGATGGCGGGGTGAGGTACTGGCCGAGCTGACCCGTGGTGTGGAGCACTAATGCTCCTACAGCTTGGCCAGCAGGCTGTCGGGGATGTGGTTCTGTTCCTGCAGCGGGAACTTTTTAAAAAAAAAATTTTTCACCCCCCCTGAACCTAACAACCACTCCGAAGTACGCTCCCACTCAGAGCTGGTTATTTTAGTTAGGGGGGTGTGGGGGCAAAGCCCCCAGCATAACTCAAGTCCCCATCGGGATTTTAATTTTTGGTCTCCCGACCACAGCATAGTGTAGGTCAGGAGACTGCATTTTGGGATTACACAAGTAATCCCATTTTTCATTTGTAATTTGTATAAATTCTAGAACTGGTAAGAATTAGGCTTTTTTTCACTCATGCATAACAATGGATTCAGGCTTTGGATTAGCTGAAGGAACAATTCTTGATGTTCTATCCAAGTCTCTCCCCTTATGAATTCTTTCTATGTTCCTGTAAAGATATAACACATTTAGATGCACGTGGCTATTTCACCTCTCCTTGCATCCTTTTACGGATCTTATGCACTGCTGTTCCTGCGAACTATCTGTTCAATATGCTACCTTTGAATATACTAAATGCCTAGTGGGCTCTTTTCCTCTTTTAGATATCACATTTGTATGGCTGAACGTTTTTCTAATGTGGCTGTTTTTGCATATTAAAAATATTTTTTTTTCAGATTCGGGGTTTCTTAAGGGAACATTGAAATATCTGCAATGCAGTTAAAGGTATAAGGGGAAGGTATATAAGGTTAAAATAACACAGATCAAATAGGCTGAGGAAGAACCAAAATTCAGAAAAGTAAAAATTTTTTTTACGTTTCACACTTTTTTTCATAATTTGATTAATGAAAAATGTAATACCACTATATGTCAAGAGTAAAATATATAGAGAATACATAATGGGCAGGAGTGTGATATGGAAAATATTCTCACTCCTGCAGAGTGAGCTCTGGATACTCATGAGTGCCGAAGACACGAGTGAGAGTATCCGGAGGTCACGATGCAGGAGTGAGAATATTTTGCATAGCACACAATCTGCCCAGCACGTACGCGATTTATAGAATAGGGCCATGTTTTTCTGCCATTTTCATTTTTTTAGTTGCTTGTGTTTGTTTTTTTAAAAGATTTTTTCTATGTTACTCTGTATTATCCTGCATTATTTGGCTTCTGTGAATGATCTTGTTGTAGATTTTCATTGGTTGGTTGGTTGTTAGATGTGGTGAAAAAGTGTGTACTGTGATAGGTTGTGCTACGTTTGTGGGCGGGCTATAGCGTTTGTTAAATATGGCGCTATATTTTTCGGTTCGCTTGCTGGAGTTTAGTGCTGCATCTGTTTTGTACTGTTTAAAAGTTTGCCTGAAGCTTTTTATTTGCTATAGTGTTAGTTTTGTTGGACGCTACAAAAAAAAGGCTGTGTTGCCATTTTCGGGTGTGCAGAATAATGACACCGCAGAAAAGTGTTACGGAGCTGTTTCGGAACATTTCGGATACTGGTAGAGTACTTCACAGGTTGCTCAGGTTACTGTTTCATACATATTGCTGCCTTTAACATACTGTTATTTAGTCAGGAAAGGTAACAGATGGATTTCTGCAATATAATCATTACAGGTGTATCACTGTCCATTTGTAGATTTTTGAGTAGGTAACATGTACCACCTGGCTGGCTAAGATGCTGATGTATGCACTGCGATAATAAATGTTCCAATTATGTACCGACTATGTGTACAAATGTAAGTTTACATTTATACACATGGTGCATATGTCATCGGGCCGTTTATTCCACTGGAATGAGAAATACATGATTTTATCACACCACATATCAGCTCACCCCTGTTGTATAAATATTGATATACTGGTTACTTGGTTACTTGGCATGATAAGACAAAAAAAGGACAAAGACACGTAAAAATGTCTCTCACTCCTAGTAGGTGTATTGTGTTTCTCTTGATATCAGAATGTATTCATCAGTCGGCCCGGTGGCGCTGAGGGTTGAGGTGCTGGATGCCACACCGCGCTACGCCCGGCCGGGTTGAGAACAGACTCGGCGGCCGGGTCGCGAGGGGAGGAGGATCGACGTCCAACGGATGCTCTCCTCCCTCAGGGTGGGTGACCAAGAGCAGCTCAGCATTCGGCATCCCTTCCACTTAGCGGTGGAAGCACCGGCAGTAGGAAGGATGGGCTCGCTCGTCGGAGCAGGGAGGGGCGATCGCGCGCATGAGGGCTGGCGCAGCAAATAGCATCGCCACCACTCGGGACGACGATCCCAGCGCAAGGCGTCCCAGGGACGTGGGTGTAAGGGGAAAACGGAAAAAACCCTGGCTGCCCTAGATGAAGTCCGCCCTAAGTCTACCCGGACCACCTACAGGACAGACCCCAATGTGCCAGGAAGAGGAGGAAGGGCACTCTAGGGGCAGATCCCTAAGGTAGGTAGCGGGGGGGACATGAGCGGATCGAAGGAGGGGGCTCCAGGGGTAGGAAAAGGAGGCTAAAAGACGAAAATAAAAAAAAAAAAAAAAAAAGAATGTATTCATCAAGCTCCAATTTAAAGCCACCAAATGAAGTTTTGTTTACTAGTTCATCTAGAAGTTTGTTCCACAAACAGGCTGATCTTATTGTAAAATAGTTATTTCTTTTATTAGTATTGGCCTTTGGGAGTAGCAGTTGTTTTTTGTGGGAACTTAAGTAAACTGATCTATTAGTGAATTCTAGGGACGTGGATATGTTGTTCAATCCACACTTGTTGGCAGGTACCTTGCCGCTTTAAGATGTGCTGGAAAGTCTTCAAGATGGCTCCTCCCACCCACCCGGGTGGTAAAACCCTCAGCTCCGCCCCATGATGCCAGATCTTCCTTACCTCTTGGAAGCTCAGGTTCTCTCCTTAGCACTGTTGTGTCTCTAGGCCTGGATCCTAAACATTCGATTTTACCGAAAATCATGCTTACATTCATGAGACTTAAGTCTTCCCCTTCCCTCGTGGCTGCGATGGATTCTAAATCTATTCCTGGCTTCCGTCGGTGCCCTTGCAGGCAGAAGATGTCTTGGACTGACCTGCATGCCATGTGCATCTACTGTCTTGGGCTTGGCCATGATTCGCAGGCCTACAATCTTTGTAAGTCTTTTTCAGCTTCAGTTCTTGAAGACCGTGCTGCCCGACTCCAACTGGGGTGCCCCGAAAAATGGTTTCCGCCAGTGAAGTCGAAGGAAGCCCGTTGGGTGGTGTCTGTAGCTGTGGGCTCCATGGAGCAGCTGGAGCAGTTAATCGTCCTTGAGGAGGAGGTGGCCCAGGCCGCGTCTTCTTCTTCCTCAGCGTCGGCATTTATCCCATTCTCCTTGGGCTCCTCCTATACTGCTTCCTTTCAGGAGCTTTGTCAGTCCCTCTCCACCAAAGGAGAGGGGCCCTCAGGGACTGACTTCAGTCAGTTAAAGAAGAAGGAACCAAAAGGTAAGTCCCACTGTCGATGTTCGTGGGAGCGGGAGAGATCTCGCTTCCCGGAGCGTCTCTTATCGACCTCGGTCGAGGTTGCGGCTAAGGTCGCTGGCTTTTTGGTGTCCCTGTCAGGTCAGCCGGCCGAGACACCTGTCAATGCGATCGAGATTTTTCTTGACCCATTGGATGGGCTGTCGACTGGAGAGGCCGACAACCCCCTTTCACCGGTACCCCCGGTGGTTACAGAGGACTTGCCTTGGCCACCCAAGCCGAAGTCCCTGGTCCAGGATCCTGAGCTGGGTGATGATTGGGTTTCCCCTGCCCCCTCTTCGACCCACCGTCGGCGACCCAGACAGTCTTGGTCTCAGTCTCGGTCCTCTTCCATGTCAGGTAAGACCTGCCAGCGTTGGTGGTCTCAGTCCTGACATCAAGGAAAGTGGCGCCGCCGCTCTTTCTCATCATCCTCTTCGGAGGATAGGCTCTGGTGCAAGTTGCGTCGGCGATATGAGGATATGATGTGGCAGCAGCTCTTATTGGCCAGCAACAAGCTGACTCCGTCACCTTCCCTGGCAATTAAGTGGCTGTCACCCGAATGGCTGAAGCAGCCTCTCGCCCTCGGCTCCTTTGTCGAGGAGCCAACTCTGGCACCGACTGCTTGGCCAAAACCGGCTGCTCCACCCATTGTGGTGGAACCACAGCCCCCACAACTGAAGACTGGGGCCCAACCAAGGATTCTCAGTTGGGTCAGGGCTTGCCCCACAGGTTGTCGGTCACTCTCACCCCCGATCGGCCTTGGCGAGTGGAGGGTGGCTCAGGCACTCGGCAGCTGATTGTGGACTCCTCGGAGTCTGACGACTCCTCCCTGTATTCCAGGCCCCTCGACCTGGAATTCTCTGGGGCTCTGTCGGTGGATAAGAGCTCATCCTCATTCCTTGGTATTCTTTGGCTCATCTCAGAGTCTACTGGGATGCAGCTCGAACCTGTGCAGAAATGGGCCAGATATCCCCTCACGGAGATTTTGGGCTGAGGGGATTCCCCCATGGAGGCCTTCCCTGTGGTCGAGGCCATTGTTGGTCCGGCCTTGGAGTTGTGGCAGTGGCCTGCCTCCTGTCCTGCACCTTCAGCCAGGATGGCCCACAAGTACACAGTCCTGACCGGTTCCCTCTCTGGTTTTTCCGAGCACCCCTCGGCTGAAGGGCTGGTAACTGATAGCATTTCCCAGTGCTCCGGAAATACCAGGGGCATAGAGAAGCCCCAGACAAGGAGTCCAAAAAGCTGGACTACTCCGGGTGCAAAGTTTATGCTGCCTCCTCCCTAGGCCTTTGACAGGCTAGCTTGGCTCTACTGATGGCACACTTTTCACACGCCCCTTTGGGTTCCCTGGATGAGGTGCTTGCTCATCTCCCGGCTGACCTTCAAATGACGGTCAAGCAGGTGCGGGATCAGGGAAGGGCGGTGGCCAAGCAACAGCTCCAGACTACTCTGGACATTGGAGACTCTTGTGCCTGTTCAGTAGTGGCCACAGTAGCCATGCGCCACAGATCTTGACTGTGGATCTCTACCTTCATGGCAGATACCCAGCACAAGCTGGCAGATGTCCCCTTCTTGGGCACCGACTTATTCAGGCCCGGGGTGGAAGGCCATCTCCAGAGGATCGAGATGTCCAATGCCACCTTGGGCTCGGTCACGTCTGCCCAGAAGGACAAAGGCTGCCAGCTGCAGCATAAGCCCTTTCGCCCTTCCAGCCCTGCAGCATGTCCGGCCCAGCAGCACCAGCAGCAGGGCCAGCAGGCTCACGTTTGGATTCCCAAGGCCAAGCCTGCTGCTTCCTCCAACAGGAAGCCTGGAGGGAAAGGTCCAGGTGGCTCCTTGGCTGGCCCTTCCTCCAAGCCTGCCCAGTGATGGCTTGAGGGGTGCCTCCCCCAACCTCGTCACTCCTTCCCTAGGTCCCTCTGTGGGGGGATGGCTCAGCCACTTCCTTTCCACCTGGTCTGCTATCACCATGGACCATTGGGTGTTGGAAGTGGTCAGCAGGGGTCTGCCTCTGGAATTTGAGCGGATCCCTCCCTTTTGAGCCGTCGCCCCTCGTGGGGCTACTGGTTCTCCAGCCTCTCTGTTGGCTCGTCGAGCCAACATAGCTCTGCTCCTCCAAAAGGAGGTGATCAGCAAGGTGGTGGATCCTTCTCCAAGCCCAGGGTTTGTGTCCAGGTACTTCCTGGTCCCAAAACAGATGAGGGGCTGGCACCCCATTCTGGATCTGCATGACCTGAACAAGTTCATAAGGCCACGCACTTTCAGGATGGTCACTCTGGCTCAGATCATACCATCCTTGGAACTAGGCATGTGGTTTTGTTCTCTGGATCTCCAGGACACATTCTTTCATGTCCCAATCCATCCATCACATCGGCGATTCCTCCACTTCAGAGCGGAGGGATCCCTCTATGAGTCCTGGGCCATGCCCTTCAGCATTTCTCCAGCTCCCAGGGTCTTCACAAATTCATGGCAATGGTGACAGCATTCCTGCAGTGCCAAGGGGTCCAGGTGTACCCTTATCTGGATGATTGGCTGATAGCAGTCCCCTCCAGGTTGGAGATGGAGTGGTCCAGAGATCTGGCCCTCAAGGTCTGCTCTCAAATTGATCTCCTGATCAATGAGGCCAAATTGGAACTGATGCCATCACAGGTGATTCAGTTCATCAGGGCAGAGCTCGACTCTCTTTGAGCCAGAGCCCGTCTCCCAGTGGACAGGGCCAAGGTACTTTCCTCCTTTGCCCAATCATTTTAGGTTGGGCAATTGTGCCCTGCCCGGGACTTCCCGTGCCTTCTGGGTCTCATGGCGGCTTGCACCAGTGTGGTCCATTGGGCCTGCTGGCATATGCGTCTCCTGCAATGGGGGCTGGCCCACCAGCGGTCACAGCACTCTGGTCCTTTGGACCAGCCAGTAACCGTGACCCAGAAGATGTGGGATGGCCTGCAGTGGTGGCTCGTCCCTGCTCATCTGCAGGAGGGCATCCCATTTGTCCACCCGAGCCGATCGTCATCCTTACGACCGACACCTCTTTGATGGGTTGGGGTGCCCATCTGGGGGAGGTCAGGGCCCACGGCCTCTGGTCCCCTCAGGAGTCCCGATGTCATATCAACCTGCTGAAGCTTTGAGCGGTACGGCTAGCCCTCACCGCCTTTGCTCCATTTGTATGGGGTCAAGTGGTTCAGGTCCAGACGGACAACACCACGACCATGTACTATCTCAACCGTCAGGATGGGACGCACTCCTTGCCTCTGAGCAAGGAAGCTCTCCGCATTTGGTCTCTTGTGATCAGCCTGGAGGTGGATCTCCTAGCCATCCATGTGGCAGGAGCCTCGAACAGTCTGGCCGATGCCCTCAGCCGGATAGGCGCTGCATCTCACGAGTGGTCTCTCCTGCCGGAGGTAGTTCAAGACCTGTTCTCCCATTGGGGCACCCCTCAGGTGGACCTGTTCACCTCCAAGGAGAACGCAAAGCTGAGGCTGTTTCATGCCCATCCCCCCTCAGCAGGGCTCACTGCAGGGGGATGCCTTCTTGAGGCCATGGACCCTGGACCTCTTCTACACCTTCCCTCCATTTCCCTTGATCCAGAAGGTGCTTCTCAAGGTGAAGACAGACAAGGCACAGGAGAGTCTGGTAGCCCCAGACTGGTCTCACCAGTTCTGGTATCCAGATCTCCTCAGCCTCAGCTCCAGGCTCCCGAGGCGGCTTCCAGCCTGCCCAAACCTGATCTCAGTCAACAAGGGGAAGGTGCTCCATCCAGACCTTCAATCCCTGCACCTGACAGCCTGGTTCCTGAGTGGCTAGAGTTCCAGGCCTTGGGTCTTTCCAACAAGGTCCTCAACGTCATTGAAGCGACCTGTAAGGAGTCGACCAGAAAATGTTATGCCTTTAAATGGAAGAGATTCTCCATTTGGTGTCAGGATAAGGGGTTGGACCCTTCTTCCTGTCCATTGGCTAGCATTTTGGACTACCTGTGGTCCCTTTCTCAGCTAGGGCTTCGGTCGACGACCCTTAAGGTGCATCTGGCAGCCATCTTTGCTTACTGGGTGTGGGCCAGCAAGCAGTCGGTGGCACAGGAGAAAGTGGTCTGGTGCTTTTTCAAAGGCCTTGATCACATATCCCCTCCGGCGCGAGAACCTCCACCTCCATGGGATCTACTGCTGGCATTGGCCAAGCTCATGGGCAAGACATTCGAACAGATGCACAGGTGTGATATCGTCCACCTGTCATGGAAGACCGCCTTTTTAGTGGCTATAATATAAGCCAGAAGGATGGGAGAGCTCCAGGCGCTTTCCATAGAGTCTCCTTACCTAGTCTTCCACAGGGACAAGGTTGTTCTTTGCCCCCACCTGAAATTCCTTCCGAAAGTGGTGTTGGAGTTTCACCTGAATCAGGTGTTGACTCTGCTGGTGTTCTACCCCAATCACACCTCGGAGGCTGAACATAGGCTCCATACTCTGGACCCTAGAAGAGCACTCGCTTATTACAAGGAGCGGACGGCTGAAGTTCGGGGAGAGGTTCACCAGCTGTTTGTCACCTACACTGAAGCCGCACCTGGCAGACCTGCAGCCAAGTGGACGATTAGCAGGTGGGTCACCTTCTGCATAGATCTCTGCTATAGCTTGATGGACATGGAGCCACCCAAAGGGATAAGAGCTCATTCAACCTGCCATACCGCTGCTTTGGTGGCTGCTTCTAGGGACATCCCTATCCAGGAAATCTGCAGGGCTGCTACCTGGAAGTCAGCACACACCTTTATTTCCAATTACCACAGTCCTTATTCCCCAAGTAAGTATCAGGGGTGTGAGCCTTGCCTCCCTCCTCCCGGAGAACTGCTAGGAGTCTGCCAACAAGTGTGGATTGAACAACATATCCACGTCCCTAGACATACAGGTTACTCACCAGTAACAGGAGTCCTAGGAGTGGTATATGTTGTTCATCCACACGACTCACCCAACCTCCCCGGCTTTGACGCCCAACCTGGCTTCCAGCGAGCTAGATCTGGCGTCATGGGGTGGAGCCGAGGGTTTTACCACCAGGGTGGGTGGAAGAAGCCAGCTTGAAGACTTTCCGGCACATCTTAAAGCGGCAAAGTACCTGTCAACAAGTGTGGATGAACAACATATACCACTCCTAGAACTCCTGTTACAGTTGAGTAACTTGTATTTCTAGGCCACACTGGGTCATAAGTTCAGGGTTATTTTGAATATTAAACAATAGACGGTCCCCCCACCTTCTTCTCTCCTGAGGTGCTGCCTTCTCTGCGACATCACCTCAGAAATGGAGCAACCTTCCACACAGTTTATTATCATGTACGTCTCTTCCACAGTTCAAGAGACTCTACAAAGAAATGTTCTTTCCTCCTCCTAGATGTAACTGTAACCCTCTTAATCTCCTTTTTGTCTAGATGTGATTCCTCCCTCTTCTCTAGTCCCTCTCTTCAATTGCCCCTCCTCACCCTGACACACTATTTCCTGCCCTCACCTCCTCCCTCTCCTGACTTAACCTTTCCTCCACCACACTGCATGTCTGTTTGTTTATAATGTAATATAGGTATAATTTTATTTCCCTGTACCAGCCTCAGAATGATGTTTTGTAACTTCACTGCCCATATGTATTTGTTACTTTGCTCAAGTACTGTTGTTTATTAGCAATCCTACTTATTGATGTCTGCGTACACTTGTTTTGTATTACTATTTATTGAATTCACTGTTTCCTCCCTCATGTCTGCGTACACTTGTCTTTTGTTACTGTTTATTGTATTCACTGTTTCCTCCCTCATGTCTGCGTACACTTGTCTTGTATTACTATTTATTGAATTCACTGTTTCCTCCCTCATGTCTGCGTACACTTGTCTTGTATTACTATTTATTGTATTCACTGTTTCCTCCCTCTAACCCCTTTTCCCCGGGTCGCCCTTGAAAAAGTGGGCCTACCCGGTTACTAAAATTCAAATAAATAAATAACTAAACTGAACTGACCCAGCGAAGTCACTCTATGCCAATAGTTCAGATCTTTCATCCCACATATTGATTTGGTAACTCTCCTCTGAGTCCTCTTGATTAAGGCAATGTCTCTTTTTAAGTAGGGGTTCCACAATAGGGATTCTAAAATCCAGATGTGGTATTATGTAGGTTTTATACAGTTGCATTATGCACTGAGTATTCTTTGAGACAAATGTGCGCTGAATAGAGCTTTTTAGTCTGTTTGTGTTTTTTAGCGCTTGTGTACAGTGGTCAAAAGAAGTAAGTTTATTATCAACCATGATCCCTAGGTCCTTTCTTTATCCAATTATTGTAATTGCACCCCATCCAGGCAATATGGCATAGAAACATAGAAACATAGAAACATAGACTTTGACGGCAGATAAGGACCGCTTGGCCCATCTAGTCTGCCCATTTCCCTACCTACAGGATAGGCCGCAGATCCTAGTTAACCAACAGCCTATTTCTTCCTACACCCCACAAGAATTGCCTTATGTCTGTCCCACTCATTCTTGAATTCTCCCACAGTTTTAGACCCCACAGCCTCCTCAGGAAGGCTGTTCCATGCATCCACTACCCTCTCTGAAATAATACTTCTCACATTGCCCCTGAACCGCCCCCCTTCTATCTTTAAATTGTGTCCCCTTATTCTTGCACATCTCTTTTTCTGAAAGATGCTACCCTCTTGGACTTTGTTGATTCCACTGAGGTACTTAAAAGTTTCTGTCATTTCCCCTCTCCCTTCTTTCCTCAAGGGTATACATATTAAGCTCCTTTAGTCTCTCCTCATACGGCTTCTCTTGCAGACCCTGCACCATTTTAGTTGCCCTCCTCTGGACTGCCTCTATCCTGTCTATGTCCTTGCGGAGATGGGGTCTCCAGAACTGGACGCAGTACTCCAGATGGGGTCTCACCGACTGTCTGTACAGAGGGATAACAACTTCTTGTTTTCTGCTGGTGATGCCTCTCCCTATGCATCCCAGTATACCCCCAGCCCTCCCTACTGCCTTCTCACATTGCTTGCTAACCTTAAGGTCATCTGATATGATTACCCCCAGGTCCCTTTCCTTTTTTGTTGTTGTTACTACCTCCCCCCCATTGTGTATTCTTCCCCTGGGTTCTTGTTTCCCAGGTGCATTATTTTGCACATCTTTGCATTGAATCCTAGCTGCCATACTTCTGACCATTCCTCCAACCTTACCAAGTCCCTTCTCATCCTTTCCATGCCTCCTTGTGTATCAACCCTGTTGCAGATCTTTGTGTCATCTGCAAAAAGGCATACTTTTCCTTCCAGTCCCTCTGCAATGTCACTGGCATTTCTGGATTATTTTTTACCAAAGTGCAACACTGTGCACTTTTGTGGATTAAATTTCATTCCATTTAATGTAGCCCAGTCCTGAATACATTTTAAATCTTGAGTCAGAGATTCATACTTGTCAAGGGTGTCTACCTCCCCTCCAAGCTTGGTGTCATCTGCAAACATGGTAAGTGGGATTTTTATGTTTGAATTCATATCACTTATATAGAGGCCAAAAAGCACTGGTCCCATTACCGACCGCTGGGGCACACCACTGCTGACAATGTCCTCATTTGACAGGTGTCCATTTATTCTGACCTGATGTTTTTGATCTGTGTGACGATTTTTGATCCACCTTACTATGTATCAACTAAATCCCATGTTGCTCAGTTTTATGATTAATAAGCAGTGGGGCACTGTATCAGATGCCTTACTAAGGTCCAGAAGGATCATGTTCACAGGTTTTCAGTAGTTCATACTTGTACTTACTGTATTATAAAAAGTTATAAGGCTGCTTGTACATGACAGTCCTCTCCTAAAACCATGCTGTGAACTATCTTCTAAGCCCATAATTTTGGTTTTGTGTTCCAATATCTGCTTTAGTAATTTTTCTAATAACTTATCACATAGGGATGTGAGACTGATGGATCCATAGCTTGCCACTTTATTTTTGTTCCCTTTTTTGTAAATTTGTACCACTATTGAGCATCTCCAGTGGTTGGAACCACCCCAGAATCAAGTGACCTATTGAATAATGTGAGTGGATGAGTGAAAAAAATCTGACAGGTCCCTTAGGATTCTTTTTTTTTTTTTTACTTTATTTCTATACCCACATCCCGGGCATCCTTCAGGAGTGCCCACACGGAGTCCGCCCTACTCCCAGTCTGAACCCTCGCATCTCCCCCTCGATCTCCTCCCCGAATGACCCCAGGCAGGCTCAACCCCCGGTACCATCTCTGGGGCTGATTCCACCCTCCCATGGTGGTAGCCTCTTAAGTGTGAAGTGCCCTCCTTGGTGTCATCGGGTTGCCTTGGAGGAAGATCCGGGGTGTGTTGGGCTGGCAGTTGGGATGTGGGCAAAGTCCCCCGGGGCCACTGTTATCTCACCGACATGTGGAAGGATTTTTTTCCACTTTTTGTCCCCCTCTCCTTCCCCGCGGAGCCTGGCCAGCAAGGCAATGTAGTGCCGTGGCTCCGCCCCCAGGCATTACGCTGCGCTGCTACACTGATGATCCTCCAGCCACTGTCAGAGGTCACTCCATGAGCGAGCACTTCCCATACCCACCCCTGGGAAGAGAGAGCAGTTGGCAGATATTCAATCTCTGTCCCTCCCCTGCCGACCCCCGGTGGCCCTGGCTCGTTCCTGAACCTGGGTCACCAGCGTGGCGGGAGGTGTGGCATCCAGCGCCTCAACCCTCAGTGCCACCAGGCCAGATTAGGTCCCTTAGGAATCTTGGATGTAAATTGTATGGACCAGGTGATGTATTTATTTTGATATTATTCAACATGGACAGTACTTCAGTCTCGGTAAAATGTTGTCTAGGGTTTATAATAATATGGCGATCTTATCTTATTTGTGGGTTTGTCATTGTATACTGAACAAAAATATGTATTAAACTGATGTGCTATTTCAAAATCATTTGAAACCGTAATATTATTGTATAATATAGGACCTATTGCTCTATTTATTTTTGTTGTTATCTATGTAAGCATAAAATGCTTTATTGTTGACTCTAGAATGAGATAATTTAAATTCCAATTGGATTTTTGCCTATTTAATCGTGACTTTTAATCTTCTTTGTATGATGATAGAGTATTTTTGCTGTATTTCAATAATAAAAGATGTAACATCCCACTTTTGTGGGGCTTACCTGTGCACATTTCTAAGTGATTATGGCTCTCGGCTGAATGTCTCTTTGTGGATTACAACATTCTGCCTGACAAAACGATACAGGATACTTAGGTTTATTTGTCCAGCTGTGAGGCTGACTACCTGTGTGCTATGAGAAAGTGGATTGCACAACTGAACCACAAGACAAGCAGCAGGGAAGTAGAGCAACAACTGAACAACCGGAGCTGATCGAGAGAGCCACTGTGTAAAAATGCAAGTAAAGCTATTTGGCGCTGACATGTTTAACCTATGATATCTTGCACGACATCAGAGCACAGTTGCCAGTCAGTCGGCTATAAGGCTCCCCTATTCAGAATGTTTACACTGTGCAAAAGATGAAATAGTGACTGAGAAGAAGAAATGGCATATTGAAAGCCACTGACAGCACTGTCCTAACTGAACTGAGCATAGCCCTAAAACAATGTATGCAATGCACCATGTAAGGACAGGCACCTGAATACAGTCTGCAATATAATATTCAAATACCTGTTAACAAGCAGACAGCCCAGTAACACAGCACAAAATAAGGACTACAGCACAAAACAGATTGGCATGACATCATTATTTTACATTCAGGGATTCCACGGCTTAGAAAACTTTATACATTTCTTTTATTACATCAGAAAAATAAAACTACAGCTAGATTTTGTGCATACTTGATGCATTTCGGATTATAGTATCCTTTATTGAAAGCTAACACACATAAACTAGCTCTCCACCTCCCCTACCACTAATTTATTTCTAACCCCCTTACTCGCCCACCTTTACCCCATTACCCCTCCTTCTCTCTCTCCCCCTAGTCCATCCCCACTTTCTTCTGCCAGTTCCCCACCCCCTTGCAGGGTTCTCTACATCCTGAAGTGGAGAAGGCTTTGGCTTCCCAGTCCCTCAATCGTCTCTCAATTCTTCCTTAACTTGCCATCCCCTACACTTCACCCTTCCTGCTATCCCCCCCCCCATAGCCCAACTCTATGTTCTTCTGCCAACTCCCCATCCTCTTGCAGGGTTCTCTACATCCTGAAGGGGTGTAGGCACTGGCTCCCATTCCCCCAATCTACCCTCTGCCAGCTTCCCACACCCTTGCAGGGTTCTCTGCATCCAGAAGGGGAGAAGGCTTTGGCTTCCCATTCCCTCAATTGCCCCTCAATTCTTCCTTAAAGAGCTAGTGTACTGCTTGGAATTAATAGTAATTTTCAGATGCAGTCAGCTATCACTTCCAGTATCTGAAGTATTTTTTATTTTCTGTTTGCTGATTAGAACATTTTCCACCTGGCAGTACCTGGGTGATGTGTGGAGCAGCTCTCTGTCTGGAGAAAAAAAAGTCAGTTCTGTTCCTCCCACTACATCATCAGAACTGAGACCAAACACCTTGAGGCACCACAGTCCTTGCAGCCTGAATAGTGACTTTCACAAGCTACCAATCAAAATGCAGGAAATTGTGACATCACTAGTAACCAGGGAGAGCCAGTCCCTGCTGCGTCATGTGAAAGTGAAACCCAGCAGCAAGAAATGGTTCTCATTGGTTACTAGTGGTATCATAGTCTGTGTGGTTTCAGTGTTGATGTAGAGGGAGGAACAGAACTGACTTTTTTTTCCTCCAGACAGACTGCTGCTCCACACATCACCCCAGTACTGCCAGGTGGAAAATCTTCTAATTAACAAACAGAAAAGAATAAATACTTGAGATGTATGAAACGAAAGCTGACTACATCTGAAAGTTACAATTAACTGCAGGCAGTTTCCAGGCAGTACACTAGCTCTTTAAGTTGCCCCCCCACAGTTCCCCTTTCCTGCTATACCTCTCCCCATAGCCCAGCTCTGCTTCCTTCTGCCAACTCCCCGTCCACTTGCAGGGTTCTCTGCATCCTGAAAGGGGGGGTAGGCACTGGCTTCCTATTCCACCAATCTATCCTCAATTTCTACCCTACCTTGCCCTCATCCTCTCCATGCTATCCCAAGTAACCCTGCCAGCTACACAGTTGAGTGATCCTCAGCTCACTCCCTCTCTTGCCCCCCTTTTTTCCCAACTTTCCCCTGCCAGCCCCATTGTTTCCTTGCAGGGTTCTCAGCATCCTGAGGGGGAGAAGGACCTGGCTACCCATCTCTTTCCCCACTACCCCCCCCCACAGTATTTTAGGTCACACAGCTAGTGCTTAGCTACTCTTCTTCCCAACTTAAGCACTTACAACCTAGGCTTCCGTACACCCCTAAGGACTAGCCTTGTTCTCAACTGTCAGTCTCTCCCCACTGTACTAAAAATCATTTATTCACCAGGTATAAGTCAAATGTGTATTCAAATGTTGTAACCAATAACAACTGCTGCTCTGCTCACCATGAATCTGTGCTTTAACTCATGTTCATATTTTTATTACCTGGTCTGTAACTGGAATGCATATCAATTTTGTACGCTGCACTGGTTTCTTAATTAACTACTACCTGGTGTTTATTTTTCTACTTGGAATGTTTATGACTCTGTAATCTGTTTCTCTTGATTGATGCCTTTTGATGCTCCTGTGTAACCCGACCCCACCTGGACGCTTCTGGAAATGAGCTGTTCATCAATTCATGTTGCTTTCCTGGCGAATCTCTTTTAAATAAATAATAAATAAATTAACGAACAGCCACCATATATACCCCACCAGTACTATGACATCATGTGAAACATTCAAATTCATTGGTTCAGCAATTTTATTGGCCTACAAGAAAATCAAGTTAATGAATAACCAATATCTCATTGTCTTCCAAGAGCTGACATATCAACAATCATATTACTCATAGCAAATAAAACCAATGGGCCCTATGCACTAATGGGGTGGAGTGACTACACGTGTGTATCTGGGGTGCACAACCACTCTGCTCCCATTGCGCCCCCTATGCAGCCAGCTGTGGGATTCACCTACTGGGCACACAGCCCCACTGACAGACAGCACAGAGGGCAACGTGGTCAGGGCAGGCAGGGGGAGTGCCAGGGGGCGTGCCCGCACTCTATGACATTCACAGAATCATGGAGCGGGGGGGGTGCACAGTACGCAGGGGAACCCCTGCCATAATGTCAGTGTGCCCCCAGGATGTCAGCTCCCCAGTCATAGAATGATAGGTGGGGACTGCTGTCCCCCACACCATGCCGCCACAGACCACGGACAGTGAATAGTGGTCTGGGGACAGCTGACCAGGCACCAGCCCAATTCTTTGTTTCCATGCACAGTGCAGTGGCAGCCAGATCTCCGTACCTGTGGGCACAAGGGATTCACTGGTGGACTGGGTCAGGCATCCCATTGGATGCCCGCCGGTCCGTGTATCTGTCCTTTGTGCTCTCGTGCACGGGGGGCAGTTGTGAATACCACCAGGTGGCCAGCAGTTGTGAATACCACCGGTGCGCATCTGTCTGTGGGTGCACAGCTACACAGGCAGGGTATGCACAGATTCTGTGAACCCCGACCAATTGGTGCATAGGGGCCACTGTTAGGGAAAGAGTGGGGGAGGAAGGGAAACAATTTAAAAATAATCACTACTACAACCATAAAAATACTATTGAGATGCACCAAATTCTTTTATGAAGTGCAACAGTCTTATTAAGTATAAAACACTTTTAAAGTGCTATACAATATTTAAAGTGCTTAGCTGATGAAGACAACCTGCACCAAGGGCTGCCAACAATCCAGGCTGACCCAAACCCCACTGAGCAGGCCATCTCTGACGAACTTAGGTCCTGGACCAAAGCAGCTGCAGATGCAGTGCAACTGGGCCTGGACTGGGCCATCATGCCGGAACCTGTTGTTGAAATGGGCCCCTTCCCTCTGCCACTAGAAGTGCTGGAGTCAGCAGAATGAACATTCCCAGATGCTGACGCAGATAAGTTTTTTTTTGTAGAGACACCTGGGCCTCATGGGGCTGCCCTTTGGGTCATTGATGGTATGACTCATGTGGAGGAAGAGGGGGAGGCATGCTGTTATTCCATTTAATTACCTCATTTTGAACGTTGTGCTCCTGCTTCCACACACAACCCCGACATCCTCCTGTTAAGGCAGATTAGGTTCTCTGTCAGTAATTACAATATGTGTTTTGTTAGAGTTCTTAAAGTTACAGCATGCTACATGTTGGGCATCTTGCCCAATGTCCAGGCCAACCCGTGTTTAGGGTAGGCCGTAATGTAATAGTACGCTCAGGGGCTAAACTGGCTGGACAAGAGCCCCCCCCAAGGGCAGTCAGTTGGATGGATCTGGGGAAGGAGGGGGGGAGAATTCTTTCTCTTTGACAATGAACATAGATGAAGGCTGTGCCTCCACTCCCCTCCACCGCATTGTCAAATGCTTGACATACTTGCCCAGCCCCAGAAGGCAAGACAGAGTGAAGATGTACAGCTACAGTTTAAAACTCCCTGTTTTGGGGTTTATGTGCCTTCTGGATGTAGCCTCCCTAAGGGGTGCATTAGGGAAAAATCAGTATGGTTCCCTGAAACCCCCATTTGTAAAGGAGTATGACCTGCTAGCATATTGCCCCTGAGACGGGGGCTCAATGTGCGCTGCTAACTGCATACCCACATGATGAATGCTCTTGGGACCTAGAGTTCCTGAAGCAAGTCGAGCCCTAAACACATATAACTGATGGCCAACAATGGTGCAAGCCCTCAGAGTGTGAACACCTTGGTTAGGGGGCCACTAACTCACTTAAGGTTAGCATGCCAGAGACTGAGTGCAAGGGCTTTATTATAACTGTCCTTCACCCTGGGGAGCTGACTGACTCCCCCCCCCGACAGCCTAGCATGAGCAGCACCTTGGCTGCTCCCAAGAAATGAGGCTGCTGGTTACAAAATGGGAGGGGGGGGGTTGCAAGAAACAGGGTTGAGGTGAACTCCAGGGGTCAGTGCTGTTCAAGATACCCACATGACATCCCCCCTCCTATTTTATGGGTAACATCTTATAAGTCAGCCTCACTTAAGGTCTCCAGCATGCCTTCGGTGTGCCAAGCCCCACAAATGATTGAATGGATCAACGAGACTTGCTTTTTTTTCCTCAGGGGTAGTGGTTAGCCGAGGTAGGCCTGCTGCTAGACCTAAACTCTATGCAGGCCACCCTGGGGGTCAACCCCCATTGACCGTCGCTATCATCTGGTCTACAGGTTAGCTGATGAAACAAGCGACTGCTGGTCACAGACGTGGGAAAGGGAGGTGAGGGGGGTTTGGGTTGTCTCAAATTCTCTTCATTAATTTTAAGCAATATTTCCTGTTCTGTTATGTTCTGCTATGGTTAACTGTAAATGTGTGTGTAATCCCTCACCCCTGCCTTTTTGCAAAACGACAGGTGGCATGCTGTTGAAGCTGACAGCAGTACCTGGTGTGGACTGGGTTTGGGGAGGATGAGGTTACTCGGCACAGGGGACCTAGGTTTGGCTACTCTGCACAGAGGCACCCAAGTAAATCCGAACACAGGAAGCAATAACTGTAATGTCCAGAACCAGGAATGGGATTCTACAGTGTGGCTTTTATTCACATCCAAGCTGAACAAACAAAGCATAGACGGACCCCCACGGGGCTACATTCCTGGTAATGCAGATTAGAGACAACAGAAACACTTCTTCACTATTTCCAGCCCTCAGGCTCTGAACCCACCAGGCACACAGCCCAGACTTGCACGCAGCTTTGGGTACACAGCCTGACTTGTAACACTACTTGGGTTTTCCCACTGGCCAGCCTCCGCCGCCACTTGATCCGTGGTCCATTTTGGGAAATGAACCAGTTTTCCTGTTGTGGCTCCCCAAACCACCTTAGAGCCTTCGACTCCTAGAGGGAATTTTCCTTCCAGTCCCACATCTGGGTACTTCCCTCATCACTGGCCAAGTGCATGAGGCAAAGTAGAAATCCACAGAGCAAATCCGTAGAGGTGGACCTGGTTACTAAAGATGGGGGGTCTCCCACCTCCAGCTCCCACAATCCATACCCGGCCATTTCTCTGGATACTAAACAACTCTTATCTGAAAGCTTGGCAATGTAGATTACTGGGTAGATGTATGTCACATCTTCTGTACATGTCTTGACTTCCCATAAGTGCTGGACTTGAACATACTTTTACTTTTGGCTAAGCCTATTACTCTAGGCCTCCCACTACCTCAGTAGTCCAATCCCCACTATCACACAAGTCCCAGGGTGAAAAACATAGGCCCTTTAGAAAGAGCAGAAACTCACCCTCCGGTTGCAGGTGCCCCTCAGGCGATTCACAAATCTTCTTGTTTCCCAAAAACTGTAGAACAAATAGGCAGCTTCTCCACTAGTAGCAGAACCAGGGGGGTTGCCCCAGGAATATGCAGGACAACCTCTTTCCTGCCCCCATCCCCGGAGGGAGGGGGCACTGAGACCCAAATCCAGCGGTCTCCACCACTTACAAACTGCATCTGTGTCTCTCTTTTGGTGGAGACACACACCCTTTTTTTTTTTTTTACTAAATGGTAGCCCTATGTCAGGGCTGAGGCTCCCAGAGCCTACACAGAGATGCTGTGCTGCTCTCTCAGCAAGCTCCCAACTCCAACTGAACTACAGACTACTGTTCAAACCTCCCAACATTCTATTCCAACTCCCTGCTGCAGATTCCATTGTGGCTCATGCAGCTGCAATAGTTCTATGGTGATGTCATCCCTCAGTCTCAGCTGAGACTGAGAACAGAGTGAGACAGTGTGAAATCCATTTAACTGGAGTTTCACAAGCTGCCTTCCCTGCCTACCACTAGGTCTTACTGGGATTCTAGTAAACCCGGGTAACAAGGGGGTTACATATGTGTTGGTAATTGAGTAAAGAGGGGATGGGCAATGGAGTAGAGGGGGTGATGGTACCAGGGGAGAGGCTTCTCATGATTCCCTCAATGAGCACTCCATGTTGAAACACTGCACCTAGGCCCATTCTTTATGTAACCCCTAGGTGGCGCTATCCTGTGGGCTATTACCCCTGCCTGTGTGGCTATACACAGGTTGAGGGGCCTAAGTTCTGTGAACGGGTGCCTCCACCCAGAGGAATGGTATTGGGGTAGCTTAACTGCTTTGGTATAATCCTCTGGGACACTATAACCACCCACCAACCCTTCTAGTGGTCTAAATAGTCATATCACAGAACATTTGCATCCACTGAATATCAGTAATAATATGCTCACGTCCCTTGCACTTACCAACAGGGCTGGATCAGCTGCAACTGTCCTGGGAACCCCCTGGAAAATAAGGTCAGCAATGCAACAGTACAATATTACCGCTGTAACCCAGCTAATAATATGTACACTAGCCAGGTTAAATGTGAAATAAAGTAATCTGATTTATTCAGGGGGAACGAACAAGGGGGGGATGTGAATCTGGTAGAATGACTGACACTTTGATTTAATCTAGGTTTATTCCGCATGTACTGTAAATCCGTTTTCAACAGTCCCACAAACCTGGATACTCAGTGTGTCATGCAGGCTAGCCTGAAGCATTGCCCAGGGTGGCTGACATTGCAGCTGTTGTTGGGGCCTTTAGGAAGGAAAACAGCATGTGCACAACCCAAATAATTGTAATCCCGAGCTGGATGGCTCACTCCGTTTGCAGTAACCCAGAACAAGACAATCGGATGACACACAATGATTTGCCGCTGTTGTTGCAGGGAGTTACCCTGATTTGTACTCATGCTACCCAGATCAAGGTAAAGGACAGTTGAGATGAAGACCTTGTGGCATTGATCTGGCGGGCACGGGGAAGCAGGGCCTACATGATTCACCTCCTGGTGGTCGCTACCTGTTCGATGATGTTGAGCAGGGGGCTGAATCCCCAAGCGTGTCTTTTTTTTTTTCAATTCTTTTTCCCTCTGGTTACAGCCCTGAGGTCCTCTCTCGGCAGCCTATTCATTGTCCTGGCTGCCTGTGAGTTCCCAAACTGTGCCTCCTCTCTCCCTTTCTCGCAGTTGTCAGCACCCCCGGCTACCCTATCTGGGGAGGGTTGCCCCCCACCAACTTTGGGGCAGTCTTACAAGTCAGATTCTGGCATTGGACAAGGGGCCGGGCAGAGGAAATTGAAGGTCAGTTGGGGAAAATCAGCATTGGGCATGGGGGAAAGGTGCCGTTGCCTGATCCTCAGCGCCGGTGTTTTCCTGTGTTCTGTTCTGCCCACTTCCTCCCTACGTGTGCACCCCCCCCGACGCTGTAAGGTGCATGGCAACCCTGCCTTACATCGGGCACGCCATTACGTGCAGCCCACGCTACTGCAGCTCCCCCGTTCTCCACCAGGGGCCACCGGAGTGCCGAGCTCCCCAATGCCCTCCCCTGGGACAGGAGAGCAGCCCTGCGGGCACTCTATCCTGTCCCTTCCCTGCCGACCCCCGGCTCCCAAGCTCGTTCCCGAACTCGGGTCGCTGGTGTGGCGCGAGGTGTGGTGTCCAGCGCCTCAACCCTCAGGACCACCGGGCCGGCCTCCCAAAGCATGTCTTTTGCCGAGATGATCTCTGAGCTGGGGGCAGTGGCTCAGGCTGAGATGGCAAGGCCCAAGCGAGATTTACAGTTCTGCGAGAGTTCATGATCTTTTGCTGGAAAAGCCTCCAGCAGGAGTAGCAGGATTCACTGCGGAGAATCAAATCACGACCCACATAACACATTCAGCACACTTAAATCAGCTATTTCCCTAAGCCACAGTTTGGATATAATCCGGTTGCTAATTACAGCTTTACTGCGCAATCCTTCCCTTCTGAGACTATTTTCTCTCTTCAGGCGGGCCAATCACTTCTGGAGCAAATCTTCGGTCCAAAACTTTCGTGACCACAACAATTCTATTATTTCTTCCACTGCTGAAGTACACTGGCAAACAGAAAGGTCCAATTACTGCACTGGGTAGTCCAAAGGCAAGAGAACATGGCAAGCAAACCAGCAGAGCCTTCCCGCTGAGTCTCCAACGCTCCTACAGGAGCAGCTGCTTGACAGCTCGAGCTGTTCACTCTTCAACCTCCAACTCTCGACTGACTCTTGCCCCAGGCAGTTCTGGGGATTTCCAGGTAATCCAAAAAGATTCGGTTGGCTGAGGAAACTGTCTGTCACAGCAAGGTCTCCCCCTTCAGGTCCATTTAGGCACCAAATAAACCTACAAATACTACAGAATTTCCTTCCCACAAGACCTCTGGGGACAGTCTCCATGTAAGGTCCCCAGAGGTTTGATTCATCCAACACTGGAAGTCCAGAACCAAAATGGTTGCTCCTGTTCAAAGGCTTAAGCTGCAACTGAAAGCAGGTTCGACAAACTCCTTTATCATTATTATTATAACAGATAAACAGTAACTAATCACATTCCCTAACAGGGCTCCCTCTGCACATACAGAGACTGCAGAGTGGGGCAATTTAACAGATGGTCTGGCTGGTCGCAAGCCTTAATAACTCAGACCCAGCCCAGACTGATTTCCAAACACAGAACAGGGGCTCTCTTAAAGAGACAGGCACAGAGACTCGCTAGAGCACTCTCATGCAGACAAATAGAACTATTGCAGACAGGACACCAGCCTGACAGTGGGATTTAGGAGCCTAGGAAGACATTATAGTAATCCCCAATTTGTAGGGGGGGTTACACTGTTCCCTGCCTGGAAAAACTTGGCATCTACGTCAAGTCTACACATACTATAAACTTCTATAAAACACTGTAGAAATTAAATGCATGTTTCATTTGGTGTACCACGAAATAAAAGCTGATGCATCAGTGAAATAAACTGGTCCTAAGCATTACTATACTTTTTCCATTTGCAATAAACATTTTCACAGTAACAGATAGTCATGCATTTTCATAAGCATATTAGCAAATTCAGACAGTTTCAAAGAGTTAAACACATTACTCTCATGATTCTGGTTGTATTACCTCTTGTACTTTAACCTACATGGTTTGGGGCCTATCCCTATCAGCTACACTAGGACTGCATGGGGCAGGGGCATAGGTACACAAAATAGAGGGTTTAGCTATCAGTTTAGAAGTATCAGAATAACTCAGTTTAGGAAGAGAGCTTTCAGAAATATACACTCCCTTGTGAACTACATGCAATGGAAGATCTACTGGTCTTCTTGTCCTGTACTTCTCACTGTCACCAGATTCAGACTGGCAATCAATGTCATTTTGGGCCTATCTGGGGGAAGGCCTTGAATGCTTAACAACTGGAGAAGGGGTTAACTGTTTCTTTTTAGCTGCAGCTCTAGTTACAGGCCCGGGAGGAGCAGTCTCTTTGGGTGCAGAATTGATGATAATTTGACCAATGGGCAGCAAATAATTCCTATGCATTGTCTTGACAGCTCGTGGGTCATTTTCTGGACACATTTTATGGACAGGCAGATCCTCCAGCTGGCTGACAACAATGTAGGGTGTGTGATGCCACCTATCAGCAATTTTATGTTTTCTATGCAGTCCCAGATTTCGTAACAGGACTCTGTCTCCAAGTTACAGTTCTTGGGCCTTGACACACTTGTCGTGCCTTTCTTTATTTGCTAGATTCCTCTTTGTTGCCATGGTGTGTGCTAGTTGGTAGGCATGGTTTAACTGGGCCTTTAACCTTTGAACATCCTGAAGGTGATTTTCAGCTCTGACTATATCAGGGGACACTCTGAAACAGATGTCTACTGGCAACCGGGCTTCCCAACCAAATATCAGGCAGTAGGGGGAAAACCCAGTGTCATCACTTTTGGTGCAGTTATAAAGGTGTACCAAGGTGCTTATCTGCTGGTTCCATTTGGGCTTGTCCAGAGGATGAAGGGTGCCCAGCATATCTAGTAGAGTTCAGTTAAACCTTTCGGGCTGTGTATTCCCCTGGGGGTGATAGGGGGTAGTTCTGGACTTTCACACTCCCCAGAGTGAGAGCATTTCTTTGATCAAGCGACTTTCAAAGTCTCTTCCTTGATCAGAGTGAATTCTCTGAAGGGTACCATAATGAACAAAGAACTTTTCAATGAGGACCTTTGTCACTGTGGATGCCTTCTGGTCCTTAGTTGGATATGCCTGGGCGTAACGAGTAAAGTGATCTGTACCCACTAGCACATTGCAAATATTCTTTTTGATCTGGTTCGAGACACAAGCAATCAATACACACCAGCTCCATGGGTGCACTGGTAGAGATATTGACTAATGGGGCAGCCCTCTGGGGTTGATCTTTCCTCTGTAGACACCAACTGCAAGTTTTAATGTGAGTTTCTATATCAGCTCCCTTCTTTGGCCAGTAGAAGCGAGCACGGGCCAGGTCAGTAGTTCAATCACAGCCTAGATGCCCCATTTGATCATGAAGGGCACGTAGCACCACCTGTTTGAAAGCTGTAGGTAACACTAGCTGCTCCTTGATGATTTGCCCTTGTCTATCTGTGGTCTCTCTATAAAGTAACTGGTTACGCAACTTTAGTTTGGGCTCTTCCCTGTACAGCAAGGCAGTGCATGAATCTGAAGAGTGAAGTTTGGAAACATTTTTTCCAGCATGAAGGGCATCCAGGACTTGTTTGATCATGGGGTCTTGAGCTTGAGCTCACTGTATATTATCAGGGGTGAGCTAGGGCAATGTGCTGAGGTCCAAGCTTGCCAGGTGACAGTAGGCCGAAGGAACACAAGTGTCATGAGGACCTAAGTAGTCCACCAGGCAGTCAACTGTTTCTGGGGAGGGATGCTCATCTTTGTCAAATTTTTGACAGAGGGCTTTGACAGATTGTTCAGACATTCTCACCCAATTTGCATTAGAATTAGGTCTTCTGGAGAGGGTGTCAGCATCAGTGTGGTTCAAGTTTGGTCTATATTCTACTGAATAGTCATAAGTGGAAAGTGCAGATAACCAGCGATGCCCTGTGGCATCCAACTTAGCTGAAGTCTGGACATAGATGAGGGGACTGTTGTCAGTTTTCACCAGAATCTTTGCACCATAAAGATATTCATGAAATTGGTCTACCGTGGCCCACTTCAATGCAAGGAATTCAAGTTTGTGCACTGGGTAATTCTTCTCAGATAGGGTTAGACTCTGACTAGCAAACACCACTGGGCACAACCCTTCCTCATATTCTTGATAAAGAACAGCACCAAGTCCCCTTAAACTGGCATCAGTGTGCACCACATAGGGTCTAACAGTATCTGCATATCCAAGCACAGGCACATGGGTGAGTTGATGACTGATGTGATAAAAGGCCCCCTCATACTTAGACATCCTCCTGGCTCCAAAAGGTTCATTAATCCAAAAGTAGACCTTTTCCTCCTCTTTCTTTTTTTTTTTTTTCTTCAGCTATTTTTTCCTCCGGTCGCTGCTCTGTCGGGACTCTCTCAGGCATCCTGGCTTGTTCCTGCATGCCTGAGATCCCCCAGCCCGAGTCTCCCCCGCGGTATTCCAACCCCTGCACCTATCTTGCAGCCAGAGACTCCTGGCTTGTACCGTCCAAGGTGGGGTCACCACTCCTTCTTGGTGCTCCTTGAAGTCTAGATTCTGCTGCAGGCAAGGCTTGGGAGGAGGGAATCCGGAGGCTGGGTGGGTGGGACCCAGCGGTGGGTATGGTGGCCAGTTGCTGTTGCCTACCCGATGGTGCAGGGTTTTTTCTTGTTCGTTGCTTCTCCCCCCCCCCGAGGTGCGGCCATGCAGTGACATCCAGCACAGGCAGGTGCGTACCTGCACCAGCCTGCAGGACATCTGCTGATGCCTCATCCCATCTTGGAAGTGGACCCGGGCTGCAGTGCTCCCAGCCTCCGCTGGGTGCTGCTAGTACCAGAGGATTACATCCCACCCACCCCCCAGGAGAGGAGAGCTGTCACTGGATGCTCAATCCTCTCCTCCTCAGCCAACCCCCGGTGGCCCGAGCTTGCTCCCGAACCCAGGTTGCTGGCGTGGCGCAAGGTGTGGCGTTCAGCACCTTTAACCCTCAGAGGCTCCAGGCTGGCCTTTTCCTCCTCTTTAACTGCACTTTTCTTATACTTTTTGTTTGTAGGTGGATAACCTTGAGTTAAATTGAGCAAAGGGCGGATGACTTTGTTGTAATCTTTTATGAACCGGTGGTAATAGCCACAGAACCCCAAGAATCGTTGCAGTTCCTTAAGATTATTAGGCTGAGGCAAGGTGGTCAAAGACTCCACTTTGCTTGGGACTGCCTAAATCCCATCAGCTGACACTATGTGACCAACATATTTCACTGATCTTTGGAAGAATTGACACTTGCCTATTGATAATTTTAGCCTGAAGTCCTCTAATCGATCAAGCACCTTAAACAGGTGAGCTTCATGCTCCTCAAGGGTCCGACCAAACACAATGACGTAATCAAGGTATACAAGGCATACCAGTAAGTTCATGTCTCCCACAGCCTGCTCCATCAACTGCTGGAAAGTGGTGGGCACTCCCGAAATACCCTGAGGCATGCATAGAAACCCAAGGGACAAATGAAGGCTGTTTTCTCTCAGTCTTTCGGGGCCATTGGGATTTGATAATAGCATCTCTGAATGTCAAGTACAGAGAACCACTGGCTTCCGTTGAGGCAGTCGAGGGCATCCTGGATACGGGGCATGGTGTATTGTTCCAGGACAGTTCACCAATTTAACATCTGGTAGTCCACACACATCCTCACCAATCCATTCTTCTTCTGAACCACCACAATCGGGGAGGCATATGGGCTTCGAGACTCTTGGATGACTCCTGTGGCCAGCATTTCCTGAAGATGACGTCGAACATTGTCAATGTCAGCAGGTGCATGGCGACAGGACCTCTCTCTGAACGGCCTCCCATCATGAAGTTGAATGTAGTGTTTGGCCCCTGTGACACAACCTATGTCCCATTCTTTCAAGGAGAACACTTGGCTTCTCTGAGCCAACTTCTGGCTGATCTTAGCTTTCCATTCTTCAGGAAGGGGGGACTCTCCAAAGTCAAATAGGTCAGGGGTCACCTCATCACCCTCTACAGGGCACTTCTTGCTGGACAGCACAGCAGTATCTGCACGATATACAGTGGCTAAGGTGCATCCTTGATTAACCCGAACCTCTCAATTGGACATGTTCTGAACTTGCACCACTACCCGCCGGGCGTAGGCATGGGCCCGGGCAGGTAGAATGCTAGGTTTGACCAATAGTCCCCAGTTTTTCCTTTTTTGGTTCATCCAGCATAAGGATTTTGTTTTTGACATCTGTTTTTAGGTGCACTTCACCACTGATGGTACACTGAGCATTTGGAGGTAGTGCCAGTGAATCGGGATCCTTTTTCCAAACTACTCCCACAGGTTCATCTTTTTCAGTCTCTTGGGTTCGCATCTGTATGTAACCCCCCCTGCAAATGGGGGTTCCCAAAAGTCTTCCAGGAGCTTGCTTGAATGCTCCAAGCCTGAATGGTGTTCGGTGTCTAAGCCGTTTATCTGTGAGTGCTTTTAGAGCCTCTGGTACTGTCTCTTTAAGAGCTGTATGCCTGCAGACATAATTAATTTGGATGGCAGTCTGTGTGTTTCCCTGCTTGAGTCCCACTCGAGCTGCTGACAAATTGCTCCGTTTCTGCCATCGCTAAGTGGGCAGAGTGAGCACTTTTCAAAGATGTAACAGTTTGCCAGAAAGCATTTAGAGTATTAGTGGAAATGTGGTTTGTCTGACCTGCCTTTCTTGCAGCTGGGACTCTGTGTGTTTCCCCTCCATTTTGGATCTGCACTACTGAATAGATCCAAACAGTGCAAGGGGGCCCTCTAAAATGGAGTTTGTGTGGACCAGCCAGAACTTGGACTCTTAATTGGAGCCAGCCACAAGAGGATTGCATGGGCAGTGACTCTGGGAAATGTGGTTTTGACCTTGGCGCCTTTTTCCACCAACAGGGGGAGTTTATTGTGATTGACAGCCAGATCAGCCAACAGAATAGTGTGGAGCTAAAGGAAATGCACTGCTCTGGGACTGGAGAGATTAGATCAGTTGTGGCAGTGAAGAGACAAGGAGCTCTGTACTTCTGCAGTGTATAGTTTTGTGCGGGAAGTGCATGTGAGGCCCTGAGGTCCGGCCTGCAGTCGTTGCAAGTGCCAAATCGGACTGAACCCAACTTGTGAGGAGAAGGAAGGAGATCTGAAGAGTAGAAACCAGGCTCACCCTGTAGAAGACTGGAGAAATTGCTGAATCACGCTCGGTCTGTCAGGAACTGAAGCTGCTGTGTGTTCTCCCGGGTATCGTGCAGTAATTGCGGTCGAGATCGAGGAGCAGCCTGCCTGGTATAGTACTTTCCTTTTACATATAAATGTGCGTAGTGCTTGTGGGGAATCGCTATTTCAAATCCTCTGTACAGTGAATTGAATGCATGAAGCTGGATGTAAACCCTAGCTTAATTCGGACTACATCCGTTTGCTATAAATTGCAGTGGGGTCCAGTCACCAGGACCTTGTCCACATGTTCTGTTTCTCCTGGAAATCCAGGACAATCTGCCTTCCATCTAGTTTTAGTTCCTAGTCTGTGAGTACAAATCAGGGTAGCTCCCTGCCATCTGTTTATCAAACTGCAAGTGTGTCATTTAATTGTTGCTGTTTCATTTCTTCACAAACTGAGCCATCCGGTTCTGGATTACAGTTGGGTATTGTGTAAGTGTTTTTTCCATCACAGGGCCCCAACCAGCTGCACTGATCCTGGCTAGCCCCCCCCAATCCTGGGTACCCAGTGGAAGTGACATTTTGGGACTCTGAATATGCGCACAGTACTGTGATTATTAATGTATCTAACCTAATTAACCTGATTTCTCATTTCCTTGTTATAGCTCCTTAAATAAATCAGATCTGTTTGTTTCAGCAAAGTTACACTGACTGTGGTGTTCGTTTATGTTAAAGTATTGTACTGTGGCTATTGTATTGCATCATCTTGTTTTACAGGGGGTCCCCAGAGTCAAGTGGACAAAGCCAGTCCTGGGGGTAAGTGTAACTAGTGAAGATACTCATGGTATATTGTGTGGGCCACTAGTAGGAATAAAAGGGGGTCTCAGTGTCCCAGAGGGCTGTGACCAAGTTAGTTTAATTACTGCAAACCCTGACCTCTGGGTGGAGGCACCCGCCATTGGAATAGGACCCTCAACCTGTTAGTAGCCAAGCAGGCAGGGGTAGTAGCCCTTGGGATAGTGCCACCTAGGGGTTACATGTAAATCATAGGCTCGGCATACTAGGGCCAGAATGTGCAGGGCCCTTCCAGTTCATTTGGCTTGTTTCTCCTGACAGAGCTGGGCTAACCGGCTGAACATATGTGCGCTGGTACCAATTAGTAAAGGGACACCATCATACAGTCCAGTCGGCGGGCACACCAGGGCCCGGGTCTCCACTTGTTCATCTATGCCCACTACAGCAGTAGGAAAAGACAACCGAATTCATACATACCCCCGGTAAAGATAGGATTTTTTACTCAACCCCTATACATGCAGTCCCTCGAGGGGTAGGAGTGGGAGGTCAGATAAGTGTCGGTTTTACCAATCTTGAAAGACGGTGGTGACCTGTGAGCCACTGTCCAGTACAGCTCAAGTGGAAATGCCATTAACTGTCACTGTAGTCTCCATAGAGTGACCCAGCATCTCGGACCAATCCGGGCATGTCTGTTTGGCAGACCGACCCACAGCAGTTTTAGAGGAAAAAGATTTTCGCGGTGGGTCTGGTTGGGGTTTTATATTGTTCTGTCAAACCAAATTTAGCAGTTTGGCAGTGACTTTCCACAGGTTTTCCAGAGAATTACAACTTCATCAGGTATGCCCATCTTCTCCACACTGGTAGCAGAACACCTGTTCCCTAGGAGCATTGGAGGGGTTGTCGGTTGGAGGAGGGAGCTCTACTGTTCTCCTTTGGTTTTGGCTCAGATTCCCTATCTCCACCATTCCACCAGGGGGAAGATGTTCGGGTGGCATGTATGAGATCCTCCACTAAAGCTCACAGCTCCCTCAATTCTTCCACCAGTCTGGATTCAACTCTAGGTTCAGAGGCAATAGCATGAGCCCCCACTTCCACAGGTTGAGCCTCGTCTCTAATCTCAGTCTTAGGCGGGCCAAGATTAGAGTTTCGGGTCACTTCAACTGCAGCTTGTTGGCTAGCTCGCATCTCTTTCAGTTCCTTCAGCAACTCTTGGACTTGAGTTGTCTCAAGAGCTTCCTCTGCCACTTTGGGTCGGTATGGGGCTGGATGAGTGCGTACAGCCCCAGCATAGGGTTCCCACCCATCCTCATCATTCTCAGCCTCTCGAATCTCCTTCATCAGCCAGCAGTATTTGGGAGGGTTCGCTTTTCTATCTTGAAACTTCAATTTTAGCATGAGCACACCAGAGTAATGTGCAGATTTTAGGATATGCTCCAGCCAGACATGGTTCAGTTCATTGGCTGGGACACCCCCTTTTCTATGGGCTCTCTGCAAGGCCCATTCGATCCGTGTAACAAAAGCAGACATCTTCTCATTCTTCTATTGTTCAGCAGACTTGAACTTCCACATTAAGTCTTTCCCAGACTCGGTGCTGCCAAACACCCCTTCTAATGCAGAGAGGTACACAGCTGCAGTGGCCTCTAGGTCTGTGGATCAGAGGAATTGGATAGCTTCCAGTGCAGAGCCCCTTAAGCTTTCCGTAGGTCTCTTTCTCTTCTCCCCCTCCGAGCATTACCACTCTTGGAACAGTGAAGTAGTATAGTCCATCCATGTTTCTAGGTCGTCCTCCCCCACTGGTACAGAAACTGCTCCAGAGAACAATCTAAGCGTGCGATAGGAGTCCAGGTGTATAGAAGATATCATGACAGGAGAGGTCACAATAGGGGATGCCCTGGGAGTGGACAGAGAGGCCTGGAGGAGACCACAAGGGAGTGGTCTCCTCCGAGTCCTTCAAAGCCTTCAGCAACTCTTTAGCTGACTGCCCTTCTGTAGCTAGAAGTCTCATCGGTTTGTCTTTAAACCCCTCTATCCTTGGGGACCTCCAGGGGAAGATGGGTCACTATGCAAGTGAATAACTCTCCACCCTTTCTGGGATCCTTCTGGCATGCTAACAGGGGATACTATTTTGGGGTCTATGGGGAGACTACAAGAAAGGAGGGCCACAAAGATCTGATCAAATAGATCCGAGTCCCACCCCCATACTTCAACCTTTCCCAGACATTTAACCTTCCCCACTGTTTCTTCAATAGTTTCATTAGTAGTCCCCACAAGGAAATCAAGTAGTAACATGGCATGGTGGGGGTCTACCCCCTCAGCCTCACTCCACCCCATCATGTGGTGCATGACCATCTTGTGGGGAGAAATCTTCCATTTAGGCGTAGTAAGAGCCTCCATTTCAATTCTTGTCTCAATTTTTCACTGGGCTGCAATTTCAACTTGTGACCACTAGAGGGTGCAAATCCCAGTGGTGCCTCCAAGATGTAACCCCTAGATGGTGCTATCCTATAGGCTACTACCCCTGCCTGTGTGGCTATACATAGGTTGAGGGGCCTGAGTTCTGTGAACAGGTGCCTCCACTCGGAGGAATGGTACTGGGGTACCTTAACTGCTTTGTTATAGCCCTCTGGGACACTATAACTACCCACCCTTCTAGTGGTCCAAACAGTGATACCACAGAACATTTGCATCCACAGAATATCAATAATAATGTGCTCATGTACCTTGCACTTACCAACAGGGCTTGATCAGCTGCAGCTGCCCTGGGAACCCCCTGGAAAATAAGGTCAGCAATGAAACAGTACAATATTACCGCTGTAACACAACTAATAATATGCACACTAGCCAGGTTAAATGTGAAACAAAGTAATCTGATTTATTGAGGGGGAATGAACAAGGAAGGAACGTGAATCTGGTAGAATGATTGACACTCTGATTCAATCTAGGTTTGTTCCGCATGCACTGTAAATCCCTTTTCAACAGTCCCACAAGCCTAGGTACCCAGTGTGTCATGCAGGCTAGCCTGAAGCATTGCCTGGGGTGGCTGGCACTGCAGCTGTTGTTGGGGCCCATTGGATGGAAAACAGCATGTGTACAACCCGAATCTCCAAGCGGGTCTTTTGCTGAGATGATCTCTGAACTGGGGGCAGTGGCTCAGGCCGAGATGGCAAGGCCCAAGCAGGATTTACAGTTCTGTGAGAGTTCATGATCTTTTGCTGAAAAAGCCTCCAGCAGGAGTAACAGGATTCACCGTGATGAACCAGATTGCGACCCATGAAACACATTCAGCACATGTAAATCAGCTATTTCTCTAAGCCACAGTTCAGATACAGTTCGGTTGCTAATTACAGCTTTACTGCGAAAACCTTCCTCTCCGAGGCTATTTTCTCTCTTCAGGCAGACAGATCACTTCTGGAGCAAATCTTTGGTCAAAAACTTCAGTCACCACAACAATTCTATTATTTCTTCCACTGCTGAAGTACGGCAGCAAACGGAAAGGTCTGATTACTGCACTGGGCAGTTCAAAGGTAAGAGAACGTGGCAAGCAAACCAGCAGAGTCTTCCCGCTGATTCTTCAATGCTCCTACGGGAGCAGCTGCTTGACAGCTCGAGCTGTTCACTCTTCAGCCTCCAACTCTTGACTGACTCTTGCCCCAGGCAGTTCTGGGGATTTTCTAGTAATCCAAAAGGTTCGGTTGGCTGAGGAAACTGTCTGTCACAGCAAGGGCTCCACCTCCAGGTCCATTTAGGTGCGAAACAAACCTACAAATACTACAGAATTTCCTTCCCACAAGACCTCTGGGGACAGTCTCCATTTTAGGTTCCCAGAGGTTCGATTCGTCCAACGCTGGAAGTCCAGAACCAGAATGGTGGTTCCTATTCAAAGGCTCAAACTGCAATTGAAAGCAGGTTAGACAAACCCCTTTATCAATATTATTATAAGAGATAAACAGTAACTAATCATATTTCCTAACAGGGCTCCCTCTGCACATACAGCGACTACAGAATGGAGTAATATAACAGAAGGTATGGCTGGTCGCAAGCCATATTAACTCTGACCCAACCTAGACTGATTTCCAAACACAGAATAGGCGCTCTCCTAAAGACAAATAGAACTACTGCAGACAGGACACCAGCCTGACAGTGGGCATTTAGGAGCCCAGGAAGACATTATAGTAAACCACAATTTGTAGGAGGGGTTACACTTATATGAATCTGCGGCTTTCCTATGGAGACTAGCATGGTGTCTTGGAATGTCAGGGGGCTCAATTCACCCATTAAAAGTAAAAAAGTATTGTTGCAACTTAAGAGAAAGAGCTCCCAGGTGGCATTCCTTCAGGAGACCAAGCTATCCGTTGGGGAGGCCAGAAAACTCAGACAGGGATGGGTAGGAAAGAGGTACATAGTGCTGCATCCTCACATACATGCGGTGTCTCCATACTCTTCCACAAGGATCTGGGGTGGAAGGTGGTACACCACAAGACTGACAAGGAAGGAAGGAAGATGGATACTGGCTGAGGTGGGGACTCCAGCAGACCCCCTAATCCTCCTTAATTTATATACGAACATACGAATCTGCCAGCAGAAACAGGCCATATGGTCTATCAAGTCTGCTCGAATATGCAGCTAGCACCCTTACCATGCAGCTGCCCCACCCCCTCTGCCCTCACAATTACCCTCCCCTCATCCTGTCCCATCCCCTTTTAAAACTACCCACTGTCTTACAGGATACCACCTTGTCTAGCAGAGCATTCCATTTAGCCACAACCCTCTCTGTGAAAAGTGTCTCTTCATTTCTCTCCTATATCTTCCCCCTCCAATCTAAGCCCATGCCCGCTCGTGTTCCTCCCCCCCTCCTTAACTTAAATATCCCTTCAGGACCTGTCTTGTTAATCTCCTTTACGTACTTAAAGGTCTCAGTCATATCCCCCTATCCCTCCTCTCCTCCAGGGACTACATGTTCAACTCACTAAACCTTTCTTCGTATGGTCTGTCCTCCATTTCTTGGATCATCTTTGTCACTCTGCACTGTACCCATTCCAGTAATCTGACACCTATCTTTAGATAAGGGTGCCAGTACTGCACGCAGTACTCCAGGTGTGGCCTGACCAGTGAGCTGTAGAGGGGCAGGATCACCTCCCTACTCCTGGAGGAGATTCCTCTCGCAATACATCCCAGAATCCTGTTGGTCTTTGCTGCCACCTTCCTGCACTGCTCTGAGTTGTTCATATTCCCCATTATAACCACCCCTAGATCTTTTCATCCTTGGTGGTACCTAGCTGAACTCCTCCCAACTGATAATGTCTCCCTGGATTTTTTGCTCTGAAGTGCAGTACTTTGTACTTTTTTGCATTGAACTCCAACTACCGCATTTTCAACCACTCCTCCAGTTTAGTCAGGTCATCCTGTAGCCCCTGCCACCCTGCTATGTTCTCCACCACTGCCACAACTTGCTATTTTCAGTGGACAGACTGATCTTATTCCTGATGCCATGTGAGATGTCTGCTGTGAATATCCTAAACAGCACCGGCCCCAGTACCAAGCCCTGTAAACCCTTGCTCGTCACAGCTCTTGGAGATGAGATCCCACCCCCCCCAACTCTCTGCTGTCTTCCTTGCAGCCAGTTCTCAATCCAGTTCACCATCTTAGTCCCTGCCCCCACGTATTTCAACTTTCCCCCCAACCTCCCATGCGACACTGAATCACATGCCTTGCTGAAGTCCAAATACAGGACATCCACTGCATGGCCCTTGTCCAGTTCCCTTGTTATCCAGCCATAATACTCAACTGGGTTGGTCTGGCAGGATCTTCCTGAGACAAACCCATGTTGGTGACCGTCCTGGAGACCATTGACTTCCAGAAAGGTCACTAGCCTCTCTTTCAGGATTATCTCCATTAGCTTCTCCACAATGGATGTGAGGCTTACTGATCTGCAATTGCTCAGTTCATCCTTAGGGCCACTTTTATGGAGGGGCACCACACGGGCCATCCTCCAGTCTTGTAGTATGCACCGTGTGTCCAGGGAGGTGTTGAATAGGTCTGCCAGTGGCCCAGCCAGGACCTCCTTATCCTCACTATCTGGTGCTTGCAGCTCCTTCTCTCCCATATGTACCTGAAGAAGTCCATTTCCCCGTCCTTGATGCCCTGTGCCAACCTCAGTTCTCTGGAAGCCTTGGCCACCCCAACTCCCCTGGTTACTTTTTTGGAGTTCTTCACATACTCCTCCCTGTCCTCGCCCTTCCCGGATTTCCTGAATCTCCTGAATGCTGTCTTTTTTTCTCTCACCTTTTCTAAGACCTCCCTACTCATCCAACTTGGTTTCTTAGCCCATCTCTTCTTGCTCTGCATTTTGGTACAGGTCTCAGTAGCCTCCACAAGCCCCAGTTTGATTATTTCCCATTTCTGACTTGCATCCCAACCTGTATGAATTCCTGTCAGGTGCTTCTCTAAAATTTCCCCCATCCTTCCAAAGTCAGCCTTTCTGAAGTCAACCACCCTGGTTCCTGTTCCCACTGCTTCCTTGCTCATGTTGAGCGTGAAACACACAGAGTGGTGGTCACTCCCTGCCAGTGGGTCCTCCATCCCAACTCCCTTGCAGCCTCATCATTAGACAGGACTCGATCCAGTGTTTTTCCCAACCTAGTCAGCTTGGTAACCAGCTGCGTCAGAAGCTGTTCTGGAATGCTTCCAGGACTCGATGGGGCTGGGGTACTCCAATCCACTCCTGGCAGATTGAAGTCCCCCACAATCATGGTGTTACCTTTTCCACAAATCTTCCTAATTTGCTGCGCTAGTTCCCTGTCCAAGTCCTCCGCCTGAGACAGAGGCCTGTATACCACCCCCATCCTGAGTGTTCTATTTTTTGAGTCATGGAATTGCATCCACAATGCCTCTGTTCTATCCTCCTCACCCTCTACCCTTGCACACTTTATCCCCTCCCTCATGTAAACTGCCCCCCCCCCCTTTTTTTGCCCATATCTCCTCTGTAAATCCTATACCCTGGGATCATCAGGTCCCAGTCTTGGTATTGGGTGGCCCATGTTTTTTCGGTGATGACCGCTATGTCCACCACCCCCACTGCCAAGAGAGCCTGTAGTTCAGTGATTTTGTTCCCCAGGCTTATTGCATTCAAGGAGACAACCCTCCAAGTTGTCCCCTTTCCTTCCTTAACCTGTTTTCCACCTTTCTTAACCCCCCATTTGACTCTTCCTTGATTCTATCCCTGTTTGTATGGGGGTAAGCTCATTTAGCTCCCCTCTCTGGAGACCCCGCATTCCTGCTTTCCACTCGCCTCCCTCCATGCCTAGTTTAAATCCACCTTTGTTGCTTTGTTGCTATGTATTCCCCCATCTTCTGTTTTAACACTCCCTGCCCCTCTCTACACAAATGTTACCTGTTCCCCATGAACAAATCCCTATTGTCCCAGGTCCTGCCCCAGCCTCCCACTATCCCATACTCCTTGGTTCAACACCACTCCCCCAACGAAGTGTTAAACTCCTCTATCTTTTTCCTCACTGTACTTACTCTGGGTACTGGGAGTACCTCAGAGAAGGCCACTAATCTTCCTACCTCCTCACACAACCTTCCCAGTTCCTCAGACCTCTCCCTGTGTCACCCCCAAGTCCAATAACCATTTTGGATCATGCTCCTCGCGAGCTTCGGCTACACTGGGGCCCCTTATCAGGACTGCCCACAGTTTTTTCACTACCTAAACCAGACCCTAACAGAGTTCAACAAGGATAGATACTAGGTCATAGTGGGGGGGGGGGGATTTCAATCTTACACTAGACCCTGGTTTAGACAGGAGCAGGGGGTTGGCCAAACTGCACAGACAAGCGGTCAAGGCCGCCACAAGATTAATGGCTGAACACTCACTCCTGGATGCTTGGTGCACCAGACACCTGGGGATGAGGGACTATACTTGCTTTTCTGCCACACATGGGACCTCTAGTAGAATTGACCTGTGGTTGATCTCTAGCTCCTCTTATGATCTGGTGTCCAGGGTAGACACACACTCAATAACCATTTTGGATCATGCATCTCTCGAGCTTAGATTACACTGGGGCCCCGAACAATCTATGTCATCCTCATTGTGTCTGAATGCCCTGCTACTGGAGGACCCTCAGTTCCAAAAATGGTTAGGTCCTGAAATCTCAAACTATTGGACTAATAATGATAATGGGGAAGTCTCAGACTTCATCCTATGGGCAGCATTTATTTATTTATTTTTCAATTGTATTTATCCTCCTTTGGTGGGTCCCCCTGGTCATCAGCCAACCTACCGGAACTCGGGGTCTTTTCAGGGGCTTGTGTCTTGTGCACCTCAGCAGAACCCCAGAGCCTGGCCCGGAGGCATCATCCTTGGGTGGCCCCTGATTTTCCTCCATTTTCTCCCCTAGGTGCCCTAACCCGGAGACCCCAGAAGAGGTGATGCATGTGCATGGAGGTGCACATGCGCACCACAGCTCCGGTACCAGCCTCTTCTGCCCTTCTTCGGCCTAGTGCCAGCACTCCTCGAAGGGACACCTCCACTCCGGCCTCCACCAGGGGGTGGCCATACTCTGAGGAGGTGAGATACTCCCTCCCAAGACAGAGAGCTGCCAGCCAACAGCCACTCACATCCTCTCCCCCCCCATGACCTCCGATGACCAGGCTCATTCCCAAATCCGGGTCACCGGCATGGCACAAGGCGTGGCGTTCAGTGCCTCAACCCTCTGTGCCACCAGGCTGGCTGGGAGGCATTTAAAGTCACCATATGGGGCAGGATCATCACCTATGCCTTGTCGAGAAGAAAACGTAGAGAGGCTGAGCAGGTCACCCTGGAAAAGAATCTGGCCAACCTAGAAGCTCAGTATAAAGGTCTTACTTCAGGGGTCCCTCCACACTCTCTACTGGCTCAATTGACCAGTGCTAGAATTCAGGTAAACACCCACTTTACGAGGAAAATGGAGTTCAATCTCAGATGGCTAAGACATTCATTCTGGGAGGGAAGGGAATTTCTGGCCTACCGCCTAAACAGCAGACAGGCTGCCAGGACGATCCAAGGCCTAAAAGATGGAAGAGGGATACAAACTACCTCTCAGAAAGGGATTAACGAAGTCATGGCCCAGTTTAAAGAACCTCTCTGCTCCTCCCTATCTCCACCAGACTCCTGCACGGTTGAGTCATTCCTGGCAGGACTCCCCATCCCTAGGGTGGCAGTTTCCAGTGCAAGCCCCCTGGATGAGCCATTAATAGAAGCAGAGAGTACTTCAACAATCAAAACTCTGAACCCTCACAAATCCACAGGAAAAGATGGACAACCTATAGATTTCTACCAGGCACAAGGGGTAGACCTGGTGGGTTACTTGTTAAGGGCACCTAATGACTTTCTAGTAAGAGGAGCTCACCCTCCATCCATGTGGGAAGCAGTGATCACAGTAAACCCCCAAAAATGGAAGGTCCCCCTAAGCCCTGGTAGTTATTGTCCTATCTCCCTCATCAACGTGGATGCCAAGATCTTGGCGGCCCCACTGGAGAAGCTCCTACCAGGTCTAGTCCATCCTGCACATGCTGGGTGTGTTAAACGTAGACTAGGGTTGGATCACCACAGGGCCCTGATCACACTGATACATGAGGTGCAGTCCTGTTGTACACCCATGATAGTCCTGGCAGTGGAATTTGAGAAGGCCTTCAACTCGGACGAATGGTCCTACTTGATGCACACCTTGGAGAAATGGGCAGAAGCCCAGGTTTTAGGTCGTGGGTAAAACTTCTCTACTTCTGCCTGTTGGCAACAGTACTTGGCAACAAACTCATGTCCCCTGCCTTCAGTCTTCACAAGGATACTCGACAGGGCTGCTCTCTATCCCCCCACTGTTAGTCCTGGTGATAGAGCCCCTAACTATTGCAATATGGGAATCTAGGGGCATACCAGACATTAGAGTGGGGGTTCTACCCTTAAGACCTTCCTGTATGCCAATGACCTCCTAATCACTACCACCTATTCCACCCAGATTATCCAGAATGTCCTGGACATGTTGTCCAGATTCACCAAGGCATCAGGACTAAGGGTGAACCAGGCCAAAACCGAGGCTCTGCCTCTAAATAAGGCATGTGCCAGGCGGGATATCACTATCCTGGGCCTTAAATGGGTTTCTGAGGGCATCAAATACCTAGGGATCATTATCCACCCCAACATCCCCAAAATGGTGGTGGCCAACTTCAACAACTTCCTTGAAGTGATAATGAATGACCAGGACTGTTGGAAGTCTTTGAAACTTTCTTTGGCAGGGAAAATAGATTTTATAAAACTAATGATAGCTCCCTGACTTTTATACCTACTGGCACATCTCCCAATCTGCATTCCTCCAAAGTGGTTTCAGAAGATCAAGGCCCTGATAGGGGGCTTTCTATGGGAGGAACATATGCCATGCTTCAGTACATAAAAATTGTGCCAACACTGGACTAGAGGAGGGTGGGACTTGCCGTGGTTTCAGCGGTATCATATAGCTTTCACTACTGCACAAACTGTAAAATGGTTTACACTGAATGGGAACACTGCTCCAACCTGGGTTCCTCTTGAAGCTTTGTTGGTAGGGTCCCCTTGACCTGCTACTCTGCTGTATTCCAGTACAAGAATTCCAGGAGCTCTGGCACCATCTGTTGCATTATCTGTCAAATACTGGAAAAAAGTAAACTTACTCCTAGGTTCTACCCCCAACCCCTGGGCCTATAAACCTTTGTGGAACAACTCATCTGCAACGGTGGGTAGAAGCACAATCCACTGGTGCATATGGGAATCTCAAGGAATTAAGCTGGTGCAGGACATGCTGATCCCTACACTGGCCCACTGGAACAGAGGCAGTGCATCTGTCTGTGACGTCAACGACTGGGATTCAGAAACAGACTCAGGACATCGGAGGGCAGGCTGGGGGGAGAAGGAGTGAGCATCCTTAGGACTGCTCTCCTTCATCTATGGGGAGGGGGGTAGTGTTTCTGGCATGTCACAGACCCCTGGCGGAGGCTGGGGGGGGATCCATTGTGCTGGCACCGTTATCTGCGCGGGTGGGGCAGATGCAGACCATCATTGCATGTCCCCGCCCCCAGGTACAGCTGCACACAAAATCCTGGCCTCGAGCATGAAGCCCTGCTGTGCAGCTGTCCCCGCTGCCAACAGTGTCCACTGAGTGGGGTCCCACTCTCGAGGCCCCACCCTGGGAGGTAAGCCAGGGCACATTACCACAGACCATGGGGAGGAGGCGCCTGCCCAGGGGAGTAAGACTGGTCATGGGGGGCAGCGAGTGGGTGGGGGCTGAGCTCCCTTTGGGGAGTGGGGGAGCCAGATAAAATAATAAATAAAGGAAAAAAAAAAAGGACACGCTGGTCCCGGGCACTAACATTATAGACACATTTGAATTCCTAAGAGGGAAGTATCAACTTCCATTCAATCACTTCTGGAGATACCTCCAAATAAGGGATGCCATTAAGAGACTGGCTCCCCCCAGACATCCCTAGAACCTTCCTCGATAAACCTGTGGATGAAAATGGACAAGGGCCTGGCAAGCCGGATCTATAAGGCACTTAGAGAGGCCACAATGGACCCAACACTCCCCGTTAAAACCAATGGGAACAGGAGATGTGCATCCATATCTCCGATCACCAGTGGTCCGACTGATGGCATAGGACACACCATGCCTGTAGGGATGGCAGATCACGGCTGATAATTAATAAAATTTTACTAAAGTGTTACTACACTCCGGCCAAGCTCAAGAAATTGGGCCTCCTCCAAGATGACTCATGCTGGCACTGTGGCCAGGCAGGTGCCCACCTATACTGTGTACTATAGACTTGCCCAAGGTATGGCCCTTTTGGAAGGAAGTGGTGCGCATCTGCAAGACAGTGGCAAGACAGAAGATTGTGATTGCCCAACTGCTACTGCTGGACTGTACTGCTGAGACTATTCCTAAGCATGACCCACTGGCCCAGTGGGCTATAGCAGTTGGTATGGTGGCTAAGCACCTGCTGCTGAAGTGTTGGAGGTCCACAGACTGCTCCTCCCTAACTGAATTGTTGCTGTCCATGGCACAAGTGGCCTCATATGAAAGATTATCCTGTTTTGTTGCAGGTACTGTGGCTAGGTTTGACCTTTGTTGGCAGCCCTTCTTAGAGTTGGAGTACTGCCAGAATGTAACAGAAAACTACCTCTGAACTTAGCTGGCCCTAAAGCGAGGCCCTAAATAACTTGAAACTCACTCACCCCTATTGATCATGGTAGATATCTCTGCTTGACTACACCAATTTCCTTTTGTATATAGTTATAGTTATTTCTAAAGAGACACCCGGCTATCAAAATGCATGGGCAATAGGCATTATTGCTGGCCCTGTAGAGGACTCAGCCACAAGACCATAAGGCCACCTGACCTTGCAGACAAGAGTATCTTTGTCACTCTAGGTTGCATTGATGGTTCCCCTAGGGAACTAGGTTAAGTATATGACCTTAAGCCTACTCTCTGACAGATGTGCTGTAATAGCCTGTTGACTGTTTTAGTCTTGTGTACTATGGGGAGCTGACTATACCGCTCTCGAGCATTTATGTATCCCATGTGTTTTCTGCTGTATAATTATATGTTTGCTATAGTGTTTTTGTCTCAATAAAAATATTCAACTTCAAAAGTTAATAACAAACAAAAATGTGGAATAAAACACAAAATACAGGACCAGTAGCATTGTCACCCCATGGGGGGAGGAGGGCACTGTAACACTCTGCAGTACATGTAGTTAGAGTAAATGGAACATTACTGGTAAGGTCATCTGCCCTCAGTCTATGTGCCCAGTGTCTGGCACATCTATGTAGGAAAGAGACAGTACCAGCAAGGGTGGATCAGGAGGATCTATCCCCTTGCCCCCTGGCCATGTGGGCAGCACCACAGTGTGCGTTTACACATGGTTTCCACGTCTGTGGTTGACTCCCACCCCAAATGCAAGGTGCAGCGGAAGGGGACACTGGCAGTAGATTATGTCCTAGTGTTCTGGGTGTGTGCGGTTTCCTAGATCCTGCCAAGCTTGGTGTATGCTGGCCATGTGGAGTCTTCATCTACATGGGTGTGAGCACACTTGTACGCTGCTGTTGTGTCCAAGCATGAATCATTGCTGGGGCTGTTGACGCCTCCTCCCTGAGTGTCACAGGCTGCTCCCGCACAGCCTGGGTGACCTCAGCACAGCTATCCCTGATGGCATGAGTGACTTTCCCAAGATATTGAGCAGCGCTGCCATCATGGTCCTGTATCAGCCCATGGATGCAGCACAGCTGCACTGTGACATTCTCCTGTGCTGCCACTGCACGGTGTAGTAGGGGCCTGTTCTCTGCAGGCACAGTTGGGGATGGGTACTGCCACTGGATTGTTTTCAGAAAAGTAGCCTGTTGTGAAGCTTGGGCTGCATGTTGAATTAGAGGCATGGTGCTGGCATGGCTGGTCCTGGTCATGAAGGTATGACTCTGCAGTTGTGGACATGGGGTCTTGTAGGAGGGAAGGATGCTGTCTGGTCACTAGATATGTAGTATCCTGGGCCCTTGTTTAATGTGTGCTATGTCACAAGGCATGTCCTGTGGTGATGGACCACTGGGCAGTAGCGCATGTTCATGGGGTGGGGGTGATGTGGTTGGCCCAAAGCCTGTAATGAGTGTCACATCACTGTCATAGTCCTCCACAGGTACATCACATTCTTACATGCTGACATCTTCTGTGTCTGTGAACAGCAGCTGTACCTCAGGGCATGTCTCTACTTCTGGTCCTACTGCAGCCTACATGCTGGGTACTATCTTCCGTCCAGCCACTGATCTCCCAAGAACTTTGTCATCACTGGAGTGGCAGTACTTGTAAAGAAATGGATGCATAGGCATGAGAAGTACTACATAGTAGTGCACTGTAATATTATGTGTCCAGTGTTTTTATTTTTTAATTTTATTTTATTGAAATCTAGGATTACAAATACCTTTGAGCAGGAACTGCTCGTTTACAAAGGTTCCATGTTGAAGGAATGGGGGTATACATACATACAAAGGTCAACAAAATAATACATAGTTACACAATAAAAAGAAGTAAGAGACTGAGGCTTAGGAAATTCAGTAATTCAAAATGTGCCAAATGTTAGGTAGCATGACATACCAGCCAAGGGCAATGTGCACAATGCAGACAAACAGAGTAGTGTTGCCTGCAGCAGTCATCATAGTGCTCCCGCACCAATGATGTACACCACTGACAGAGACTGACAGACAGATAGACAGAAACAACCCCACCCTATTGTGCTGGACATACTAGCATGTTAGTGCAGACCCACAGATGGGACAGGGTATATGCTCACATGGCTGCACAGTGCCAGTGCATACCTCCATGTCACCAGGCACACTCTCAATAGTCTCATGGAGCACTGTGAATGCCAACAGTGGTTAAATTGTAAAGTTGTAGGAAGAGGAACTCTCACATCTAGATTTTTAGGTGGTAGAACTGTCACTTCTAGATAGTGGAACTCTCCTGTAGTATTCAATGGAGAAAGATGACAGAGGTGCATTAACTCTCATACAATTTTGTAAAGAGATGGTGGAACTGAGTGCCTATTTACTTCTGCCTAATTTAACCCCTGGATACCAGCAGCTTTTCCTTATGTGTGAGGGGTTGTGCAGTTGGTGGGCCCCACCAAAGCAGCTATCCTCTAGTGTAGACATGTATGCTACTCACCCTCTTCTTATTCTCAACCATGATTCAGGACAGCCCACCCTCAACACTGACTGCCTTTGCCACCTTTTTTTTTTGGGACCTATGATGGTAGTGATCTTTTGTACTGCACTTACAAATCACGGTAACATGATTCCTTTCTGCTCCATAGGTGGATCCCAGGAAGACTACCCCTGCGGGTCCTTCACCAAGGAGGAGAGCACAGGCTGCCAGCTGTACTGTCAGGTGTTCCTGCTGCATACAATATGGGCTGGAGTGTGGGAGGCTCATGCAGCCATCATCGAGAGGGCAGATGCAATATGGGCACTGACCAAGGTCATGCAGGGTCATCCCAGGAAGAAGCACAGGAGGGGTAGTGGCAGTGAGCACCCCAGTTCATTTAAACTGTTGACTTTTTATTTTTATTGTTGCAGCTGAACCTGTAGGTGGACAAGGTGTGGCCTGTGAGGTGAGCTTTTATTTGGACCAGTGAAGTTTTCTTTTGTGTTCTATATTGTACTTATGTTTGTAGGTCACACCACTGTATATACGTTTCTTATTCCAATAAAGCTCTTTGTTTTTTTCATTATCTGTGTCACTGTGATCATTGACACACAAAGTTAAATGGCAGTGGGGCAACTAATATCATACAAGCTAGTTTATGTCACCTTTACAAATTACATGACTGACAAAGACACGTAAGTGACAGTGGGGCAGCAACCAGTATACAAACTAGGTACTATCACCTTCACATAATACATGACTGACATGGACAGGTAAGTGACAGTGGGACAGCTACCAGTATACAAACTAGGTCCTATCACCTTCACATAATACATGACTGATATGGACAGGTAAGTGACAGTGGGACAGCTACCAGTATACAGACTAGGTCCTGTCACCTTCACATAATGCATGACTGACATGGACAGGCAAGTGACAGTGGGACAGCAACCAGTATACAAACTAGGTACTATCACCTTCACATAATACATGACTGACATGAACAGGTAAGTGACAGTGGGACAGCTACCAGTATACAGACTAGGTCCTGTCACCTTCACATAATGCATGACTGACATGGACAGGTAAGTGACAGTGGGGCAGCAACCAGTATACAAACTAGGTCCTATCACCTTTACAAAATACATGACTGACATAGACAGGTAAGTGACAGTGGGGTAGCAACCAGTATACAAACTAGGTCCTATCACCTTCACAAAATACATGATTGACATGGACAGGTAAGTGACAGTGGGGTAGCAACCAGTATACAAACTAGGTCCTATCACCTTTACAAAATACATGACTGACATAGACAGGTAAGTGACAGTGGGGTAGCAACCAGTATACAAACTAGGTCCTATCACCTTCACAAAATACATGATTGACATGGACAGGTAAGTGACAGTGGGGTAGCAACCAGTATACAAACTAGGTCCTATCACCTTTACATAATGCATGACTGACATGGACAGGTAAGTGGCAGTGGGGTAGCAACCAGTATACAAACTAGGTCCTATCACCTTCATGTAATACATGACTGACATGAACCAGTAAGTGACAGTGGGGCTGCAACCAGTACACAGACTAGGTCCTATCACCTTTACGTAATGCATGACTGACATGGACAGGTAAGTGGCAGTGGGGCAGTAACCAGTATACAAACTAGGTCCTGTCATTTTACAAAATACATGACTGACATGGACTGGTAAGTGACAGTGGGGCAGCAACCAGTATACAGACTAGGTCCTATCACCTTCACATAAAGACAGTGGGGCAGCAATCAGTATACAAACTAGGTCCTATCACCTTCACATAATACATGACTGACATGGACATGTAAGTGGCAGTGGGGCAGCAACCAGTATACAAACTAGGTCCTATCACCTTCACATAATACATGACTGACATGGACAGGTAAGTGACAGTGGGGTAGCAACCAGTATACAAACTAGGTCCTATCACCTTCACGTAATACATGACTGACATGAACCGGTAAGTGACAGTGGGGCTGCAACCACTATACAGACTAGGTCCTATCACCTTTACATAATGCATGACTGACATGGACAGGTAAGTGGCAGTGGGGTAGCAACCAGTATACAAACTAGGTCCTATCACCTTCACGTAATACATGACTGACATGAACCGGTAAGTGACAGTGGGGGGCTGCAACCAGTACACAGACTAGGTCCTATCACCTTTACGTAATGCATGACTGACATGGACAGGTAAGTGGCAGTGGGGCAGTAACCAGTATACAAACTAGGTCCTGTCATTTTACAAAATACATGACTGACATGGACAGGTAAGTGACAGTGGGGCAGCAACCAGTATACAGACTAGGTCCTATCACCTTTATGTAATACATGACTGACATGGACAGGTAAGTGGCAGTGGGGCAGCAACCAGTATACAGACTAGGTCCTATCACCTTCACATAATGACAGTGGGGCAGCAATCAGTATACAAACTAGGTCCTATCACCTTCACATAATACATGACTGACATGGACAGGTAAGTGACAATGGGGCAGCAACCAGTATACAGACTAGGTCCTATCACCTTTATGTAATACGTGACTGACATGAACCGGTAAGTGACAGTGGGACAGCAACCAGTATACAAACTAGGTCCTATCACCTTCACGTAATACATGACTGACATGGACAGGTAAGTGACAGTGGGGCAGCAACCAGTATACAAACTAGGTCCTGTCACCTTCACGTAATACATGACTGACATGGACAGGTAAGTGACAGTGGGGCAGCAACCAGTATACAGACTAGGTCCTATCACCTTCACGTAATACATGACTGACATGGACAGGTAAGTGGCAGTGGGGCAGCAACCAGTATACAGACTAGGTCCTATCACCTTCACGTAATACATGACTGGCATGGGCAGGTAAGTGGCAGTGGGGCAGCAACCAGTATACAGACTAGGTCTTATCACCTTTACATAATGCATGACTGACATGGACAGGTAAGTGACAGTGGGGCAGCAATCAGTATACAAACTAGGTCCTATCACCTTCACATAATGCATGAGTGACATGGACAGGTAAGTGGCAGTGGGGCAGCAACCAATATACAAACTAGGTCCTATCATCTTCACATAATGCATGACTGACATGGACAGGGAAGTAGCAGTGGGGCAGCAACCAGTATACAAACTAGGTGCTATCACCTTTACATAATGCATGACTGGCATGGACAGGTAAGTGACAGTGGGGTAGCAACCAGTATACAAACTAGGTCCTATCACCTTCACATAATGCATGACTGGCATGAACAGGTAAGTGACAGTGGGACAGCTACCAGTATACAAACTAGGTCCTATCACCTTTACAAAATACATGACTGACGTGGACAGGTAAGTGACAGTGGGACAGCTGATCATCAAAAATTGAATTTTTCAAATAAATAAATGCTGCCTATCTTCTTACTTTCCAAATTACATTTTGTTTGATATACTTGAACGGAACACACACACACACACACACACACACACACACACACACACACGTTATAAAAGTGAATATAGAAAGGGTGCCTCCTGATTAACTGATACCAATGCGGATACTACACACTAACACATGAGTCCCACATGCGCCCTGCCATTCTGTGAAGCAGGGATGTATAGAAGATTGTGATAATTTGTTTTTGTGAAATGGTTTGGATCAAACAAGCTGTCTGATTGGTCAAAACTATGACCATGCTTTTATTTCACATTACTGCATGGTTTAAATTTTACCTTCTTTTTTCTTTTCTTTTTTTTAAACTTTTAAAACCATTTTTATAGAGATTAATATATGGGTGGGGGTGTGTAGCCAGAATTTTATACACAGCTGAGGTGTGGGATGCTACATAAACCCCAAGAGTGAAACTTGAGGTGTTAATTAAAGCATCCCATACCAAAGGTGTGTAAAATATCCTGGTTTACACACATCCACCCATGTCTTGTTTTTTGTAATTACCAGTGAGCATTTTTAATAAATGTGGGGTTTCGGTGGTTTGCTTTGAATGGAATAAAAGTAAGAAGTCAAGAGAAATTTGGCTTGAAACTATCGTGTTTTTAAAGAAGCTTTGCTGCGTTAAAATGTCTCTCTGAACAAGAACAAATTTCCATGTAACAGGGTGCTTTTCGTTAGGTTTTAGTTCCAGTGTTCCCTAATCCCTGCGATCTGTCCCCCACCCAACCCCACCAGTCACTCGCTTCCACCTCTGCTTGCTTCCTCGCTCACAGACAACTGACAAAAACATTTTCACACAATGCCCAAATATTTTTTCCTTTTGTTTTTTTTTTCTAGTCAGCTTTTGCTAAGCTCTATTACCTTCACCTGCCTACTAAGCATTCGCTCTTGCCCGCCAGCCAGGCACTCGCTCCTGCCTGCCTGCATATGTGGGACTGTTGCACAAGTGTCTCACTGCACAAGATTGATTGATTGAGAGCTAGCAAGTATAACCAAGTAGTTGTAATGCAAAATTGAATCCTGGTTATCCGAGCATTAAAAATACTCATACTCACTAGTAATTGTAAGCACAATAACTCGCTTGAGGGTGTGGTAATGCCATAAATTACCACACTTTCCAGGTGGTTGAAGGCACTTGGCTTTGCTTCATGCCTCACTACCCACCTGGGACATGCCATAATTTTAGCATTACCACACACTCTGTCCTGTTGTATTGTTTACGTATTTAACGTAACAAAAGGCTGCACCACTTTTTATAATTATGTTCTGGTTTATTGCTTCAGTAAGATCCTCCTACATTTAAAATTATTTTTCCAGTTTTCCACAAATCACAGACAACTGGAGTCAGTGAAGCCCATATCTCATGGTATTTAAAACAATTGGAATTTCAGGACATTCCATTCCCAATTACTAAAGTCAGATGAAGGAAATCAGGCTCGTTCCCTCATAGAGTTTATCTGCTTTTGTTGAAGTCACAGGCCTCTGCTGTGGCATGAAAACTATTGTGATGTCACATGTAGAGTATTGTGACATTAAGGCAGGATGAGCAGCAGGAACAGATAAAGTCTAAAGGGCTAAGAATCTGTTTCCATGCAACATATCTTCAGTAATAAACATGGAATTGTGAGAAATTCAAATTTTAGGGTATTTTTGTGGGACTAAGTTCTGTTGATGCCAACTGTGATTTTTTTTTTTTGCTGGAAATCAGAAAATTGCTTTAAGGCAAACTTAAACTCTGCTCTTCATGCTATTCTCTGCATACTTTTGCACCAAGCTGTCTAGAGAAGCATAACCTGTATGCAAGTTAGTATTAGGTATGCATCATCCTGTTCCCCAGTAATGTGGAACTATATCTCCGATGTGCATTCTGCAGAGAAACTGGCTTTTTTTGTTTGAAGATAGGTACTGTCTGCCATCTAGTGGCAAAAGTGGATGTTGTAGTTTGTTTTTGCCACACATTTGCAAAGTGAAGATAACAAGCATTTGTCAATGCTGAATGTTTGCTTGCTGGCATTGGCAGTGGTAGTGTAGAAGTTACAGAGCTGCGTAATAGGAATGGCAGTGAAATACTGAACTGAAGCCAACCCCACCACCACCCTGCAGAGAGTGACAGGCATTGGGGTGTGCCTTTGGGTCGTCAGGCATAACGGCCACGCTATTTCACCACACCCTACCCTGCAGACACTGACAAGTGTCATGGTGTGCTTGGGGTCTTTGGCCTTATGCACACCCCATTCCATCATGAAATACGGTGAGATGGGTGCGGTATAGGAGAATGGAGTGAACTTTGGGGCAGAAGAGTCCAAGGCATACCTTGATGCCTCTCACTGGCTGCAGGGTGTGGAATGGTATGAGCATTACAGGCAAGAATCCCAAGTCACACCCCTGATGCCTGTCATTCTCTACAGGGTAGGGCGTTATGGTTGGAAACCTACCTCAGGCATTCGTTGGTATTTTCACTCCAAATTTTCAACATGTTTTTTTTGTGACCCCACCTCATGAACAGTGGCAACATCAGTTTGTTAGCCGAAAGCTGCTTATGCACAGCGACTACAGCATTTAGCACCACAGGTGCAAAAACATTCCGAACAGCATGTAAAAAAATGACAGCTGTACTGTTCATGAGAAGGTGTAAAATGGCAATGTTGCAAATCTGCAGTAAAATATTAAAAACTGGTGAAGTCATGAGCATGCATAGAAACTGTACAGCACACCCGTAATGTAATTGTTTGGGGATTTTTACAGCAGATTGTCAACACAGGCATTTTGGGACCTCCGATCATGAACAGTGTCACTGTGATTTTCTTTATCTGTCGAACAATGATTTCCCACAGTGACCACGCATCTCTGCGCTGAAAGTGTGAAAACACATTTCGGCCATGTTGTGAAAAATGACAGCTGTACTGTTCATAAGGAAGTGTGGAAAAATGCCACTGGTGAAAATCTGGACTCAAAATATTACAAAGTCATGAACTTACGAAGGTGCGTGGAAACTGCGCAATGCTCACTCGTAACACTGTCATTTTATGGACTTTTGTCACCAAATTTTAAACATAGCCATTTTAAGATCTCTTCTCATGAACAGTGTAACTGTGATTTTCTTAATCTGTCCCAAACATTGCTTTCGCACACCGACTGCACCATTGTGTGCTACATGTGCGAAAACACATTTGGGGTGACATGTGAAAAATGGCAGCAATACTGTTCATAAGGAAGTGTAATAAAATGGCAATTTTGAAAATCTGGAGTGAAAATATTGAAGGGGTCATAGGCTTACGTGCGTAGGAACTGCATAGCGCCGCGGCTAAGTAAAAACAGTCATTTTGGAATTTTTCTCAAATTTTCAACATAGCCATTTTAAGACCTCTGCTCATGAACAGTGTCACTGTGATTTTCTTAATTTGTCCCGTACATTGATTCCATGCACCGACTGCGCCATTGTGCACTACATGGGGCGGAAACATTTTTTGGGTGAGATGTGAAAAATGACAGCTGTACTACTCATAAGAAGGTGTGGTAAAATGGCAATGTTGAAAATCTGGAGTGAAAATATTGAAAATTCATGAAACTTACGAGCATCGTGAGAACTGCACAATGCGCTAACGTAAAACAGTCATTTTTGGAATTTTTCCACCAAATTTTCAAAATAGGCTTCTGAGAGCCCACCTTATGAACACTGGCAGTGTCATTTCATTAATCGGTCCCAAAGGTGATTTCCACGCAGTGACTGCAAATCACCCTTCGGCCAGAATAACGCCATGACAGTGACAGCATTCATGAGAAGGTGTCCCAAAACCCCATGTTGAAAATTTGGTGCAAAATTCCAAAAATGCCTGAGATATGCAGCAAAGTTGAAAACCCTATCTATCCCATTATACAGCTTATTGGCATTTCCTCAGTTCGTGGTCGGCTTTGAAAGAGTGCAGGCGTGTTCCGGTCCACCCGAAGATCGTCGCCGAGGTCAGAGGTAAGTATGGGGTGGGGGTGGGGAGGCAGGGTGTGCAGTGGGTGGATGTGGGTTGTGGGAGGGGGCAGGGAGAAGCACCGAGGGACAGTTTTTTTTGCAGGTTTTTTAAATGATGACGGGGGCGTTGCCACGGTGGGGTGGGCTCCCAGCGTGGCACAGGGCAGGCTGGTTGGGGCGGCGTGGAGCCGACGGAGTTAGGCACCCCATTGGCCATAGCATCTGTTGCCGCTGGGGTGGGCTCCAGCGTGGCACCCTGTACTCCTCGGGGGAGGACGCGTGGAGCGGCGAGGATTAGGCACCCTGTCGGCTACATGATGAGTTGCCACGCTGGGGTGGGCACCCAGCGTGGCATGTGGAAGGCTTTTGGGGGGGGAGCGCAGCACAGCCGACAGGGGATTGGGCACCCCCGGCTATACAGTGTGTGCGTGGGGGCAGCACACAGTATGAGTGTGTGTGTCTGTGTGTGTAGGGGGAGCACGCATGAGCAGGCGATATCTTATTGCTGCTCACTGAAGCGTAGCTTCCCCTTTCAACTGTACTCCACTGCATTTTGGAGCTGTCATAGACAGCTCGAGTAGGCATTGGAGAGCTGCAGCCGCGCCTGCAAACACACTGCCTGAATTGGAAGAGGGCTGCCACACCTCCGAAAACTCGGATGATGGCACTATGTTTCTTGCACATGCGTGCAAGCAAACATAAAAAGTAGTGAACTACACAAGGCACTATACTATCTTATGTAGTGGATGCACCAAAACTGTGTTTGCCTTCCCAGACCCACTGTCAGAGACACCCCAAGATGCTTGCCTTGACATGGCAAGCAAACATAAAATCAGCACATTGAATGCCCAGAGCAAGCACAAACTGAACATTTGTGAGCTCTGAAAGCATACCAAGGCCTATTTCAACACTATTGCCACTTTTTCAGGCATAACTGGAACTGTATAACAAGAAGTATGAAACTTAAAAGTTTTTTAATTGGAGCATGAGAATTTATAAGAACTTTTTATGGTCATGTGAAGGAGCCACTATTTGGGCCAGGTTACTACTGCCCTGTTCCACTGAATTATTTGGTTTGTTGCTTACTCCCTATCTGTGTGCCTTGTATGCTCTAAGTCAAAGACTGCTCCTTTGTATGACTGTACCATTTACTGTCAATGGGGTTATGCACAAACCCAGAGCTGCAGGTGTGCAACGCGCAATGCCTGTGCATGATGGTACATGCCAGTATACTTTGCACACCACAGCCAAGTGACAAGCACATACAGCACATAGCAGAGTGCACCCAGGACACAATGTAACTACGCACCAGCCACACTGTGCGCATGCCTGGGGGAGTATCTGTGTAGCAGCATGCATGCAGCACACTACGCACATGCACAATGTGCACTACGTCACCCAGTCGTTTGGAGCAGCATGCACAGCACTAAACCACAGGCAGGCAGCCATAAACTGCAGGCAGGTAAGACAAGCACACCAGTTGCAGCATGAAATGTCTGTTGTGTACGGCCCCACTGCACAGGACATGACCGACACTGTAGCAATGACCCACAGCATTGTGCAGGAATATCCCCAACCTACTGCTGTAAAAATCAGGGACAGGGCTGGCAACATCAGGGACAAATGATCACACTCAGGAACACATCTGAACCAATGATGAGATCAGTTACAATGGGTGGCCAAAAATAAAAGGCATGTCATGATCAGCATCCAGATTGTAACATTAATGTGCGACACAGAACGGCATGCATCAAAGGCATACATTGTAGTTGCAGGGACAAAGGACATCCTGAGGCAGAATCAGGGATGTCCCTGAATATCAGGGGCATGTGAGAGGGATGCATGCTGCAGTGAAAATGCATGTGTCCACGGTGAACCCACCCCTCCTGAGCCCACAGACCCAGACGACAGTAACATATTTCCGCTCAGAATAAGGACAACAACAGTGTGCATAGCAAAAAATAACTTTAATAAAACAACGGTGTTCCACAGACAATTGCCCAACAGGCTGCACCAGCCTGTGCCACCCCATTACCTCCCTTTCATTCCTCGTCAATCTGTGAGTCCTCGCTAGACCCCTTAAGTGTGGTGTCCATGTACCAGAGCTGAATCAGAACCATCCTGAGGAGTGGGCCACAATAACTCTGTAACAGAAGCCAAAGAGGACAGTCATGAGCGGTCTGTACATGCTGGGCCACTGCTGCATACAGCTGTCACACACATTCCATGATAACACTACTGGTACATGCATTGGAGGGCTCCTCAATGGCCTGTAGTTCCCCCACGTTATCTTTATAATGCACATCCTGGGACTCCACATGCCAGGACAAAAGGTTTGGGAGGTAAAAGGGCATACACCTCCAGTATGCCACCACCACTGACATAGCACTGTCTGGCTACTGCACCTGCTGGTGCACCATCCTCTCTGAACAACCATGGTAGTCCTGCAGAGACAGAAGGAGAGGGGGACACATCACTGACACAGCACCATACCCCACAGACATACGCAGAGGACAACAGATGGTGTACAATATATGCTACCTGACACAAGGGCGACCTTGGTAGGATTGGGCTGTATACTGACATGATAGGGCACGCATCATGGTACAGGGGTACACTGCATTCATACTGCAATGGGATAGGACTGGGAAGACATGGACAGGAATGTTGCAGATGGGTATATCTGACATCTGTACACTTACCTCTGCAGGCTCAGTAATGTGCCACAGTTCCACCCATCGGAGTTGTCCTGGTATGCTGTGGATGACACCTTCCACAGAGTTTAGGGCTGTAGCCCAAGGTGTACCACCTCCAGTGCAGTTGTGGTGTGAGTGCGCTGTACAACTGCCTCCACCATTGCTGTGACCCATAGTGTACAGTGCCTGTTGGCACCTGCTTATGTGGTGTTACCTCGCCATCGTGCAGGGTCACCACCCATTTAAAGGGGGCCTTGCAGCAATGGATGCCTGAGTGGCAGACAGGACAGTGATATGAGTGGATTGCAGGGCTGTGGACAGTACACACCATGGGGCATCCCCACAGGGGGTCCAAAGGATGTAGTCAGGCCCACTGCTAAATGTACTCCTGATGGAGAGCAAATGGGAGCAAGAAAGTGCTATGAGGGCATGCTCTAGGCCTGGTATATTCATGCCACAGCTGAACATTGGGCAACTGTGGGATACACATTGCACTGAACAATTCTGCCTGCACCATTCTACGATTGCAGGGCTCTGTGACATGCTTCATCCACAGCTGGCACTATAGATATAAAGGTCACGGGTAATGTCTGTGGAAATGAAGGCCCTGTGTGCCCTGTCTTGCAATGCCGCAGGTTCCTTCCAGAAGGTTGCTGGGAACATCATTGGACTTAGCCAGTCCTCCATGTCCAGGGCCTGCACCAGTGCATGGACACCATACTACTGCATATGCATGAACACATAGCATTTCCCACTGCAGCAGGTGACATACACACCACAAAGGAGCCATTCCATGCCATGCTTGGCATACCCAGTGTACTGGGGGCAATAGATTGTACACTTGTGGTAATCCTAACACTGACTGTGGACAAGGTGGCACACAGGAACCGCAAGGGTTTCCACAGCTTCAATTGCCAGATAGTATGTGATGTGGGTAGCATCATCACCAACATGTATTCCAAGTACCTTGGGTCCTGTCATGACTCCTAGATTTTCGACAGTTCCAGGCTATGTACTCTCCTTTCAGTACATAGTAGAACCACTGGATGACTGCTAGGTGAGCATGGATATGTAGCAGGTGCAACACAGGTGGGTGCGGTGCCTCAGCATGCAAACACAGCTGTTCATTATTCACTTCCTAGGTGACAGCAGATACCTACAATGGCTATGCCCGATGACTCCTTTCCTGGTGGCAAGTGACACAGAGAAGGAGGCATACAGTGAGGCCCACAGAAAGACCCATTCCATGACTGAAAGGACTATAGGACTGCTGAAGATGAGGTTCTGGTACCTGGATCACATTAGTGGCACAGTGATGCTGGCCCCTGGGAAGGCATGCAGAGTGATCACTGCATGCACCATGCTGCACAACATGGCTGTGGACAAACTGCAACCATGCCAGACAGACAGGGTGATATCCCACAGGATGATGATAAAGGGGATGACCAGCAGTGGTGTGGTCCTGAGACACTGTCTGGCCATGTGGCATGCCATGCATTTGCGCAGGGTGCATCCTGTAGATAGAAGGGACACCACTGTGGCACCGTGATGAACCTGGTACAACCTGAGTGCTGTCATGGGTGGAGGATGACTATGTGACCATTCCTGTGGCAGTTGTGCAGGTATGAATGTGTGTGTATTCAGGGGGTGTTAGTGGCTGCATACAAGGGGGATTATGTGGCAGTGGGACGAGAGGTTTTAGTGACTGTGTATGGGGGGTACTGTGGATGTGTGTAGTTATCCTTTTGTGTATAGTATGTTTCTGATGTTCCCCTCATGATAGTGCTGTGCTGTTGTGGCTATGGCTTACTTCCTATGGGCCTGCTGCCTTTCGAGGCATATAGACCACTATGGGTCCAAATGCCTGGCCTTGGCTGTTACTTTGTCACCCCCATACATCAGTTTATTGAGCTGTGTGTCTTGCAACTGCTGTGGTTGGCCCTCCACTGGCACCTCTGGGACTCCTAGAGTGGTGGGTGCTAGTTGGCTGCTGCCTTCTGTGTGTGGCATGGGTCCTGGGGGCCAGTGGATGCTGGCTGGAGAGGGTCCTCCATGTGTGCCATGAGGCTAGCGTGACTAGTCGTGGTGGGCTGGATAGGGACATCCATGTGTGGTATGTGTCCAAAGGGGCTGGTGGGCACAAGCTGGCCAGGAGCATCCGGCCATAGCAGAGGCATGGTGTGGGCCAGGCGGGACTCGAGCTTGTATGTCTTTTGGCAGGTCAAACAGTACTTACATCATGCACAAGGGAGCCGTCTGGCAGAATTCCCCAGCTTGGATAGCGGTGAAGCATTGGGTTGGTGTCGAGCTGTGCGAGGCTGTAACAGGTGCTTTCTAGGAGAGTGGATGTGCATTTCTAGCCAGAGCCAGTGGTGCAGTAAGGGGCTTGCTTCTGTATCCACTGATGAGGCAAACATGATGGTAAGCCAACAAAGTCCCAATATTCTGGCGTGGAAGAAGGGTGAGGCATATTCACAGTGCCCTGATACTTCACAAATGTGCAACTGTGCAACAGACTTGCTCATTGGAGCTGCGTTTTAATTGATTGTTACTTGCAGCTAGTGGTCAATTGGCTGAAGGGTGTGCACTAGTAATTGTCTCTCAAATGTGGCTGTCAAGTATGGCAGGAGCTGTCATGTAGGCAGCAGCTAGCAGCTGTGCTGAAATACCTAGTTGTAGTGGCAGGAAAATCCTAGTGCGAGAAAAGTCACCAAGTGGAGTGTGGTTGAAGCAGTAACAGTGTCCCTTCGCCAATGCCATTTTGACGGTGATCGATAACAATTCTTTGAGCAATTAAAGGAGATTAAGGACTCAGAGATAAAACAGTGTTTAAGCACTGTCTCGTACACAGTTTCAAGCCCCCTTTGCCAGTCTCCTGATGGAGCTCAATACCTTGAGGTGTCCTCATCCATCAAGTAAAATACTTTAGTCCTGAAGGGGGGGCACCCACACAAGTGCAGTACATGTCAGACTCATTGAGTGATCACTCACCAATCTTCTGCACCTGGTCTAATAAACTCCTGAAACTGGCAGCCAGGGTAATAGGGGCCAGGAACTTCAGCAGGCTCATACCAGCTGACTTATGCTCTGACCTGCGAGTTGTAGACTGTGACCCTATATTCTCCTTCCCCACCCTGGACGAAGCACTGAACTACTTTACCTACTCATTTCTGTTCATGGCTAAATTTACATGCCCTGCGAAAGAAGCTAAGGGTACAGGGGAAGTGCCATAAGTGGCTCAGCCCTGGCCTTAAACAAAATGTGCAGCTCCGAGACAGGGTCTGGGGACTATAAATCCTCCGGCCACAGACCTGACTAGGAGAAGTACAGGGAGCTGAGGAATCAATGCAAAAAAGCCTCCAAACACGCCAAGGCCAAATACCTGTGGGATCTGCAGACCAATCACCTACATGATCTTAAGAAATTCTGGGGCCAAATAAATCTGCTTCTCAAGGGTGCCCCTAACACTCAGGATGGAGCACTCCTGGTTGGGGATACCCTGACCAATGACCTCTCTGCTGTAGTGGAGGCATTCAATGCCTCCTTTTCCAATCCAGGTGGACTCACTCCCCATGATCTCTCTGGTGTTTCCAACAATAGCAATGCTGCTTGGGAACAAGCCAGGCCTCAGTTTCACCTGAAACTTATCAAACCTTCATACGTACTTTCCCTTCTACTTAAAATAAACCTCACTCCTCCCCAGGACACGACCTGCTTGAACTGAGGCTGCTAAGGGCTGCTGCCCTGCTATTGCCGGCCCTGTCGCTACCCTCATCAACAGGTCCCTCCTTAAAGGAACGTTCCAACTAAATGGAAGGTAGCAACCATAGTTCCTGTCTATAAAAAAGGGCCCAGGGACAAAGTGGGGAACTACAGGCCAGTCTCCATTCTCTGCCCTCTCAAGCAGGTGCAGGAGAGATTGTTCTATAACCAATTGCAGGATTGCCTTGAGCAGCATCTTCTCCTAGCCAACATTCAGCATGGCTTTCAGAGAGGCCATGGCACTGACACACAGCCCTTATCTGGCTCACGTCAGACATCCTCGATGCCATGGACCAAGGATCCCCGATGGGGGCCCTATTCATTGACCTGTCCAAGACATTTGACTTAGTCAGCCATAAACTGCTTCTTTCCAAGCTCCAACTGCTAGGGCTACATGAGCTCTCACTTTCCTGGTTCGAGAGCTACCTGCTCAATCAAACCCAGTTCAATGGAGTTCAATGGAGAGGAACCCAATCCGGCACCAGAACCGTAGTCTCTGGGGTACCCTATGGCTCGATCCTGGGCCCCCCTGCTATTCATCCTCTTTGTCAATGGCATTGAGGGGGTCTGTGGGCTGAGTAACCTCATCCTATATGTGGACAACACTGTTGTCTACTGCAGTGACCCACTACCCAGCGTTATCTCTGCCAAACTGCAGGCCAGTCTCTCGGCACTTGAAGCCTGGTACTCCTCTAACTCACTCGTGCTGAATGATAAGAAGACCAAGGCTGTCCTGTTTGGGACCAGATGCCTTGAGGCAGCCAGGAGTGACCTGCTCCAGCTCCACACAGCCCAAGGGAAGAGAGAGTGGAGGTTATTGACAGGATTAAGTACCTTGGGATCCTCCTTGACCAGGAGCTGTCCTACAAATCTCACATTGACTCCTTAACTAGATCCATCCACCAGAGGCTTGGACTCCTCTACCAGCTGGGTAACTCTCTCTCTGAGGTTTGGTGAGCCATAGCTAACTGTACCCTTCTCCCCTTCCCTCCCTCCTCTATGGGGCTCCCCTGCTATAGTTCCTCAAGGAGGGGGAGCTAAGAAAACTTACAGTGCTCTATCACAGAGTGGCACACTTCGCTACTAATCCCCCACAGGAGGCACCACTGTGAGGCTCTTGAGGATCTCCACTGGCCCACCATACAGCACAAGCTGACCTACTCCTCTATCTGCTTGTCCTTTAAATTCACCACCACCAGCCCCCATCCACATCTGTGTGGTCTGCTCAATCCCAAGGTACAGTGCCGTGACATGAGATCTTCGACAAGTCATCCCCTCACCATACTATGGGTTTGAACTAACCAATGCAAGCAATCCTTTTGGCATGCCACTCCGTACCTATGGAACATTCTCCCAGCTAGTCTGGTTGACAAGCCCACTCTCCTTGGTTTTAAATCAAGTCTCAAAGTGTACCTGCTGGAACTTAGTCTCTGCAGCTGCAATCGCTAGCCCCCTGTCTGGACATTGACTTGTAATCAGCCTGCCTATTACTCCTCTGCCATCACTATGTTCTCCCACAACACTCTTGTGTAATAGTGTCTAATGTACTGTGTACCTGTCTAACATACTGTGAGCTTGTTGTTTCACTCTGTAATGTGCTCCATGCCCATTCCAATGTATGTATCTGCTGTAAACTACTGAAAATGGCTTTCATTGTATGTATCCACTGTAAACTACTGTAAAAAGCTTCCAATGTATTTATTCTTCTGCTGTAACTAATGCCAGGTCACCCCTGAAAAGGGGACCTCTGGTCTCAGCGGGTTTACCTGGTTACCAAAATCTAAATAAATTTGTCAGTCAGAAGATGACATCGATGGAAGGAGAGGAAGTTAAACAAGGAATAGACTCACTTACTAGATTAAGTAAACTGGGCACTGTCCTTAGGCTTGTGGATGGCTGACTTTTGTGAAAAACATTAGGCAGAATCTTGGGGAGTTCTCCTCTGGTTGATTCAGCACTGGCAAATTCAAAGGTGCCATTGACAGAGGAGATGAGCAGTCATGTTTGGGTGCAACATCCTGAGCATGATGTTGGCTTTGTGTAGCTGTTTCTTAATGTATTTGTGTGCCATTTGCTTGTCACAGGCAAGCAGGGTCACATCACTGAAAATGTGAAGATGGTGACTTTCCCACATCAGGGCAGGCTCTTTATGTGCTTGGCTCTGAATGTATACTTTATCTTGAAAGCTTAGGCAGTGGAGTATGATAGCCTGGGGTTTGCCGCCCAGTGGAGGCTGTGGTATGAGGGATTTGTGTACCCTCTCGATTAGATAGTTGGTGCCATACTCTGGTGATCCCGGTACCTGTTGTAGGAGCCTTTTGTATGAAGCTCTGCATGTTGGCACCCTCCATCTTCTCTGGCATGCCCATGAGGACCAGGTTATTCCTCCGACTTCATCCTTCCTGGTCCTCGATGCGGTCTTCCAGTTTGGCCACCTTTTTCTTGAGCTGGGCAATGGTTTTATTCTCCTGTTCTACCCAGTCCTCTACTGAGCTGATGAGGGCCTCGGTGTCTGAGACCCTCATGATGAGGCTTTCCAGGGCTGGTTTTAGGGTTTAGAAATCCTGAGCCATATCGAGCATGGCCAAATTTATAGAGGCCAGTTTGGTAAAGAAGCAGTTAAGTTTTTTGGAGGTTGTTTCTTGGCCTGTGATTACGGGTGGTGACTCCAGGGGTGTGTTCTACTTGGGTTGCTGTCAGGGGTGGGTGGACCGACCCACAGTAAATCAGCCCCCCCCCAAATCCAGTGCAGTCTGATGGCCCTGGACAAATAAGAGTCAGGTGGTATTTTGTACCGAGCCGGGTCCGTCAGCCGCAAGTCCCCTGCAAAAAGTTAAATGCCTTTTTTTGTAGTGTGCTTCAGTTAAATGCCTTTTTTTTTGGTAGTGTGCTTCTCTTTTGCTCGGGAGCCTGGCTGGCCAGCCGGCACAACACTTGATCCCACATCCTGATGTCGTGTGCCTGGCCCTTGGCATTTCTCCCATTTTCTGGCACGTGTGTACATGCAATAGTAGTGGGGGTGCAGCATTGACTCCCGAGGCAGAAGACAGAATGAACTGGCAGGCACAGCAGTGAGCCGATCACTGGCTCATGAATGAGTGCACAGGGATCACCAGAGGGCAGAGAACTCTATTGGCGACATCTAGCCAGACTGACATGCAGGCATCCTATAGCTGAATGGATGCTGCCTGTGTCAGTCCTGGCTATTGGCAGATGCGGTGGGTGGGTGGAGCTCATCTGCTCACTTTCTCTACACAGCTAGTCGTCAGTTAGAAGAAGCACCATTTGCCAATTAAATAGCGAAGATAGCATACGTGTGTCTCTCTTGTCTGTGTCTCTCATCTTCTTGAGTCAGTTCACAAAATAATCGATTTAAAATTTTTAATAATAGCTTGTGTGTGGCTGTACTGCTTGTGCTTACTTTTTAAAAACAAACATACGAGCATTTTGGAGTTTTTTTGGGCTAACTGAAAAAGTAAAAGGAGAGAGGTGGGGGAAAGGGAGAGAAGATCGTGGGTAGGGCAGGGGACAGCTCTGCAAGGCTCTTGATGGGGCCAGATATCTCACTCTTAAGTACAAAGTAAAACTAAAGTAAATCACAAAAGCTGAAAAGATTAAAAAAAAAAGCTGAAAAAAAATGAATAAATGAAGTTGTGCTATTACAACACACGTGGTTAGGTTATCAAGCCGTGTCTGCTTCGCTTTCTCTGTGAATGTCAACTTAAAGCCTACAAACTAAGTACTGCAAGTGCCAGAATTGTAATAAAAAAAATGGCTAACTAGAAAAGAACAAATGGGGAATAGGAGAGAGAAAAAAATCAGATCAGACAGATAGTCACCATTAACCTGGCAGGTTGGAAGGAACTTGAAAGCTTTGAGTGCTCACTGTTGCTCACTCTGTGCCTAAGTCTATCTCTCCTGTGTTTCTTTTTAAGTTAGCATTGCTTTTTGCCTGAATTCTGCAGCAGGTATCTTAATTAAAAAAAAGAACAATCAGAAAGACTCAGAGTCAATTAGTTTTAGTCCCCCCATTCTCCTGTGTGAAGTGACTGGAGTGTTGTACTTTGTCTTGCCTGGGAGGCATTTATAAAAAAAAGTGTGAGACCACTACCAGCTGCTGTTGTGAATACATTACACAGATTAACTGCTCAGACCATTGCTGTTTGCTCATTGTCAAATTAAAAAAAAAACTACATAAAGGAAAAAGCATTTTTGCCTCAGTAAAAAAATCCAGCTACAGTTGTGGAAGAGGGAGTGTGGCTGTGAGGCTGAGCCTGTACTGAGTGGGTAGAAGTGCTTAGGAACAACTGAGAGGACTACATACATCTGTGGTGTTCCAACAGTTGAGAAATATTTCCTGTAATAAAAAAAAAACACAAAAAAAAAAACAACTAGCTATTGTGCTGGAAGGGGGCGTGCGCCTGTGAGGCCGAACCTGTACGGAGTGGGAACAACTGAAAGGACTAAATAAAAAGATAATATCTACAGGCAAAACAGTTGTGTGTGCTGAGGAACTTGGGAACAACTGAGACGACTAAAAAGAAAACACATACTGGAAAAAGTATTTTTGTGTATAATTAAAAAAATGGAAATGTTCACCAGATAGGGCGAGGCGGCGGCAGAAATGGGGAAAAGTATGGGGAAACGTATGGCACAAACAACACAGCAAAGTCTAACTGGTAAAAGACCACTTGCTGGGACTTCATCCGGTAGCAGTAGTGGTTCTTCCATAGTGCTGTGCAAACAGACAGGAAAGGTCAAATCTGCCTTAGTTAAAACTAAAGGAGTAGTCAGCACCACAAGGAGTGGCAAGCCAAGATATGGTACCTATGTGTACTATAGTACCAGTACATATTTAAATGAAACAGAGGAGGAGGAGAAGAAATCTAGTTCTGATGAGAGTAATGATTATGAAATGGAGGATGCAGACAAGGAGGGAGAAAAGCAGAAACAAATAGAAAGCCAGAATGAGGTAGAGGTGGCAGTTGCTCAGACGCAGGACGAATGCGATGATTTGGACTTGGATGACATGGGCAATTTGGGCATAAGCAGTGCGGTGCAGGTGCAGGAGAAACAAGATGAGTGGGAAGTGCATTCAGAGTTAGGTTCTGTTACTGGCCTGGAGGAGCTGTTGGATGATGAGAATGGTGAAACAGAGACAGACCATGATGAGCAGCTTCCCAGTGTTGAGAAAGAACAACATAGAGGAAGTGACAAAGGAGGACAGTATAGCATGCCTGGTAATAAAAGAAAAAGGTGACATCTTATGTGTTGTCTTACTTTTCTCTGGCTGCCAATAATGAGTTACGAGCAGTGTGCTGTATATGTAAAAAGACCACCAGCAGAGGGAGCAAAAAATGTGCTTAGGGTACCTCAGCATTAAAAAGACATTTAGAGAGATGTCATCCATTACGTCTCAGGTGTGATTTTTTGGTCTGAGAGAAAAAAACAACATGCAGGCAGAGTTAAGTCAGACTACACCTGCACCTGTTATATCAAGTGATAGCAGCAGCCCTGCTGCTTCAGTTGTACTGTCAACTCTTTCTCAGTCTTCTTCTAGAATAAGTACTACAAACAGTCCCCTTTTGCCCTTATCATCATCCAGCTCTCCTAATGTTGGCCATCTGAAAACGTCAACAGCTAGAAGACAACTCACGATTTCAGAAACAATTGAACTTAAAGCTAAGTACCAGCGTACTCATCCTGAGGCAATTGCTATAACAAAACTAATTTCAGAGATGATAGCACTGGACTTACAGAATTGTGGAGCATGTAGGATTCAAAAAGCTTTTGAATCACCTGTCACCACGATACAGTATTCCATCCAGGAAATATTTCTCGACTGTTGCAATACCGCAGATGTATGATTTAGTAAATGCTAAACTGAAAAATGCTTTAAAAGATGCAGTTGCTGGGATTGTCCATCTGACTACTGACATATGGACAAGCTGCCAGCCAGAACCATATATGTCACTGACTGCGCATGGGGTATCATTTACTCCCTGTAGTGACACTGACAATCCCCCTCTGAAACTGGCTTCCCTTCGCATCCAGTATATCCTGCAGAATCGCACAGCTTCAAACATCCTGGATGAGCTCAATAGAGAGATATAGTACTGGCTGACATCACAAGGGCTTTCTGTAGGTTTTATTGTGTCTGACACTGGTTCAAACATAAAGAAAGCATTTTGTCTGATGGGGGCTTTGTCCACATTCGACGTTTTGCACACTACCTACATTTGATTGTGCATGCATTTATGGAAGAGGACAGAGATATAAAGGCTCTCACATATGTGGCAAAACGAATATGCACAGATTTCAGCCATTCCTGCAAAGCACGCCAATGTCTTTGGGCCATACAAGAAGAGCATGGACTGCCTCCTAATACACTCATCCAGGATGTTGCAATGAGGTAGAACTCTACATTTTACATGTTCCAATGACTGCTGGAGCAAAAAAGGGCTGTAAGACAGTATACACTAGAGAATAGCATAGGGGATGCTGATGTGTACATTAATCCTCAGCAGTGGACTGTTTTAGAACTTCTCATCAAGATCCTGCAACCCTTTGAGGAAATTACTAGGGAAGTGAGTTCCAACAGTGCCACACTCAGCCAAATAATCCCATTGATCAAGATTCTTAGATTTCAGCTGAATGCAATCAGGGATGAGTTGGAAGGTACAACAAGCCAGTTTCAGATGGGGAAGTCTAGTGCAACTGAAAGGGACTTGCCACCCAGAAAAAAAAGACATAGTACATAGAATGATTAAAAAAGTCAGAGACGATGAGAAACTTGGCGAAATGCTCACGGCAGAACATTATATTATTGCAACAGTACTAGACCCATGGTACAAGATGAAACACCTCTCACAGTACGACCCAAATGTGTTCCGAAACTGCAAAGAGAAAATCATTCAAGAAGTAGGTTTTTTTTTTTTTTTTTTTTGGAATTGCATTTATCCCTCCTATACGCTCTCCGTGCAACTATTTCAGGAGCCCCAATGAAAGACTGCCTCCACTCCTCCATCTACCTGATCCTGCAGTCCATCCCCCATGGAGCCACAGATAATCCCCCCGGGTGGGGACAAGGTGAGGTGGAACACCCCGACAATCAGCTTTCGTTGGGAGACCCCAGGACCAGGCAGGCGGGAGCAATCAGGAGTCTGCCTCAGGGCTCCATCTACCTGGAGCTTGGAGAGTTGTTTTTCCCTTTTCTTGTGGACAGTGGTGCATGCCCAACATCATGGCATCACTGCCTGATGTCGCCAATCCCCCCCCTCAAGTGTCAGCTCTACACTTGCCAAGCCTCAAGCCTCTGCTAGAGGCCGGTCAAGCGCTGAGCAAGGACCCCCCTCCCAGGAGAGAGCTGTCCTCAGGACACTCAATCTTCTCCCTTCTCTGCTGACCCCCGACAGCCTGGGCTCATTCGAACCTGGGTTGCTGGCATGGAGTGAGGTGTGGCGTCCAGCACCTCAACCCTCAGCACCACTGGGCCAGCTATAGAAGTAGATTTGTTTTTGAGAAAAAACATGACAGTAGATGCAGCCCCCTCATCCATTCCTCCTGCACCTTCACAGCTCTTTCTTTTCAGTCAGACTACAAAACAGTCAGTTGCTGCCATTCGTTCTACACCCAGCAGTCATCTTTGGGGTCACTTGGATGCTGTCATCCTGGAAAAATCAGCCCTTCCTTCTCCATATGTCACTGCTTCTGTCCAGGCCATGGTTGACTGTTATTTAGCAGAAAAAGGTATTGAATGGAATGAAGATCCCATTAAGTACTGGCAAAGCAAGGAGCCTGTACGGCCTGCACTTGTGCAGGTAGCCTTGAAGTATATAGTCTGTCCCTCAACTAGTGTATTTTCAGAGCGACTCTTTAGCTGTGCAGGAAATGTGGTAACAGATACATGATCTAGGCTACTACCAGAAAATGTTGCAAAGTTAATATTCTTAAAAGTAAACCTTCCATTGACTGGTTACAGCTATGACCCAGAGGCAGCAAATACATTTCGCAGTGACCTCAAAGATGACTACTTGGAAGAGTAGAAAGATCACCGTTTCTTCAGAAAAATAAATTAATACTCGAGTAAGCCCATATGTGGCCTGCACAATTTTTGTACCTGATGGCACAATGTTTTCAACATGTCATAACAGACTTTGCTAATTTTTGGATTGTCTGACCCTGATGGCACACATTTTGCATTTTGTCCTAATAGACTTCTTTCATTTTTGGACCACCTGAAGTTGGGACTTATGCACAATGTTTTCAGCATGTCTTCCTCACGTGCTTTGCTAATTGTTGGATTGCCTGAACCTGACGGCACACTTTATGTCGCATGTCCTCATGGACTTGTGTAATTTCTGGACTGCCTGTAGTTGAGACTGATGGCAGAATGTTTTCAGTATGTCCTAATTTCTGGATTGTCTGAACATGATGGCACACATTTTTCAGTATGTACTAATGGACTTGCCTAATTTTTGCATTTTTGGATTACCTGAATGTAGGTCTCTGCCCACTCAGCACAGGCTCGACCTCACAGCCACACTTCCCCTTTCAACACAGTAGCTAGGTCTCTGGATTCCTAAGGACATGCAGTTATTTTTTTGGTAGGGGTCCCCTAAATGTGTCATCAGTTTGGGTGGGTGGGTGGAGAGACCCCATGCCATAGAAAATAACTGCATGACTCTCAGTGGAGCAGAGAAGAAACTGGAAGAACAATACCAAACTGATATTTGTTAGCAGGAAGTAGGCTGTTGATTAGCTAAAACCGGCAACTTATCCAATAGGTAAGGAAATGGGCAGATTGGGTGGGCCAAGCGGTCTTTATCTGCCATTAAATTCTATGTTTCTGTGTTTCTATGATATGTCTATTGTATAATGTGTGCTACTAAATGGGAATGGGATTCCTCCTCTGAGGCCAGACAGGTCAGTTAACAGTTTACGGTTGCAGCACTAGTACTACTGACTCTGAGACAGGGAACAGACACAGGTCAACTGCATGACTGCCATATTCAACTTACCAGCACATCAGTGCTATAAACTCACAGTTTTCATATCCTGAAATGCTGACTACAATTATATGTGTGTGTCACAAATGTCAGTCTTAATTTCTGCAATTATATAGCAGATTTGCAGTTTTCGTCACATTTTACGAAAGTTTCTGATTCGAATCAGAACTTATCAGGACTTTGGCCTGGATCCTGATCCTGATAATAAGGGTCAGGACTGTTTCAGGTCCACCCAACTCTAGTTGCTGTGGCGCTGAGCGCATGGCGGGATTGATGGTGCATCTGACGAGTGATTCAGGTCCATTATGGAAATTTCTCCAGCACTCATCTTCAAGATTTTTGAAGATTTTAAGAACAAATTCATTAGAGTACCTCATGCTTGAACAAACTCCATGAGAAAAATCCAAAAACAACTGAATTATCCACGTTTATTTTGCTGAGGTTTGGGAGCTGAGGGAGGGCAACCTCTGTAGCGGAACACATCACGTGACTACTGGGCCAGCTACTTCTACCCTGTTCCACTGAGTTTATTGGGTTTGTTGTTTACTTCCTATCTGTGTGCCCTGTATATTTTTAATCTTAGACTGCTCTGTTGTATTATTTTACCTGCCCTGTCTCACTGAATTTGTAGGTTTGCTGGTTACTACCCATCCGGGTGCCCTGTATGTTTTAAATCACAGTTCATGTTCTAACTTGTGCCCCTGGCTTAATTTAAAGTTAGCACTTTCTCATTCAATTACACCAATGGTCTCCTAAAATAAGTCCTATGACGCTTTAATTAGTAAGCTACATCTCATCCATCTTATCACTGACACGACCCAACCTTCATCCAGTGGCGGGAGACACACTATCCTGGACTGAATGCTCTCAAACAAACAAACAGAATCCTATCAGAAGACATGCTGCCTGACACTCTGAGTGACTACTCCCCCACTTAATACACTTTGAAAGTCAGAGATCCCAAAGCCCCTCCAAACATTATCATATTGCAGGACCACTCTCACCTTGACTTCCCCTCCCTCATCTGTGCCTCTGTGAACCATTGCTTATTGACTGGTACCCAATCCTCCCCTCCAATGAGATCAACTCTGCCCTTGGTCTGCTTCAATCCTGCCTATCTCTAGTTCGGGATAAACTAGTTCTTCTCACTGAGAAAAGGGTTAAAGGGATCCCCAACATGGGTTAAAGGGATCCCCACCAGGTGACTTCATAGGGACATCCTTTCCTTGTTCAAAGTCAGGGACAAACACTGGTGGGACTTCAAAGCCTCCTCTCACATGACAGACTGGATTGTATATTATTATTTATTTATTTATTTATTGAATTTTGATGACCGGGTAGGCCCGCTGGGCCCCGAAGGTCCCTTTTTCAGGGGCGACCTGGGAATAATGGTACAGACATAATGAACTTAATGCAGTTACATAACACGGGAAATCATGGATATACAGTATTCGGCTGTTTACACACAGCAGTAGTTATTAGGGTATTGTATATCATATTGGTAAGTTGTATAGGCAACTGCATAACAAATGCAAGAGGGCTACTCACCTTGCCAAGAGTTTATTCTGCTGTGAACAATTAACTGCCTCTGCAAGGAACCCCAGGGGCTTCTGGGGCCATATTAAGGGCCTCCTAGGGTATCTGTCAAAGAGTAATACTAGTGAGTTGCTAATTGATGGGATCCACTGTAATGACCCCCAAACCATTGCTAACACCTTCAAGTCTCACGTAGTGGAACCCTTGACCCTCGTGGCTATGAGCTCTGCCTTGCTGTATTCACCCCCACTCCTCATAACCCACCCTTTCGCTTAAAGCTGATGTTTCCTGGGGAATTCCTCATTGTTAAGGTCCCTCCCCACTGGTGGCAGCACATGACCTGATGGAATCCTACCCAGATTACTACACCTTGATGCCACTATCCTAGCCTCCCCATATTGCCTATTTTTAATTTATCCCTCTCCTCTGGTACTGCCCCTGGTTACTGGAAAAATGCTAAAATACTGTGGTCTTCAAAAAGGGAGAGACCTATTATGCTACTTCCAATCCTCAGTAAATTGCTTGAAAGGGTAGTAGCTTCCAAACTGACTGAATTTCTTTTGACCCATAAGTGTCTCTCACCTAACCAAAATGTGTTTAGGAAGGAACACAGTACCACCACCAACCTGATCTGACTAACGAGTGACATTAAATATGCCATAGAAAATAGCTCCCTTACTAGAGTCATTTTCATATACCTCTCTGAAGCATTTGACTCTTTACCATTTACTGCTCCACTCAAAATTAATTTCTATGGGTCTCTCCCATCATTCTGTCTTATGGCTCTTGAACAATCTCTCTGGTAGATAGCAGTATGTCCATTTCAATAATGTTGTCTCTTCCCTCACCTCTGTCAATCTAGCTGTACCTCAGGGTTCCATACTTGGTCCCCTACTCTTCTCTATCTTGGCAAATAACCTTCCCTTTACCCTATCACACTGCTCCTCAATCATGAATGCAGATATTGTCCTATATTATAGATCTTCCTGTTCTTCAAAGTTAATACTTAGTTACAGAAAGAGTTCTCCCTGGTCTAGGCATGACTCACTAGAAATAAACTGGTCCTGAACTCCTCAAAGGCCCAAGCTATGCTATTCAGGTCTCAAGCTAGGCTCAGGTCCTGTACTGAACCTCTCTGTCCAATGTCAGGACAGATCTTCCTTTCCACAGTGGCAGATTTTAAACACCTAAGTATCACTGTAGACCCTGTCTTGGATTTCTCCCTCCACGTCTCCCTGGCATAAAAGACAGTCAACTCCAGACTTGATCTTGCACAATGTGCCAAACACTCCTCATACCCAAGGCCAGGTTTGCTATCTCCCAGGGTGTCCTCCTCCCCTGATGTCAGTATGGCCAGCAAATTTCTTCACATGTCTCCAAAGCATCCCTTAACAAGTGGGAGGTGACCTACAATGCTATCTCTTGCTTCTCCTTGTCCTCCCTGCGCCTTGCACACCATTGCTTCCTGTATGCCTCCCTTGGGTGGCTCTCCCCTTGTGCATCCCAATCTTACTTCTCTAGGGTGTTTCATTGTAAAGGTTCTAAGATCCCCTGCTCTATCCATTCCCCTCCCTCCTGCACCTCACCATGCCTACTTGCTCAGATCTGCTGATGCATTCTTCTGCCATGTTCCCCAGTACTCTACCAAGATGGAAGAACAGACCTTAACTGTCTTTGCACTGAAATTCTGAAACTCACTTTCACTCAAAATGCGTAGCCTTCCCATGATTGGGTTCTTCAAAAGTGCTCTCTTTGAGCACCTGATGGGCTTGTCCTTCTGTCACTGATCTGAGTAGCACCCAAGCATCTTCCTTGCATACTGTTAAAGGGGAAGTCCTCTCAGTCTATTTTCTGTATACCTGTGTAGTTTGTAGCATGAACAATGATTCCCTTTCTTGTATCCCCCTAATGTCATCCTAATTTAAATTTAAATGAGATTTCTTCATTCTGTTTTGCCCTGGTGTGAATACCTGTTTGTCTCCGTTCCAAGGGTCATCACCCCACTCATTCAAGGCATTATGGGAGCAGTAGAGTGGCACATTCCCAGAGGGCCTGGGTGCAAGGCGATGTTACAGGGACCCTCTCCAGTTCTGAATACACATCAAAATTATGATTTGGACCCCTCAAACCTCATGAGCCCTGGTGCCACTACACCCCCTGCACCCTTGCAGCTACACCCCTGCATGGGAGTTGATTATGCATACATGCACAAGCCAGCAGAAGTTATACTCTCAATCTGTTCTGTTAAATGTCTTTTGAAGTCCCTGTATTCTCTAAAAGCATTTTTTTCTAACTCGGATATACTTTAAACTATGGAAAAGAACAAGGCACTTACTATGCCATGAAAAGTTTCAAGGCCAGCATAAGACAAGAACATAGGAACTGCAGAGGCTAGCAGCAACACTGACTACTACAGTGTGACTAATGCAGGCTTTAATCCCAAAACATCATAAACGTCCAGGACATCTCCCACGAGTCAGGTCATGACCTTGCAATGGAGTCAAGCAGCTTTTCACACCAGACTTAAGTACAGTACCTTCATATTTACATTTAAATCCTGGTGAAATTAAGAGGGTGCAATACAGGAAATCATTGGGTGTGCCTACAAACTACACAGGGAAACAGAATAAAAGGCTGAGGGGACTTTCCCTTTAAGTATTCTGTTTGTTCTTTGCTTGATATTTGTAACCCCAGCTGCCTTGAGTAAGCATAGTTGGTTGATTTATTTCATACATTGATTTTGCAACTGTAATATGCTTTATTGTCTTTGATGTTTGCTATAGTGTTGCCAGACCCCCTGAATATTATTTGCACTATCTACTTCAGGTGTTTCACTGTTCATACTGATGTACTCTCACAGGCCGTACCTGAAAATAAGCATTTACTTGCCTAGTGTACCCCATGTGTCAAGCTAACACTAAAATAAATAAACTATTTTTTATATTTCAAGCAACATAACTGTAGTCATTCATCATGATTGCCTCCTGTTTCTCAGTAGTTATATAACATGTGAGATCCCCTCTCTCATGTATCTATCTAAGCTTGCCATGAACTAATAAACTAACTTGCTTGGCAGGTTATTGCTTCCCCCTCCACTCTTTGTGTGAAGAAATGTTTTTTCTTCTAGCTCACCTGAATTGCTCCCCTAAATGTTGGCAGAGCTGGATGGGATTTACCCTAGGGTGACGAGAGATACTGGATAAGTGCTAATGAGTCACTGGTGATCCTTTCTGGAGAATCAGTAGCAACAGGTGTAGTGTGTGTGTGTGTGTGTGTGTGTGTGTGCGCGCGAGGACAAAGAGGAGACAGTTATAGTTCCATTACACAAAGGGAATGATAAGGAAAATCCAGGAAACTTCAAGCCTGTGAGCCTGACATCGATAGTGGTGAAACTTCTGGAAACAGTTATTAAAGAGGGGGTAGTTGATTTCTTAGAGTAAAAGGGCCTAATGGATAGGAACCAGCAGGGATTCACTAAGGGCTGGTCATGCCAGACTAACTTTATTGACTTTTTTAATGTAGAGACACAAATGGCAGATGGGCCAGGCAGGGGATATACTGTTACTCAAAAGAGATGAAGCACACATGATTTTCAGTATGATCAGCCAATTTATTAAATGCATTCATTAAAAACTGATATGTACTCCAAAAGTACTGAGAACCCAAACCATGATCACAGAATACAGTGCACAAAAAACATAGCTCCCTGAGCTCAATGACCATAAGATAAAGTGCTCACATATATTAAAGTGAACTTCAAAAAGGTGTACAAAAAGGCATGTAGCCTGTACTGATACTTGTCCAGCCTGCTAGAACTGAACCAACCCAAGATCCAGCATCTGCTCCCCTACGTAGCAAGGTTCGCTACCTCTTCATGGGGGAAGAGGGGCAGGTGGGCATGTGGCCTCCGGGGGATGTACTATACCTTGATTTTATTAAAGCCTTGGTGGCACACAGGAGACTGGTTCAAATGGTGAGTTATCTGGGGATAGGGGAAGAAATAGCTAGATTGATCAAAAACTGACTGATAGAAACCAAGTGGTAGTTCTAAATGAGACATTCTCCGAGGAGATGTGGCAGTGACTATTGGGGTACCACTGGGGTTGGTCATGGGGCCACTCCTGTTTAATGTGTATAACTGTGGTATAGGAGAGGGTATCCAGGCCAAGATAAGCCTTTTTGCAGATGATACCAAGCTCTGTGGGACTGTCAACAGTGAAGAGGGGATTATGATTATGAGACAGCATATAAGGAGACTGAAGAAGTGGTCCAGTGTTTGGCAGTTGTAATTTAAGGACAAAAAAAGCAAGTTGATGCACATTGGAGGGAAAATTCTGAACAGTGTACTATATTGATGGATCACTGATAGAGAGCATGGAGGAGGAGAAAGACCCAGGGGTGAAGATCAGCAGTACCTAAAGCAACCTGCTCAGCATAACAGGGCATTTGGGATAGCTGACAGAATGCTGGGGTGCATGTGGTGGGGAATTACTAGCAGCATAAAGGAAGTGGTATTGCCTCTGCATAGATCACTGGTGAGACTATATCTGGAATACTGTGTCCGGTACTGGAGTCCACACCTAAGGAAGGGATTGATTAGAGACAGTGTAACGAAGGGTCACAAAGATAATCCACAGTCGACAAGGCAAGGCATAAGATGAGAGACTGAAAAGTCTCAACATATGTTCACGGAGGGGGACATGACAGGGACTTTAAAGTTTATGAAAGGGTTAAATACAGTGGACACAGCAAATCTGTTCAGATTAAGAAACAGCACATCCACCAGAGAGCATGTGCTCAAGCTAGAGGGGGGAGATTCAAAAAGGGCATTAGGGAGTATTTCTTCAGGGAAAGGGTGGTGAGTGAGTGGGTGGTACAGATATCCTGACATAGTTGTGGAGGAATACACAATAATAAGATTCAGGGGGAAGTAGGACACATATAAAGGAGTTACCAGTCAGGAAGTGGAAGGAGGGAAGGGATGACTAGGGGGAAGAAACTAGACTAAAGCATTTACAAGTAGGGAATATTGGAACTGACCAGATGAACTGCTCAGGTCTGTGTCTGTCAGTCACTTTTTTATGTTTCTATGATTTATGTCGCTTGTTACATCCTCTAGTTAGGTTGCAGCCCCTGTTAGTTAAATGCATCATTAAATCCATGTACCTGACACTTGAACAAGCAGTTTCATATTCAGTTTTAAAATGTTTGGGCCCTGATATTCAAAGGTTAGTGCCCACACTAACAAAAAGGGTACTGTGGGAACTAACCTGGATTTGTGTGAGCACTCCAAGCTGTCCCATTTTCAGAAGCCATGGGAGCACACTTCAAACTCAGCAGCACCAAAGAGCTAAAATGCTACTGCGCCCATGCAAATGAGGGGGGTCTCCTCATGCATACAGACACAGTGCTATATTCAAACATTTGTGGTGGCAGTAAACAGCTCCCCAAGTGGTGCTTTTTACTGCCACTGAATACCATGGCCCAGATATTCAAATTGCGCCCAAAAAGTGCACAATAGCAGGAGCAAGCGCAAGTCCATTGCGCCCATGCGTAAGAGGCATGATATTCAAAAACTGAGCCGGCCAAACTGCGCCTACAGCCAACGACTGAATATCACACCACCTGCACCATAGCGCAACGAGGGAGGGGAAGCTGAGCAGATCAGATGTGCCATAGTGCAACAAAGGATGTTCAGCTGAACAGTCCAGAGGCACCATAGCGCAACCAGGGATGCCCCCCCAGCAGCAGGGTGGCAATGCAACTGCACAACCATGGAGGTAGGAGCCCACTACCCTTGCCACAGATGGGCAGAGGAACACACAGCAGAACAGACATCGTCCCCCCACACCCCATGCACTGCACAACTGGGGAGGGCTGGAATAACCACTGGCCCTTGGAGACAAGCAACCAACCCACAGCCGGGCCATGGTGCCCCATCACACCCCCCGGCAAGCTGTGACTGGCACACAAGGAGGGCTGACCACCCCATGCCACACCATCCCCCCAATGCAGAGCACACCCTGCACCGTGACCCCCAGACACCCTGCCCAGGAGCAGCGTCCACCACTGCAGGAAACCCCATGCATGCCACCACCCCTACTGTGACAATGCAACCCTGTGCACCACAGAACCATGCAAGGCAACCCCACCACGAGCACGCATCAGCGGGTGGCAGCACACAGCGATGCAACAACGGCATACACAGTGCCACCATGCACAGCCCTCCTGAGGTACTGCTGAGAGACCAACCATGCGTTGGCACATGAGGTACCCCACACGGGACAGGGCATGCCCCAGACCCCACCACCAGTGGTACAGCACCCTGCACACTCTCCCAATGACACACCCCGACCCAGCACTGGCCACAACAGCCAGCACAGACACCCACAGTGGTGCGTGGAAGCATGAACCACACCGGATGCCAAACAGTGCATGGACAGACACCCACCCATACCTAAGGGCACAACAACACAGGGACGCAGTGGCGGGGCATCCAAGCCCCCAGCGTGGGCCCATGTAAACTGTGTACACATTACCCGCAGTCCTCCATGGCACTGGAGTACCAGCCACCCTGTGCAGGCACTGTGGACCTGTACGCCACCAGCATTTTCCCGGAGCACAAGTCACAGACAGTGGTGCACATCCCCTGCAACACACACAAGCCACAGCATGGAGGTGGGTCAACAACTGTGGAGGCCACAGTGTCACCCAAAGCAGACATGCACCACACCAGAGACAGGAGACAACCCAGCATTGTGATGGGTACAGTGGCTGCCCTGCATGGACAGTCACCACTGACATGCCAGCAGACCGTGCAGGTCACAGACATGCATGGGTGTCAGCTGCACAGGCCATGGATGGGCTGACAGGGGCGCCATGGATGCATAGCATGCACCATGGACCACTGCACACAGTCATCCAGTGCACAGGGCACAACACACACACCAAAGACACTGACTGATAGCCACCCCCACACCATAGTCACCTCCACACGGACACACACACATACCCATGATTGCATCACCCCTGACGCCATGCACACCACTGCAGCTGAGCACCTATTGCCCGCTGCAAATCAGAGACCACCACAATATTCATATCAAAATGACTGTATTAAAACAACATATAAAAGGTAACTATGTACAACAATATATACAAGGTGGGGGGGAGGGCCACAAACAAGGTGGGGGTGGGTAAGGGGCAGGGGTGGACAAATGGGACAGGAAAGGAGGGGTGTGAAGGTGGGCCCAGGGGGTAGGGGATATCAGGGGCAGAGGGACTTTTAATGGGAGCGCCGCTCCCCGTTCTGGCTTCTCCACTGCCTGTGCCTCCTCAGGACCCCGGTCTCGCCTATCTGGCGAAGGATATCCAGGGACGCCCTCGCCACCTGTAGGATCTCCCACAGTGCCTCCCAGATGTCATGGAGCCGGCGTATACCTAGGACAAGGGAGCACAGTCAAAAGGTGTGAATGCACAGCCCCATACAGCCCACCCACTGTGCATGGCATACGGCCCTGGGACATACCTCTGTGATGGTGTGTGACCACCCACATTGATCACGTCCACATGACCTGCCCACCCAGGCGCATACAGCCATGCAGAACACTGCACACACCCACCAGCCAAGTCATGCACAGCACCACCATGGCTGCTTAGTGACATGGCTATGTGGTGCAAAGGCAGTGGCACAGCCATGTACCCGGTGCACGCATGGACCACCATCGACGCAATCCCAGACATTCATTGCCACTGGACAGTGCTGACTGTAACAAGTTGGGGGCATGGCAGTGGTGTCGATGGATGGTGGCCATACCCCGCTGCCCACCCTGTTACACAGCATGCGATAGTAATCATGGAGGTATGGCACTCACCATCATCAGACCGGTCCCTTGGGCACTGTGGACCCTCGCCCCGCCTGGCGTCCATCTCCTCCTCGTTGCGCCACAGCTCACGGGCCAGGCGCTGCTCCTCTGGGCCTGTGGTGCAAACATGGAGAGAGGAACATCAGTACAATCCTGTAGCAAAGCCCCCCTGCTCCCAGGTGTGTGCCCTCCCACCCAGCCAGACCCACCCACCCCACACCTTGATAACACCACCACAGCCAACACCGGATGGTCCCTCCCCCATGTGCTGGACACATACAACCGTGATACCCATATGGAAGAAAAAAGTGTGTTGTCGTAACACCTACCTGGCCGTGGCACCGTGCCCCTCCTGGCATGTCCCCGCAGGCGGGCTAGCAGCTCCGGCTCCCTCTGCCGCAGGTCCCCATACCTATGGCGGCACTGCTTAGTACTTCTCCCCATCCAGTGGCCTCCTCCAGTGCAGTAGCCACTTCCTCCCACACCTGACTCCTGGACCTGTCCAGGGGTTCCTCCCCAAACAGTGGTCCATGGTGTGGCTCCACTATGGCCACTAGGTTGGCCAGTTCCACCTGCGTCCATTGAGCAGCCCTCCTATGCACCATTTTCTCTACTCGGTCTACAAATATGGCACTCTGCAGTGCAGCTCCCCACGTGCAGATGCTGCGCGGTACAGTGCTGCCATTCCCTATCTCACTGTCACCGAACAGCGCAATAGTGGTGCACCCATGCCTGATGCATGGCGCCTAGGGGCAAAGGTCAGGCACAGGGTCAAGGGTCTCTGGCGCACGGACATGCACAGTGCCATTGTAACCCAATGCGTGTAGCGCGATTGGCTGCCTGTGTGCTACCACCAGTAGCGGCCTACCACGCTGTTGCCCGGTGCACCTATGATGGCCCAGTACCACAGTGCCATGTAGGTGAACATCGCTATAGCGCCACTGGCACAATGGTGGCCATGCCCTGCATTGCTTCCCATGCACAGCATGTCAGCTGCGCGGCAGATGCCTGCATCAGCAACCCGGGCATATGCAGTGAGGTGTGTACTACGCATGTCACAGAACTGCGCCATTGGCTCAGCACATTCAACACAATTGTGCAAAGCGCAACAGCGCGATGTTCAGTCGTCATATGCAAAACAGCTAATCAGCCATGCAATGGCGCAGCACTGCAATTTGCATCCACTTAAAGTTGCACCTCGCCTCATTTGCATGGGTTGCACTATAAAAGTGCGACATTGGGCTGCAGTGGCCATAGTCAGTTACTGCAGTCTATTGGTGAGTTGCATGCTGTTTGGGAGTGTGGACTGTGGATTTAGGGACATGCATGGGTCTGCACAGTCACAGGTAACAACTACCATCCTTACAGGCTAAATAATGACCGAGCAAGTTGTGGGAGAGGAGGAACACAGAGTTGGGAGGAGGAGGAGGCCTAATTTTACCAAGGCTGAGACTGAAGCCCTGTTTGAGGCCTACCTGGATCAGGAGCTGCTTCTCAGCGGATGGCAGGGAACACCTCAAGCCCGTGCTGCTGCATGGGAGGAGGTGGTATGTGCTGTGAACATTGCATGGCAGCCACCAGTGCTCCGTGCAGAAGTGCAAGAAGAAGATGGGCACAGACAGGAGGAGGATAAAGGAGAAGGTGGCAGCCATCAGGGCAGCATGAGCTACGACAGGTGGGAGACAGCCGGAGGTGGTACACCTGACCCCACAGAAGGAGAGGATTGCTGGAAGCATGCAGCATTGTGCCATTGAGGGTGTTCCAGGTGGTGGCTTCCAGATGGGTGGTGGCCCATCACTGCATAGAAAGTCATGGTCTGTCTATGGGGGGGCAGGGTAGGTCACACGCAGTAACACGCGACTTTGTTTTCCCTTACAAATCCTGAGCATCTGCATGGGTCAGTGGTGGTGGGCCTGTCCACTGAGGACAGTCAGCTGGAGATGGAGGAGGGCCCATCCACCTCCACAGGTATACGTGGCTCAGTGCGACAGTGGGCCTGCCTGACTGTCCACACTGATGTTGTTGTAACAGGTGCGGAGGAAGCCCTGTCTGTGTCCCAGTGTGACAGCATCCATGGATGCCAACATGCTGTGACACAGGCCGGTGCCGAGTCCGTCACTGATGATGATGTCGCTAATGGCATGGGCAGTGATACGTGTGTGCCCTGGGATGGCCACACATCAGGTAACATCGCTGCCATGACTGTGGGTGGTGCTGCCGTGGAGGCCTGCGTGTCAGCACAGTCCTAGCCTGTGCCTGTCAGTGCCAGTGGGGCAGCACTGGTGTTTGTTCAGGACAGTGGGACTGTTGTGGCCACTGCGGCAGCACCACTGATCCCTGGGGAGTGGCAGCCAGAGGGGCAGCATCAGCGGTCGGCCAATGGGCTTGGGGGTACAGGGTCCAGCGGTGATGTCTCTGCACTGCCTGGGGACATGCCCAGACCTGGTCCTGGTGCGCAGCGCCCACCCTCAAGGGGTGCTGAGCATCAGGGCCGCGCACACCCTGAGGGATTTTTCACTTTTTTTTTACTGCCAAATCAGAGTATTCTATTTTTATGATGCTACATGTACACAACATGTGCATCCCTCGCCTCGCCTCCTCAACAGGTCACCGTAAACCAAATATTGTAAACCACAGTTCTTTTTTTTATAAAATGTCAGGGTAAAATCATATAATCTAGTTGGTTCTTGTGTGACCTTGTTATATTACTGCACTTGTATCCTTCTGTAACTAATTCTGGGTTGCCCCTGAAAAATGGACCTTCAGGGCTCAGTGGGCCTACCCGGTCATCAAAATTGAATAAATAAATAAATGAATATGATTTACACATGGTTAAAAAAAAGGACTGCACAGCAGTGAAAAGTCTGCAACTCAGATCAATGGGCATTTGGAATACAGGAATTTCAGTTAGCCCCCTACTGCCAGAACTGGTCTTCCACTACAAACATGGCTGCTACCTTTACACCGTAAAAAAACTTCAACTTGGCCCTAAAAATAAAACTACCTTAAATAAAAAATAAAACAAATTAAATTATGTTTTCCTGATTATCACGCTCTCCTTACATACATAAACAAATTAGAAACAATAAGTATTGTTTATAGTTTTCACTACAACTGTTTCTTTGCTGATAGTGAAAAATCCCCCTTCTATCTTTACTTGCTTATCAGAGAACTCTCTTCCTCTTGCCCTGACAGTGAGATAACTGAGTCTCTGGCTGTAACAAAGGCCTTTGTTGTATGTGTGTACAGTGAGTTGGGAGAAAAATATTCTGCCAGTGGAACTGAGCAGAATTTTGAATCGATGTATTCCATGATAAACATTCCATATCTTGAATGTGGAGAACAACAGAGAAAAAAAAGCAGGAAGAAGAAAGTAGGCAATAATACAATGACATCATCAATTACATCACTTGCAGTGGGCAGAAGAACTATTTTATCACAAATGCACACAAGTAAATCTATTTTTTCTACATATAAACATGCCTTTCCCAACAGTTAAAAGTAAAAAAAAAAAAGGAGCCAATTTTATAAGCGCAATAAAGCACTCGGGTGTGTGTAAACCATATTTTACAGCATGGCCAGCAGCTGAAGCCACTCAGCCTTTGGCCTCGTGCCTTACTACACCCCTGGCCGTGCTGTAAAATATGGTTTACACACACCCCTTCATGCCTTATTGCTTACATAGTGTATGTTTCAGACTTATTGTGCATGGAATTCAGCCTGGTCAAAAACCTGGCTGTGCACATTCTAAAGTTATTGTGCACATTCTAAAAACCTTATTGTGCACATTCTGTTGTTAATTGCACCTATGATTATCTCGCGCTCACTCCTGCTGACTGCTTTCAGTTGTTTTGTGCACTGAACCTCACTACTCTTCATCAAGGCAGTACACATTTAAAGAAATAAGTCAGCAGCGGTTTATTCCAAAGAAATGACGGAACAAGATAAGTTCATCCTTGAACAAGTAAACAAACAACCATTCCTATGTATCGTTACTGTTTACTGATTCCAAGGCACTCTGTTTCCACTGTTTTTACTGATTGCAATGCACTGCTAACAACTAGTTACTTTTGGACACAAAACCTAAAAAACCAAAAAAAGTCTCCTTACTTTAATACATAACTGTTCAACAGTTCTTTTTTATGTATATGTTTCAAACAACTATTAGAATTAATTTGTTGTTCTTGCTCTACTAGTCAATAAAAGAAATTTAGAAACTGTATTATATTGTTTCTTTCTTTCTTTTTAAAACCAAACACTATAACAAATTAAATATGGGTGACCATACACAACTCGTCATGTATTTCTATCTCAGAGTTGAGATACCAGCATGCACCTCTTGAGTTTCGCTCTCAAGGTCCGTACGCTGGTATCTCAACCCCTCGATGGAAAAACAGGCTTGTTGTGTATGCTCACCTTTACATAATTCCTTATATTATCATGTAAGTGTTCAAAATAAGTCTGCAATGCATTATCATAAATGCTGTCTGTTAATATGCTTCTTTATACCGTGATGTCCAGCAGGACCCAACACACTCATTGTATCTATTACAAAAAGGAACTACAATTCCCCTCATTGTTTTTGTGACCTTCACGCCCCCTCCTCTCGGCCAGCTAATGATCAGTGAAGAGTCAAATCATTTTACAGAACAGGTTATTTGTGAATGAAAAGTATACTTAATTGTCTTTATTCCCTGGTGTTCAGTGGTACCCCTACTGTTCATATTCCCCAAACCACTTACATATTCCCATTAATGTTTGGGGACCAGCACAGTCCTTTTCTGACCTCTTCAGCCTGCCACTGGCTGAGAAATGCAAACTGTGCTTTCTGCTTTGCAGTTTGCATTTCTCAATGATCAACCCCCTGAGGGGGTGAGAAAAGGACTGTGCCACTCCCTGAATATTAATGGGGATATGAAAGTGCTTTGGGGAATATGGAGCAGGATGGTGGTGGTACCATTGAACACCAGGGAATAACGAAAAATAACTTCACTTTTGATTCACAAATAACCTGTTCTGTAAAATTATTTGACTCTTCGCTGATAATCAGCTGGCCAAGGAAGTTGGGGGCCGGGGGAATGTGCAGGCTGCAAATATGGGGAACAGTAATTGGAGTTTTGCAATGTATACCAATTAACAAAAGGATGAGAGGGTGTTGGGGGGGCAGTTAGCAAAGTCTGCATATGGAATATGTGAAGAATAACCAAAGAAGAAATGAATACATAAATGGTAATTTTTTTGGTGTGTGTGTGTGGGGGGGGAGCAAAAACTAAAAAAATACAGAACAGTATTAACAGGACAAAGCATGTCTTAGAAAAGTATACACTATTCTTCCAATTTAAATGTATAGCTATACCATTTGTTAGTTGCTACTGTCAGAGTGGTTGAATTTTCTTCTCTTGCCATCTGCACTTCATCACCGGAAGGTAATCAACTGGTGGCTGAGCCCTTCATACTGGCTCAAAATTGTATGGCATCATATTATGGGCAGTACCAATGGATACTGTTAGATTGTCACTGTCTTTGGCAGATAAATCACTATCTGCTACATCATTGGCTGAATAACCTGCTGCTGCCATGAGTGCATTAGATCAGGAACGTGACATCAGGAGTCACTGACGTTCACATATACAGTGTCAACTCATGCACACTAAGAAAGAAAGAACAGGAAAGACAGTTTTATTAATTCCAGTTAACAGAAAATCAGTCAATAAAAAAACATAACATTCTGCTATCATTATTTGTCATACCACACAACCTACCATACAAATAACTAGCTATTTTAATGCTTTGGTTTCCTATAGCCTTTAAATATACCCTGGTAGCATAGTGGTCCCCCATCCCTGATCACCCATTCACACAGTTTAAAATGTGCCTCAGGTGGTCTGGTGGCCCCTCAACATCCACCCCCACCCAATCCACCTGCTGACATCCCACCTCCCCACACCCCCCTCTCACCCCAATGGCTAGTACTCCTCCCAGCTAGATACTGTGACTGGTACAGCCCAACTCTCACCTCCAGCTGTTTCTGCAGTACATGTGCTCACTGACAGCTCCTACAATGGTAGCCCTGGAGGTGAGAGGAGGGTTGTGCCAGTCATATTATCTAACTGGAAGGAGCACTGGCTACTGGGGGGAAGGGGGTGGAGTGTCAGTGGGTGGATCAGGGGGGCTACTGGGGGAGCACTGGACTGCAGGGATGCATTTTTTTTCAAACCATGTGAAAGGGTAAGGGACATACAAGACCCCCAGAGAGGTTTAACAACAGCTTGGAGGAGCAATTAGGGGGGTGGAGGGACACACTAGACCACCAGGGAAGTTTAAGGACAGATGAGTGATCAGGGGGGGTCACACTAGACAACCAGGGCATAATGTTTCCACTGTGTCCATGGCACTAAGGGGTTGCTGTGCCCCATGCCAGTGGGCCTATAATGGGCATGCAAATAGACTCTTAGCACCATGCATGCCCAACTTGCTCATTTGCATGTTTGGACTGAATATGACCCATAGAGGTCTTGGTGCTATCCCATTTTGGGCAGCACTACTCCCTGTGAAATATATACAGCCCAGGTCCGTATTGGGGCAATGCAGTTTCACTTACAGCTGGACTGACATGGCCCAATATTGAGTCGGATAGTGCTGCTTGTTATCTGACTGAATATTGCAGCAGCTGGAGGGAGCACAGGGGAAAGCGTAGTGCAAACATTTGCACTGCACTTGCACATGAAACTAAATATGGATCACTTTGACTATTTGTTTTGCAGTCCCGAGATGCAACATGTTCCTTTCTGCCATGTGTTATATCAATGGCAGATCCCATTACCATGTGTGGTGTAGTGAAACGGATGACAGTGGTATCCTGTTGGCCATTCTCAATTCACAACTTTACCTTTAGGTGCCTCTTAGAAGTAGCATAGAGCCTACTTTAGTGGTGCGCATGTGTCTTCTTTATATACATGTCTTTAAGTGAGTAGCAACTACAGCATGCATCACCTATATAAGTACCGCATGTTTCTCATGCTCACTACTTCTTTATGACATACTGTATATCCACCATCATTGTCACGTCAGTATTGTTTCATGCTCAGCCCATTGCCTAAAAGTGTACCATATAGCACACTAAATTTTCCCTTCCCATATTGTGTTTTACTGGAGGCAAACTTGGGGAACATACGCTGCTTACAGGACATCTCCCATGATTGTCTTCCCATTGAACACCAATGTGGTCACCCTTTGTCTGGATGGGTATGCCTTCCATTGTTGCTTGTGTTGCTTGGGGGGAGGGGTGATATAAAGACTGGTACCCAAGAGCCGTTGAGTAGTTCTGCCTAACTACTGTATGTAAGTATATTGTGCATTATACTGTATGGAGCACTGGATAGTTTATGCATGCACATTAGAGTGATTAACTCACATCTCTCAGTGCCTCCTACAAATTAATAGTCATAGTTGGCATATCCTGTACCTGAGGCTAGAAGAGGGATGTTTTGGGCACAGTATGTGTTACTACTGTGTAAGTGCCTGGCAATATTCTTCAAGGTTCATGGTTAATTTTGATAATCATTTTTCATAAAATTTATTTTGATACCATTTTATACAAAGTTAATCACTTTGGGCTACATCCGCACAATATTCACCCACCTTACACAGCTGTGTAGTGTAGGTGTACAGGATGGTATGGCTGAAAAAAAATGTGCCCGCACATACGCGGATCCAATTTGAACCGCATGCAATATGCACTGAGGGACTGCATAACCCACTCCACAGTGTGCATGCATAGCACAGGTTCTGAGCATGACTGGCAGTACACATAAGTGCCAGGTGTGTATGCTTATTCATAGCCCAGAATGGCTGGCCTCACGTGTGAAGTGCACAACCTGCATCTACACATGTGTAAGTATCCTCTGCACCAACTCAGGCATGGATGGATACCCACACAGCATGGACAGTACCCCACTGTTCTGGATCACACTTGCTCTGGCTCCCTCCCCCCAATGCCACTGACTTACACATGTGAAACTGAGAACAGCAGTATATTACACCATGAATGGGTGCCCTAGCACTGTGCACTGGGGCGCTGTCTCACACATGTCCATAATGTATAGGTGTTTTGCCAGTCCCTGCCTCATCACACCATGGTAATCCTGAAATACAGTATGAAACCAGCACTCCATTAGCCTGTAGGTTGTCCACCTGCTACCTAAGGTCACCTAGTTGGCAGCTGCAACACCCACTTCTGGAGGTCCCATCCACTGTCCTTCTATCCCAGTACCTAGCCAGCAATCTCTTCACTGGCCACCATATCTTCTGCATCATCCCCTCCATCCTCCATCAGTAGTCAGTTATCTAGCTCATGATCCAGTTCCAGATATTAGATTGCCAGCTCATCCCATAGCCACATTGGCATCCCCCCTTCAGTACATGATGGTCCCAATAGGAGAGCTGGAACCCTGCAATGACACAGAAAAATGCACTCTACACACAGTATGAGACATACAGTGCTAGCTATTGTCACGATGAACAATATTGGCCGATATCAGAGCAATAAATACTGACTGCTACTTCCATCTGCCTCTACATGGCTTTTGATCTGTTTTTCTGTTTGTCATGCTTGCTGACCCTATGGCAACCTGCAATACACTTCTCAAGAAATACCCAATACACATCTGAGGTCTGATTGCACCAAGATTTGTATTTTTGTAAAGGTCATTCTTTTTTTTTTCACCAAGATTGTTTCTCTCCCTGGCTAAGGCAGTCAGGCTCCCATCAGTTCTGTCCCCACTCATCACCTCTGGTGACCACCTCTCCAGGACTTAACAACCAGCCCCATGTCCCCCACAGTTTCTCACCATACCGGGCAAGGAGGAGGAGGGCTGTCCTTCCCCCGTTGTCACCAAATCAAGATCTTGGGTGGCCTGGGTACTGGTGGTGGTGTAGGCAGAGTGTCAGCATGCAGGAAATCATATACACATACCTGCCTTACCATGTTTTCTTCCAGTTTTTCTTGCCCCCCCTATAGCTGGGGCATGTACATCAGGGCATGCATGCAGAGGCATGCACGTGTTGCAGAAGTCCGGCAGCTCCCTCCCATTCTGAGCCACTCCTGTCCTAACCTCAGGCCTCCACTGGGTGGCAGTCACTCAGCAGAGGTAACAATCCTCCCTCTCTGGGTGAGGAAAGCTGTCCCACGGACACTCGATCCTCTCCCTCCCCTGCCAGCTCCATCAACCTAAGACAGCTCTTGGGACACCGGTGTGGCAGGTGATAGCTCTACTGCTGTGCCACTGGGCCGGCATGTAAAAGTAATTCTTGCAACCCACCCCCACGCATCTAGTAAGCATGCCAAGCAGAGAGCAGATCACATGTATCATTTTTCCTGTGCTATAACAACTACTCCCACTCTCCCTCTCACACTATAATACCATGCAGTACCCAGGGGTTCAGTTAATTTATTTTCAGTAGAAGTCTAAAACTTCCAGGAGTCGAAATCTGGAAGCCGTTCCAATTTTTTAGAAGTCAAAATACTTCTAGGATCCCACTTTTGGAGGTCAACATTATAGGAAGGACAAATTTATGGATGTTAATATAATGTACCAGTGGTAAAATACAATTTCTTTCAGAGCAGTGCATCATTTCTGACTTCCATGTCTGCAATTTTGGAAGTCATCTAATTTTTGGTTTTACATCTGGAAGTCAATGACTTCCTCCCTCTTTATTTTGGAAGTTTTTGCCTTATTTTTGGAAGTCAAATACTCCCAAAATGGAGTTAACTGAAGCCCTGGTAGTACCTATTTCGAGTTTTCCAAGTTAATGAGTTATATTTATTTGTATTTTTCTGCACCATGGTTTTATTTATTTATTTATTTCAATCTAGGATTACAATACCTTTGAGCCGAGGCTCTTTTACAAAGGTTCCATGTCAGCGTGTGCAACAGTCATCATTTTTAGTTACAAACATAACGTCACTGACTTACAGACATGTAATAACCAGTACAAAGACTTGAGCTATGAGCAAGACAAGGGGGGGGTCGATGGGGAGAAGTGAGGGTAGGAGATCGAGGGATAGGAGGTGCAGGGGGTAAGGGGAGTCAGAGAGGTGGGTGGGTGGGGGCAGGGGCAGGAGTGGAATGGGGGGAGGTGGGCGAGGGTGGGAGACAGTGCAGCCAGGGAGCCTTTTCGAGGGAATATGCCAGGTAAGGTGTTAGGGGTGCAAAGACTGATTGTAAGTGCTGAGTGCTGGGGCATGTGCAGCTGGAACGGTGGAAATGTTAAGATGGGCAATCGCAGGATACAAGAAGTGAGAGGCGCAATCCTGAATACATTTTCTACCCAGTATTTTTCAATTTTTAAATAAAAATAACAGAGCTAGACTAGAAGTCAAATTCTTTTTATAGCCTTCATTTTCCAAAAAACAAAAACTGAATTTCATAACACTTACACTGAAGTAAGTAAAATAAAAACTAATTCTGGCAAAGAACACACAAACACTACAAGTTAGAACTTTTGAATAAAATAGTTTGCTGAACACAAAATGCAGACCAAATGGTGCATATATGTAACAGCCCTAACTTACCACCTGGCTGTACTGGGGCCCTCGGGGTCTCACCTGGACACACACCCCGAAGGGGCTGGCCTGAGTTCTCTGATGGATGCACTACCTTGGAATAAAATGGTGCGGTGCCTCCAGCTGGAGTCATGGTATGGAGTACCTGGCTGAGAAAACACAAGGTTACTACCTCCCACCAGGAATAAGTATTATTTCCCTCCCACACACAATTACAGTTTCCCCATGCAGCAGTAGTACCCGCCTCCCCCACAGCAATAACACACTTCCAGACAATAACCATGTACACTAATACTACAATGAATAACCTCAGGTTTATTATAGGGGCCGGGGCAGGTGCAGAGGGAGAACACAACACGCAACAACTTTTGCTTATAACTGTGTGTGTGTTGTGTGTGTGTGTGTGTGTGTGTGTGTGTATTGTGTTGTGTTTGTGGTGTGTGTGTTGTGTTTATGTGTTGGTGTGTGTGTGCTGTGTGTTGTGTGTGTGTGTGTGCACATGTATGTTTGGTGGCAGTGTGGCATGGGGCAAGTTTTATATGGGTGTTGGGGTGGTTTTTGTGAGTATAGTGGGTGTGGTTATTGTGGAAATATTGAGGTAGGCCTTTATTCAGGCAGATGACATAATGATGTTACAGTGGCTAGGACTCTTAGTTTTCATATATAATGTACATTTACTTCCTTCTACTAGTTGTCAGAGGTTGGATTATATACTGTCACATTTTTAAATCTGTTCATATTAAGATGCATATCTCATTTACTTGGGGGTTCATAAAAGGTTTAATTCCTTTGGGTAAATATTGCAAAGACTGATGTGAATGATGATGTATTATGACTCTCGTACATACAGTATATCTCATTCCTACTAGTTCTCTTTCCCAAAAGAGAAAGGGGGGAGGGCTGGGGGATTTTATTCCCAAGAGTTTTTATTTAGATTCCTTAGACTGATTCTGTACATTTTTATTATACACTGACACTGTGTTGAAATCTGTACATATCAGGCTCATGATCTCATTTTCTTGGTGGTCCTTGACAAGTAGTTTTGTTTTTTGTTTTTTTATTTGGCACTTATAGTTACAATTGATATTATCATGTATTAAATCCTGTTACAACACTGAAGGCTTTAAAGTTTATATAATATATTAACTGGTTGAGATTATAGTTGGGAAAATGTCTCAAGCCAAGTTCTACATTACATTTTATGTGAAACATTTACTTACGTTGCGTAAACTTCACTTTAAACCCTCTGTAGGCCATAGATGTATGTGTGTGTATATGTATGACTTTATATGTGTGTATGTGTGTGTATGTATGTGTATATGTGTATATATGTGTGTGTATATGTGTGTATGTTTAATTTGGGGCTTGTTTTCAACTTGCAATTAGGCCTCATTTCAGCATTTTGCCTTTCATTGTCTGTTCTTTAAAACACAAGGACACTTGCAATAAAAGATGTAAGCTCATCTTACGTGTATTAGGGAGAATAGTATCCCAAAGTATTTTTTATCACTAAAATGCTTTCTTGAAGCATACTGAGTCATTTTAAAACTGATGTGAGAAGAACTCTCTGCTTGTTGATATTGCTTGATAACCTTTACCCTTCAGGGGCTTCTTAGCTAAGAGCATACTGGTGTTAATTAGCTTCTCTGACATAATCTTCTGTTATGTTTTAAATGTATATGTTAAACCAATGAGAATTATTTCTGTTTTCTCAACATTATCTGGGTGTTAATAGTATGAGATTTTCTAAATAACTGTCATAAAGCTTCTGAAGAAGGACCTGGTTGGTCTGAAAGCTAGAGCACTGTTCTTTTTGTGTAACATCTATGTTGGTCCAATAAAAGGTATTAAATCATTTGCTTCTGGATCTGTTCTTACAAGGACCAATATGGCAACTACACCATGTTTGTCAAAGATGGAGATAAGCACCCAAGAGGTGGATAGGCAGAAAGGGGTCAAAATTCAACAGAAGGGTAGACAGCAGGGAGAGCCAGGGATAAAGGACAACCAGGGAGGGGGCTGGAGTAGAAAAGCTAAACAGTCCAGGGAGTTCAAATCATGGAAAGCCATGTGTGCCAATGCTAGGAGCCTTAGCAACAAGATGGAGCACCTGGAGGTTGTCATGGTGCAGTCGGACTTGGACATTGTGGCCATCACAGAGACTTGGTGTAATGATAACCATGACTGGGAGATGGCCATACCTGGCTACAACATATTCAGAAGAGACAAGGCAGGCAGGAAGGGAGGAGGAATGGCACTTTATGTGAAAGATGGCATAAAGGCCATAGAGATCCAGGAGGAACAAAATGGGGAAGATATACTGTAGGTTAAGCTGGAAAGGAAAATAGGGTCAGCCATCCACACAGGGTGGTCTATAGAACACCAGCCCAGGAAGAAGAAACAGACAAGGAGCTGATGCTAGCCATCCAAAGGATGGCAGACAAGGGTGAAGTGGTGCTGGTTGGAGACTTCAATATTCCAGATGTGGACTGGAGCCTCCCAGCAGTAGCATCAACCAGGAGCAGATTTATCCTGGACTCCCTTCAAAGTGCCTTCCTCAAGCGACTGGTCATGGAACCAACTCGGCAGAAGGCAATACTGGACCTCGTGCTCACAAACAGGGACAGTGTGATGGGGGTAATGGTGGGGGAGCACCTGGGAAACAGTGACCACCGGCCACTGTAGTTTGAAATCACAGAAGGAGCAGAACCAAACTGCACAAAAACACGTATCCTGGATTTTAGGGGGACATACTTTGGGAAAATGGGGAGATGCTTGAAAGAGGCATTAATGGGAATGGAGCGGGAATCAGGGGTTGAGGAAAAATGGGCAATATTTAAAATGGGGATTACAAGAGCAACAGAATTGTGCATTGAGCAGGTTAGTAAGGGGAAAAGGAAGAGGAGGCCGTTATGGTTTTTCTAGGAGGTAGCTTGGAAAGTGAAAGCCAAAAAGATTGCAGTCAGGCAATACAAAAAGATGCAGGCAGAAGGGGATAAGGAGAAGTACCAGGAGAAGCAATTGGAGGCAGGGAGGTCAGAAAGGGAAGCCAAAGCTCAGACAGAAGAGCATCGCAAATTCAGTGGGTGGAGGGGACAAAACCTTTTACAGGTACATAAGAGAAAAAAGAAAGGCAAAGGGAGGGATAGTGAGACTGAAGTGGGAGGATGGGGACTGCGTGGAGGATGACAATAGTAAAGCTGACATACTGAACAGCTATTTCTGTTCAGTCTTTACTGAGGAAGAGGAGGGTAATGAGCCTGAAGGGAGTACAAGGGGTTGGAATGGCACAGAAATGAACACAAGTCCCTTTACATGGGAAGAGGTCCTAAAGGAACTGGAAGGAATAACAGTTGATAAAGCAATGTGGCCAGATGGGGTGCACCTCCAGGGTCCTAAAGGAACTAAGAGAGGTGGTAGCTGAACCTCTGGAAATCCTGTTTAGCCAATCACCAGAAACAGGGGAGGTACCCAAAGACTGGAGGACAGCAAATGTAGTCCCCTTACACAAAAGTGGGAACAAAGAGGAAGCAGGGAACTACAGACCAGTCAACCTGACCTTGGTAGTGGGGAAGATCATGGAAGCACTACTGAAGGAGAGATTGGTGGAACATCTGGTTGCCGACGGACTACAGGACCCAAGGCAGTATGATTTCACCAGTGGGAGGTCATGTCAGATCAACCTCATTGAATTTTTCATCTGGGTGACAAGGGAGGTGGATCAGGGGAGGGCAGTGGATGTGGCCTATCTGGACTTCAGCAAGGCCTTTGACACTGTGCCACATAGAAGGCTATTAAACAAACTGGGGAATATGGGAGTGGGCAGGACAGTAGTGCAGTGGGTAGGTAATTGGCCTGGTAGCAGGACACAGAGGGTGGTGGTAAATGGCTGTCACTCTACAGAGGGAAGAGTGACCAGTGGGGGGTACCACAGGGATCAGTGCTGGGACTGGTCTTATTCAATGTCTTCATCAGTAACATTGCACAGGACCTAGAAGGCAGAATTTCCCTGTTCACTGACAACACAAAGCTCTGTAACAGAGTGGACATGCCAGAGGGTGTAGACAGAATGAGATGGGACCTGCAAAAGCTTGAAGAATGGTCAAGGGTGAGGCAGTTGAAAGTCAATGTAAAGAAGTGCAAGATTATGCATATGGGATGCAAAAATCCTGGAACAACGTATCAGTTGGGGGGTGAGGATATAGCATGCACCAAGCAGGAAAGGGATCTTGGGGTTATCATCTCTGATGACCTCAAGGTAGGGAAACAGTGCCACAAGGCAGCAGGTAAAGCAAATAGGATGATGGGATGCATAGGCAGGGGCATCACCAGCAGGAAAAGGGAGGTCATAATTCCACTATACAAGACACTAGTGAGGCCCCACCTGCAGTACAGTGTACAGTTCTGGAGACCTTACTTACGTAAGGACATAGACAGGGTAGAGAAGGTTCAGAGAAGGGCAACAAAGATGGTACGTGGATTGCATCACAAGTCCTATGAGGACAGGTTGAAGGACTTGAATATGTACTCCCTGGAGGAGAGGAGGGAGAGAAGGGATATGATAGAGACATACAAGTACCTTACAGGGAGGAACAGGGTGCAGGAATACACTATTTTCCAGCAAAAAAGATGTTCCAGGACTAGAGGGCATGGGATGAAGTTGGAGGGAGGACGATTCCGAGGAAACGTAAGAAAGAATTTCTTCACAGAAAGGGTGGTGGACAAGTGGAACACTCTGCCAGGAGAAGTATTGGGGACTGAAAAAATCACTGGATTTAAGAATGCATGGGTTAGCCATAAGGGAATTCTGTAGGTCAGGGGTAAGGGGCAACACACTTCTAGGAAAACATAAAGTGAACTTAAAAGCTCAAATGGGCAGACTGGGTGGGCCATAGGCCCTTATCTGCCGACAATGTCTATGTATCTATGTATCTATGTACAGTCCCAACACCACCCCGAGGGTGTGCCCGTCTTCCCCCAATGGCCATAATGGTGGTAACAGTCTGTTGTGGTTGGTACCTCACAGAGTTGCTGGTGGCCAACCAGAGGATGCAGGGTCATTGTACCGTGGACTTTAAGATACAACAGGAGTAATATTTGAACTGCAGAACTCTGTGAGGGGGCCTAAATTGGATCCAAACAAACACAACAGTACTTTTTCCCAGTTTTCTGCCTGGGCCTATCCTGCAGATTACAAAGTCCTGCCCAGGACTTCACCCCCTTATACTATCTAGCTAACTAACTGAACTGCAGCAGACCTCCTCAAAGCCTCAGTCCAGAGTTACTTACAGTTTCGGAAGGCTTCCGGGTGGGGGTGGGGGATTGAACTAGGGCACAGAATTGTGGTACCGTATCAGCAGAAAGTCTTTCTTTGCACCATATCAGCTGGCTGTGGATTTGTGGCAAACATCAGACCATTCACCTGTAACAGGCCTTTCGTTGTCTTTGCCTCTCATTGTCTTCACCCTTCTAACCTTTTGTCATCTTCACCTCTCTGTATTTCATTCTCTTCACCTCTTAGCCCTTTTGTCAGTCCTGGGTGTCTTGGCAGACTTGCCGTCACCCTGGACGTCCACTGGAAGCATGGCTTTCACTGGCACTCAAACACAAATGGGTGCCTAACAGTCTAATTTGGCCCAAATACTTATCTTCCTGGCTGTGGGAACAGTTCAAACAGGCCACTAGGTTTACATGCTGCAACTTTATTAAACAGCAATTAAGGTAATTTTCCCCAGGAACCAGCTTAGCAGTCCCAGTTCTTCCCTACTGGCTAAATATGCCAGTAAGCAGTCTGACTCACACCTTTCTTTAGGGTTCAGAGGAGCCTTTGTGCACTCAGGCTTGCCTCCAGGCTGTTGCAGCCCTTCTCCATTCTCTCCTCTCCAGGGAGATCTCTCTGGGATCCCCCCTTTTCCTGATCTTAGGCTCCTTTTAGAGCAACCCGTAGCTCCCAACCTCATTGGCCAGTCAGTTCTCAGGCTCTAGATGGTGCCCTTTCACCTATTCCCAGCAGCTCCTGCAGCAAGAAGAATTACTGGGGGCTGCTATGTTTGTTACATTTTGCTGCATTACTGGTGCAGCCTAAATCTTTTAATACCAGACCCCTTTTGGGGCTGACCTCATCAATACCGTACCCTAAGGTGTCTGCTACTCAATCTCTGGCTCCACTATCTGCCCTGGAGCCGGGAATCTGTTTAACTTATGACCATGTGGCCAAATACATTTTTAGGAGCCATGGCTCCATTAAGGATATGGCCACGAATGCACAAAACTTGTCATGCATGGCCAGCTTTGTTTACATCCTGGTCCAGCTAAAACTATACCAAGATTGGCCAGAACATTTCCCTATTGCCCAGAGGTGCAAAACAACACATGCACCTCAGTCTCCTATCTCAAAAGGCCTGAGGAACACGAGATTCAGCAGCCTCAGACTCAAAAACTATGGAGGAAGCCCTCTGGTCCTGCTCCACAGTTCAGGGGACCAGGGGCAGAAAACTGGGATCAGCGGGGCAAATCGGGGCCTTAGCCCAAATATAGGTAAGCCCCAGATTTGGAGGGGGCTTACATATACAAATACCAGACACACAAACATAGTATACAGTATGCATTTTATATCAGTGGGTGTCTATTACCTTTGCACGCCATTCTCAGTTGCTCATTTATCCTGTCACTTATTTTTCTCATAACAGTAGGGTTCAAATCAAAGTGCCACCTTACATGTGTTAGAATTACATTAATCAAAATCCTGGGCAATCCTTTTTTGCCCTCTGCACCATCATAATTGAATTTATTTGCCCATTGTACTGTACATATAGGTCAAACGGCACAAGGGCATTAAATGCCAGAGCTGCAAATGTTTCTGGTTTGTCATTTGACCAGCACCTCAGGTCCCTCTCCCTCTCATTCAGGAGAGGCATAGTCTTGATGTTAGGTACAATAACCCTGGTACTTGTACTGTGGCCATTGTGTGGTGTGTTGTGCCCATGTCCTCCAGGTGCTGGCCCATGTACTGCATGTTGAGGTGGCACAGATGGTGCATCTGCTGCTGTTGCTACTATCATCGTGTCCCCACTTTGCACTGGGTCAGTGCAAGGTTCCTCTGCTAGCGGTACCATTTCCTCAGCCTCTGCCATATTGTCCTCATAAAGACCAGCAGATGTGTGACCGTCCATAGGTGGTAGTGTCCATGGGGTTTGCATTTGCAGCCGTGCGTTGCTCAATTCCCTTCTCAGTTCTTGCATCATGGACCCCAGCTGGAGTTTTCTGACCCAGATTTGCACTACTGTGTTCCTCATCGGTTGGCATTCCAGCTGCACTGTTTGATTCTGTTTCTCGCATGACTCTCAGATGTGCTTTTTACTTGTCTTTGCTGCCTTTGCCTTTTTTTTTTTTAACTGTACTGGTCACTCCATATGTTCTACCCCCCCCCCCAACTGTGCCTTATTTGTGGCAGTCAGTTGAAGGATGAACCAGTCATAATTTGGTTTTACTAGTGCTTAACAACATGAGGCACACTGATGAGTGCTGTGTAGGATGAAACATGTCTGCATCTTCTGTTTTCAGCACTGTGTAGGATGAAACATGTCTGCATCTTCTGTTTTCAGCCTTTGCAGTGAGCGGGAGGCCATTTGGCACCATACACTCTTACTTAAAGCAGAAGCATTACTAAATTCTTTCATGGTGATGGTGATTTGCATAAACTTCCCATGATGATTTGCATTATTGGGGTATGTGTGGTTTTACATTTCTTTGAAATCTGGTTTTATTGTATGTAGAGTGAAATGTTGAGGGAGACTCAAACTCCAAAAACGAGTTGTAGAATAGTATTTTATTTAATGCATGTGTGTAGACACTTCAGACAACAGACCAACATTTCTTGGCCTAGGACCACTTGCTCAGGGCCCACAGTGGTCAATAAAGGTATCTGCTTACTAACATCTCTTAGCCTACATGGCTGGTTCGGGTAACTTGTCTGTTTCCTACTGTTGGCTTGCTAAGGCGCATCAGGACTCTCAGTCTTATACTGCTCAGATTTTTCTCTCTATTGAAGTTTCTCTGTGTCCTGATGGCCCAGCTCACTACTCCGCCCTAGTAGCAGATAGCTTTATTGACCATCGTAGGCCCTGAGGAAGTGGCCCTAGGTCAGGAAACATTGGCCTACTATCTAATGAAGTGGCTTCATGCATGCATTAAAATAAAATATTCTACAAATAATTTTTGGAGGTGGAGTCTCCCTTAACATTTGCTCTACATACTGTATTTTCTGTGCCAAACAGAGACAAGACTCCTCTGAGTTACCTCTTCTTTTAAACTGGCAAAAATATATTTTTGGAGACCCCACCCCAAACCTGGCTTTATTGCCAATGCTATTTGTGGGTAACCCTCACATCAGTGTTTTTCTGCTGAGATTCATTGTCATTTAGACAACTTTAAAATTTGGGGTTTACCATGACCCAAACCAGTAAGACCAATCTAAAACTGGTTCATCCTCCCCTGGTCTGCTATAGACAAGGCACACTCATGGGTCCTGTGTAGGATAAAACACATGTCTGTGCCTTCTGTTTTCAGCATTTTCACAGAGAGTGTGAGAGGCTATTTGGCACCGTACACATTTGCTTAAAGCAGAATCAGTGTAAAGTCTTTCATGGTGATTTGCATATGCTTTCCATGATGCAATGTGTGATTTTACATTTCTTTGAAACCTGGCTTTATTTATTTATTTGGATTTCGTTAAACAGGAAGGCTCAAGTCACGTGATGCAGTCCTCCAGATAACTGCCTTCTACCGCAGCTCCAGCTCTCCGACCCATTTAATTCAACATTTCTACGATCAACCTGACGACTGACGAGCAGAGTGAAGCTTAGAACCATACAGAGAGATTTGAGTCTAACCTGTGCAGCTTATTTAGCCCTGAAGTGATGAATTCCAGGAAAAATGACTCAAGACATACACCGCCAGTCTCACCTGAAAAGGCCCGAAGAAAGCCAGGGCTTCGGGGAGTGAACAGGAGCAGACATTAGCAGCTTCCGACGTGGATCAGCAACCCCTCACCTTGCAATGCTTTCTCCTAGAGTTTTCCCCCTTCGAAGACAGCATGGCAGAGTTAACCGCAGAGCTTAAATCACTTACCGGCGCCATGGAGGACCTGCAGCAGAGATCCTTAGATGCGGATGCAAGAATCAAGTCGGTGGAGAGGCGGGCCGATAAAATGGAGCCTGAGATGGTTTCTATCCATCAGAAACTCGCCAAAATGGAGATAAAGATAGAAGACCTTGAGGGCCGCAGTTGCCGGAACAACGCGGTCCTCATAGGTCTCCCAGAAGGAGCCGAAGGAACCAATGTGATATCCTTTATTCAAAAGCTGATCGAGAAGATCGCCGGGCCTTCCCCCTATGGCACCACCTATACCATTGAGCGTGCACATCGGGCCCTTCGCCCCAAGCCACTACCCGGAGCCCTCCCCCCACCCACTGATCTTCAAATTTTTGAATTACCTTGAGCGTCAGCATTTGTTTGTCAAAATCAAAGATCTAAAGGAGGTGCGTTGGGAAGATACAAGGATCAGACTGGCACAAGATCTACCGGCTTCTGTAAGGCAGCGGAGAACCCAGTTCCATCCCTTGGTCTCTAAGCTAGTTGCTGCCAGCATAAAGTTTCATATGTCTTACCCTGCCAAGCTAGGGGTTATGATATCGGGAGCCTGAGTGACATTCGAAGATCCAGACACTGCTGCAAAGGCTCTTGCCAATGCCTTCTCTGAGCTATTCAAAGGTACCTGAAGTTTAGGCTGCTGTGAGTGACCTGCTCTTAAGCCGTCAGAGTCAACTTAATTTCTGGACTGCCTTACTTGTGCTCCTGCAATGGTCTCTCATTTCCCGAGTCCCCATTCAGCTGGGTCCTCATGCTCAGCGTGAGAAGTTTCAGTGCCTAATCCCCATCCTATGGCACGTCAGTGATTTCTCCGGCATCTTCATCCCCGTGAATACCCCACTACATGGCCCCTTTCCCAGCGATCTCCTCTTGAAGGCGTCTGTTTCCTTGAAGCTGTTTGTCATTCTGTTTAGTTGCCTTCGGTGGGCTATGTGGCCGTCTTCTGCTAATATGTACTTGCTTCTGACACCCCATAGCAACGGCAGAGCTGTTCGGTTTTATGCTAAGAGTGTCCCTGGTCAGAAGTGCAGAAGGGCCCAGTGATGTTCTGTTTGCCCCTTTGGCTCCTCTTATGAATGATCTCATCTGCTGTGACCCTCTGTTTAATGTGGGGAATTTCTAAAGCCTACCGTCCTGACGCACTACTTATAAATCAAAACAATCTCTTCCCAGCCCTCTCGAGGCTACAACTCGCTGAGCATACAAGAATCCTAGCTGAGTGCGTCTTATTCTTGTGGGTGTCCCGGCTCTGCTGCACTACTGAAGCTGTTTACCACATCATCTGGACTGACCTCACCCACTGTTTCCTGAGCCCGGCGGACTGTTCATCATCCATTGCATAGTTCTCTGTGACCAGTCCTATCGTCTCTACCGGGATTGTTACTATGTTAATGACATTCTAATTCTCACGTTTTTGATTATAGTTAAGAAGTTTGGCGACAACCATATTTGCTAATTTAGGTTGAAGACATCCGCATTGTTCACCAGTTAACTTCGACCAGGTTATCTTTTTCCAGATTGGTTCAACCATCTGATAGCTCGTACTGTGGTTCTTTCTGACTAGCGCTGTTCTTATTACAGTTAATAGCGTTAATTGTTGGGACTTTATTCCGGATATTTCTAGTTATGTGGTGAATGTTTGCCACAACCTCCATAGTCAGTTACCATAGTACATAACCAAATATTTCAGTTATTGGGGTTGCAGATTGGGTTTGGGGGGCTGGGGGACCGGAAGGGATAACTAGAGGATTTGTTGTTCACTGTCTGTTGCTATGACGGGGTGGGGGAGGGCTGGGTTTTACCTCTGCTGTTATTGTACATAAGTTTCACTTTTTCATTGGGGAACTTTGTGGGGGTGGAGGGGAAGGGAAGGGCTCATCCAGACCAGGCCCTTTTAAACAAATCCAATGAAGGGATGGCAAGATTCTCCCTCTGCAGCGTGGCCTATATCTTCCCGTATATACAACCCTGAACAAAGATGGGTAGCTTGAATTTCTTTTCATGGAATGTGAAGGGTGTCAGGCAGAAAGTTAAACAGTACCAGGTCTGTAAGCATCTCAGATTCCTGAGATCTGATGTCTCGTTCATTCAGGAATCTCACCTTTTGACCACGGAAGAATTAAACATGAAGAAGCAACAGGTAGGTCAGGTATTCTCTGCTCAAGGCACAAAACAGAGCTGTGGTGTCATGATACTTATAGGTAGAAATGTTCCCTTCATCTCAAATAAGGTCATAAAAGACACCCATGGGAGATACATTCTGGTCCAGGGAAGAGTTTTCAATATGGAAATTTTACTGGGAAGTATATATGGCTCTAACTCCGATTCCCCGGAGTTTTTCGTAGATCTTACTAATAAATTAATCCCTTTCATAACACGCGATGATTCTGGAGGGACCTCAATGTGGTCACCGATCCTAATATAGACCGTACAGGCGCAGGCCAAAGGCTTATCACCAGCTCAAAGGGCTCTTCGGGACCTCTGGGACAAGGTCGGATTACATGATGTGTGGCGATTATTGCACCCCTCTGAGAGGGGCTTCACATTCACATCTCCCGTCCACAAGACATCCTCCAGGATTGATTATATACTGATCTCACATCATCTGGTCCCTGGAGTCGTTGACTCCACCATACATCCTGGCCCGCCCTCTGACCACTTACTGGTCTCATGCCATCTTTCCCTATTGGATATCCCCAATAAGAACGGCCGTTGGAAGCTCAACAACCAAGTCTTAAAAGACCCAGGAATAGTGAAATATATCAACAACCACATTGCTCAATATACTTCAGCTAACTTAAACTCCACGGGCAAACCTGATATTGAATGGGGGGCCCTTAAGGCTTACCTAAGGGGCCTTTTCATCGGGGTTGCCTCAAGAAGAAAGAAGCTGAGAGAGCATGAGCTAGTTCAACTTCTCAGACAGATTAGGGATATTGAAAAAAATCTTTCTCCTCACACCTCAGAACAGACCTTATTAGATTTGGCCAGACTTAAAAACACCTACATGGAACATCTCAGAGAGAAAGCCGAATACATGATCCTCAAAACGAAAATGACATACGCCGATCAGGGGGAAAAAGCGGGCCATCTCCTTGCTGCCCGTGTCAAGCAGCAGGAATCCACCAGATACATCCCCACTATTCGGGCACATGATGGTCCCCTTCTGGTGGACCCCAAAGAAATTACCTCCGAATTCCAAAATTTTTTGCAATCCCTATACTTTCCGATGACAAATCTCCCCCAAACACAGAGCTGGATCGCTACTTAAGGGGGTTGCACCTCCCCACACTCAGAGCTGACCAGTGTGTTGCATTATGTGCTCCCTTAATGGAGGCAGAAATACTTGGCGTGATTGACAGTCTCCCCAACGACAAATCTCCTGGGCCCGACGGGTTCTCCCCGAATTTCTATAAAGTGCTTGCAAAGGCTCTCGTTCCATTACTTCTTCCTGTTTTTCAGCAGATCCTAGATGGGAAAAGCACGGACATATCACTTTTCGAAGCCATAATTGTTCTCATTTTAAAACCAGGTAAAGCTCCTGAAAATGTAGCAAGTTACAGGCCGATCTCGCTACTCAATCAGGATATCAAGATTCTTAGCAAGCTGCTATCAAACAGACTGAGTGCCGTGATCCCAGGTCTCATTGGAACGGAGCAAGTCGGCTTCATGGTGAGCAGACTGGCCAGTGATCACATCAGAACACTGGACCATGCCTTCTCGGCGTCCAAAGATGCCGAGTTCCCTGTGGCTTTGGTCTCTCTGGACGCCGAGAAGGCATTCGACAGAGTCGATTGGAATTTCCTCGTCCGGGTTTTGAATACCTTTGGTTTTCCCCCGGAATTTCAGAATTGGATTCAGGTCCTTTACACTGTCCCAACAGCCAGAGTCTTCTGCAATGGGTGCTACTCTGATAGGTTCCCCTTCCTCTCTGAAACGAGGCAAGGATGTCCCCTATCCCCACTACTCTTCAACATTTATCTCGAACCCCTTATCCGCAGACTTGTGGCTGATCCCAAGATCTAAGGAATACCAGTACAGGACATAGAAATAAAGGTACTGGCCTACGCTGACGACCTACTCCTCTGCACCTCATACCCCAGAAAATCTATCCCATACCTACTCGAGGTTATCAGGGAATTTAGTTCATTATCAAACTATAAACTTAACGTTGAGAAAATGGTAGTTTTTCCCCTCAACCATAGGGTGATGAGGAATGAGGTTGAGGCCCTAGGCCTCTCCTGGGATAGGAAAACAGTGAAGTACTTAGGTATCACATTTTCAAGAAATACCTCCCTCACGCGTAAATTCAAACTCGATTCCTTACTAAACACCATTGTTCAAGACCTGAACAGATGGTCCCTTCTTCCTCTCACGATCTGGGGCAGGATCAGCCTCATCAAAATGAACGTCTTCCCACGGCTGCTTTATTCCCTCAGCCTCCTTAACATTTGGTTACCCCATTCATGGTTTAAAAGAGTCCACAACATCTTCGCCAACTTTATCTGGGCTTGTAAAGGACAGAAGGCTGGCCTTCCATAAGCTTGCTGCCCCTAAGCTTAAAGGAGGCTTGAGGGTTCCCCACGTCAGTCTCTATTACTGGGCCTGCCATCTAAGTAAGTACCTAAGGTGGCTCTCCCCCCCTGACTCTGGCCACCCTGATAAGTATACACCCCTATGGGTCCAAATAGAGTTAACCCAAATCCGTAGGTATAACCTTTCTCCGACAGCTCTGATGTTCATCCACCCTAAGAGTCTTCCTAAGTCTTGGCTCGGATCACCCATCGCCACATCGGTGAAGGCTCATGCCCAACTCTGCTCAATTTTCAACTATAACCAGCGTAGAGACCTGGAGCAACCTCTCATGGGGAACCCGAACATTAGATTAGAAGGGAAAACTCTCTCCCCAGCCTGGATCCCACAATTTCGGGAGGTCAAACTTAGTTACTTTTGGGCAGGGATCGAACAGAAATGGGCCTCCTCCGCGGATATTTTAGAAAAATCAGGCTTGCCCAGCTCCAACATATTCAAATTATTTCAATTATGACACCTCTTGGTAAGAACTTACTAAACCCATCTCCCGTCAACTGACGTATCCCCTTCTGGTTTGAAATGGTGCAATTTGTAGGCCTTCCTCATGCGGTTTCCAAAATATTCAAAACCTTGTACAACAATTTACACCCTGGTCCCTTCGGACCTAAGACCTTTTGGGAAACTCTCTTACCAGGGATACCCATCAAATGGGAGGCACCACTCTGGTGGGGATGTCACCACTATATCACTCAGGACAGACTCCGACTCATCCAGTTCCATATTTTACACAATCTGTATTATACTCCCCAGAAGATTCCCAGGTTTGACAGTAGACAGCCCGCCACTTGTCTGCGGTGTGGCCAAGGCGATGGCAATTTAGTACATATTTTCTGGTTCTGCCCCAAAGTAGCCCCCCTCTGGGAGCAGATTAGGGTGCGGGCAGACCCCCTGTTAGGTCTAGATGAGTTGTTCTTGATCGATACTTGCCTGCTTGGGAACTACTCTGAAATTTCCATAAAGACACGAAAATATCACGTCGCCCTTATAGCCATGACAGTTAAAAAGTTAGTACTAAGGCATTGGAAGGATAACGAAACTTTATCATATTGTGAGTGGTTGACGGAGTTATTACATTGTCTCAGAGTTGAGAAGATGATTTTCAGCTTGCGAAACAAATTAAGTAAATTAAATGATATATGGGCACCTTTCCTTGTGCTTTATTCTTAGCAATTGCCACAACCTTAATATAAATCAAAGCTTTGATAGTCGCACCAAGGTTTGACACCGAGTAGCCTGGCCTAGGATGAGCGGGGAACAGGGGGTGGGGGAGGGTAGGGGTTAGTGGGGGATGGAGGTTTTTTTTTTTTTTTCTGTTTTGCCTTACCTCCCAAATGTACATGTCTCTTCTAAGTACATCTGGTTTGTGTTGTTTGTATATTTGAAAGTCTAATAAAGATTTAATGGAAAAAAAAATAAACAGGTAGGCTCACTGAGACTAGAGGCACTTTTGCAGTATTACTTACCCGGTGCTGTCTGAATCGTTTTCCTCTGCTCTGTTAGCACTGCTGCCCTCTTACATGCTATGGCTGTGCAGCATTTACAGTAGCCTTTTCATCTTTTGGGGGCAGTCAAGGTACAGAGTCTGTGACTGGGACTGGCACCAGTGTAGAAGAAGCAGGGTTTCTACATGCTTGCAAAATTGCCAGTGCCGGTGCACTCCCATCTACGTTCCCAAAAAAACAGGGAATGCTCTGGGCCACAACGCAGCACAAGAGAGTGGCTTGCAACTCTCTGGCAGCTCTTTACACTGCCAGATCTGTACCGGTGCAACTCATGTGCACCACTGGCACCGGTGCAGGTCCGGTAAAATAAAAGCCCATTAAAAGTCCCTTTTTCAGGAGTGACCCCTGAATTAATTATATTCAGCAGTCATTTATAAATAAAGGTAACAGTCCATGATATTAGGATATAGAAAATAATATGAAATAACAGTACAAACAGTATTATCAAACAATTTACAGTTAATACAAAGTTCAGGCATACTGACAGGTTTAAACTATACAGACCGTAACATGAGAATTTAAGAAAATATAGCAGCAAGGGCAATAGCAGCAGCCAGTATTCTGTGCAAAACATAGGTTAGACCAAAGACCTCACAGAGGTCATGGGGGTGGGATCTCAGCTACAAAGAAACATAGAATGCGCTGGCAGATGAGGACTGCTTGGCCCACCTAGTCTGCTCATTCTTCCCTACCTATAGTATCACTACAGATCCTGCTTTTTTTTTTTTTTTATACTTTCTTTTTACGCCCCCTTCTCACCCCGGTGCTTCCTCACCTTCAGGAGCCTTCTACGGCCTTGTGCGCCCCTGCTCGTCTGTCGGCATCGGGTGCAGTCATCCTCCCACGCTGCCTTGGTTTAACCCCCAGGCGGGTATGAGCGGGGCTCCCCTTTCCACCACCCCGAGCGACTGAGTTTCGTCGGGGATCCATCATCCATGCCGGCAGGGGCCTTGGGATTGGGGCCTGAAGCTCCGTCTACAGGGAGCACCGGAGGGTATTTTTCCTTTTATTTCCGCCCATCCCCGTAGGACGTCAGTGCCCAAGGAGAGCCTAGGAGTGATGCACGTCATAGCTTGCTAATGCTCCGGCTTCCGGCGGACATCCTCCCTCCCTGCTACATGCAGTCCTCGCTGCACCACCACCCGTGGTCACCCAGGTGGCGGTATCACAGCGGGACCCGCAACCCACCCCACCCAGAAGGAGAGCAGCCTCTGGGCTCAATCCTCCTCCCCAGCTGGCCTCCAGTTCCCCGGTCCATTCCAGAACCGGGTCGCTGGCACCATGAATGTAACTCTACTGCTGCGCCGGCGGGCCAGCACACTGCAGATCCTGCTTGATCACTGGCCCATTCTCCTACCCCTTCCCTAAGATTCCCTTATGCCTATCCCATGCATTTTTGAACCTCACCACTGTTTTCACCCCCCCACCACCTGAACTGGAAGACTGTTCCGGGAATCCGCTACTCTTTCTGTGAAGAAGTACTTCCATACATCTCTTCCAAATCTATCCCTCACCAGCTTCTTATCATGCCCCTTGTCTTTGAGCATCTTTTATTTTCTGAAAAATACTTCCCCCTTGTACCTTGTTTACCCCCCGTGAGGTATTTAAATGTCTCTCTCATATCCCCCCCCATTCCAGACTGTACATATTAGGCCCTTTAATCTCTCTTTCTAGGGCTTCTGATGCAGACCCTGCACCATTTTAGTTGCCTTCCTCTGGATGTCTTGCACTCCGTCTATGTCCTTTCTGAGATGTGGTCTCCAGAACTGGACACATTACTGTAGGTGGGGGTCTTACCAGAGATCTATACAGAAACAACACAACCTCCCTCTTTCTTCTGGTGATATCCCTCTCTATGCACCCCAGCATCCCACTCACTGCCTTGTCGCACTGCCTGGTCATCCGAGGTGATCACCTACAGGTCTCTTTCCTGCTTGGTGGTCATCCGTACCACCAACCATTTTGCACTCTGCCTCAGGGTTTCTGTGCCCCAAGTGCATTATTTTGCACTGAAACCCTGCTGCCACACACTTGATCATTCCTCAAGTTTTCTCAGGTCTCTGCTCATCCTTTCCACCCCCACTGGAGTGTCCACACTATTGCAGAGTTTGGTGTCATCTACAAAGAGGCAGAACTTCCCTTCCAGCTCCTGTGCAATGTCACTTATAAAGCCATTAAAGAGGACCAGTCCTGGCACTGAACCCTGAGGCAGCCACTGGTCACCCTCCCTGCCTTGGAGTGAACTCCGTTTGCAGGGGCGTAGCCAGGGATTTCATATCTGCACACCAAGTGGACTCACTGCTACCCCCTCCCCCTTGTTAGTGTGAGCTGCCCCCGTGTTGCCAGACAATATACAAATGTACACCAGGATCATGTTTGTTGCCTCATTTGGTACAATAAATACAACTTTTATGTCTCATGACAGTGGTTGTTACCATGCATGGGTAATTACAAATGACATGCATTGTTTCCCAAGACACCCACATGCCAGCCCAGAGCCTGTAACGTTGTATTGTACTTGGGATGCAAAGAGTATTAGTGTCCATTCCTTCTAGTTTTGACTCCTATGAATAAAATTACAGAAAGCTTCAGTATTTTCTTTTAGTTTTCATGGAAAAAGGAAGCAGTTCAGAGCCTATTTGCTACCCCCCCTTAAATAAAATTGCACACCATGGAGTGCTTGGAGTATGCCTGCCTACACCCATGCCGTTTGCGATCACCCTATACCGCCTATCCCTTAACCAATTTCTTACCCAGTTTATCATCTTTGGACCCACCCCTAAGCTACCCAGCTTGCTTACTAGTCTCCTAGTAAGGACAAGTACACTGGCTGCACACAAGAAGTAGGCCCCTATGGGAGGATTTGAAGGAGTTGTGACTGGTGCAAGCGTAGACATCAGGTGGGAGGTCATTCCACAGCCTAAGAGCCACAGAGACAAAGGACCTTTTGCCAGCAGCAGTTGCAGTTTTTTGAACAATGAGGAGTAATTGGGAGGAGTACTGTTTAATTCTCCTGTGAGGTTTTAGCTCCATGGTGGAGGCAAGGTTAGAGCGAGGGGAATGTACAATTTTATGTGGCAGACAGAGTGTGGAATAGTGAATGCCACTTTCCATGGGGGAAGCAGTTTAGCATGGACAGTGCTTTGCAGTACTGCTCCCGTTTACTGGCACCCACAGCAAAATAGGATGTATGGTGATATAGGGTTTTTAGCTTAGTGAGCTCAGTATCTTTTTTTTTTTATATTTTCCATGGAACATTTTCTCCACTGATGACAGGGATTGCTGTTCAGCCCTGTCCCATCTCCTCCCAACCGGCGTCTGCTCTACCCTGGGTCAGAGGGTCCTCCCCCTGGCTTGCCTCCCACGGTGGGGCCAGGGGAGAGAATGCCATCCTCCCCCCAAGTCCGTAAGTCCAGGTTGGACCAGCTAATCTATTCAGCAGTGCAGATCAGCGGTAGGCAACATGGTGTCATTAAACCCCCACCATTACTTTTCCATTTTCTCCCTTCCTCCAGATGCTATGGCAACATGGAGGACGCATGTGCATTAAGGCACACATGTGCTCTGGAACTGTGAACTCTTCCACCCACCCTGACCTAGATGTGCCTCCCAAGCATCGACGCTGACACCAGGGGCTGGATTTTCAGGGATCCCTGAGAGTGACGCAAATTGCATCACTCCAGGGATGCAGCAAACTCCAGATGCACCAGGTACCCTGTGCCTGATTCTGTAAGAATAAGAGTCCTGGCGCCAAACTCCCCAGGTTTGCCTCAAGCGGCAATGTGTACCAAACAGTAGGTGCACCAGAGGGAAGTGCCTCAATGACCCCCACCCTGCCCGGCGCAACACTTGCAGTGTGGGGTGGTGGGGGAGCGGTTGAAACTGCTCGCCAGGAGGGGGCAGGGGGCATAAGGGAGGGGGTGGCTGAAGATGAGTAGGATGGGAGAGCTGTGACTCTCCATTAGTGAAGTGGCACCTGGCAGGGTGTGTGTCCAGCATTATAAATCCTGTAAATACCAGCATGTCCTTAGACTGTATTACAATGTACAGTGACTAGTGCTAATGCAGTATGTACATTTCCAGCCCTAAAGCAACACAATAATGGAGGGACCAGTGATGCAACAGCAGAATGCGGCTTCACATTGTACCATAACACAGAAGACTGCACAGCTGTACAGTGAGACAGACATCTCTGTACATTCATATGGTCTGCTGTGTTATGGTGCTGTGTGAAGCTAAATTCTAGTGTTGTATCACTGTTCCCTCCTTTATTGTGTTGTTTTAGGGCTGGAAATATATATACTGCATTAGCATTAGTCACTGTACATTGCAGTATGGTCCAAGGACATGCTGGCATTTACGGGATTTATGATACTGGACATGCACCCTGACGGGTGCCACTTCACTAATGGACAGTCACAGCTCTCACCCCACTCATCCTCTGCCACTCCCCATGCCCTTCGTAGCCCAATATACATCCTGTCCCCATGGGACAAGCCACTTAGACCACTTCTTGGCTGGTCTAAGTGGTGCCTTGTCCTGCGGCCATGGTGGAGCTTTTGGAATCACAAAAAAGGGGACGTTGCAGCACCGCTGTGGCACAAGCCCCCTTGTGACCAGCTCTGTGTTGCAAGGGTGGTGCAGTGCCACTTTGATGCAGTGGTTCGCAATTCAGATACAAACCTTGTTTCTGAATCGGGATTGCTGCATCTTTTGACTCAAGGTGGCAGTTGCATCAGAAATGTTTGATGCAAGCAGCTTGCATCCTTCTCAGGGCTTTGAAAATCTGGCCCCAATCCTTCACCTGGTGGCAGCCAGGATCCAGGACAACATGCTTCCCCGATCTTTGAAAGAGGAACCGCCAGGCTGTCTCTTAGCTCTCCACCCCACCAACCCCCCAGCATTTCATGCTCATTTCCAAACTGGAGTTGCCAGTTTGGTGAGTTGTAAAGCACCACAGCACATCAGCCCTCTGAACCTCCAGGCTGGCTGCAGTGACATCAGTATCTTTGAGAGAATACAGGCCGGAGGCACCATACAGAATGGCAGGCAGTAAAATACTGTTAAATATGAATACTCTGACTTAAGATGTGAGGTAGAGGTTTAATCAATAAAGGATCCCTAATTTTTGATTTAGCAGTTTGGTCATCCAGTGAGCACAAGGCTTAAATGAGACTTCCTGATCCATAATTTTAGCAATACGCTCCAGTCAGGGCCAAGACGCTGAGGACCAACATGAACAGCCTTAATTTTGTTTCCATTTAACAGTAGCTTATTTGCCTTAAACCACATTTCCAGTCAATGGAAGTTGGCTCTGAGGCCTGACTCAGTTGAGTCAATGTCTGAGTGGCTCCTGTATAGCACTGCATCACCTGCATAGAGCAGAGATTTGGCACTGCCACAGTGCTTTGGCAAGTCATTAATAAAAATAGAGAACAATAATGGGCCCAGGAATAGAACCCTGGGGAACTCCTTCTATAATATCTCTTAGGGTAGGGTGGCTACCTCCCCATTTAACCAGCTGTTTATGGCCATTTAGGTAGTTACTGAACCAGGTGCAAAACAACTTATCAAGACTTAGCCCCTTGAGTTTATGCAGAGAAGGGATGTGCTGGGTGCCGTATCAGTTCTGTGCGGCACCAGCCAGTGTGCTACAGGGGAGTGGTGGGTTGGACAGTTGATGTATACGGTTTGGGCCGTGGGTGGGGGACACAATAGACACAGGGGAGATCATTTATGCAACAGTGCAAGCAACCAGAGGGTGGGGGGTACCACTAGACATCACGAAAATCATTTCCTCAACAGAGGCAAGTTATCTGAGGGTGGGGGTTGTCACTAGACACCAGGGACTGCTTATTACAGTATTAGGATGGAGATCAGAGGATGGACAGCACCACTAGATGCCAGGGATTACTTATTAAAGTATGGGGATGTGTACTGAAGTGCTGGGTGGGGTGGCTATAGAAACCAGGGAATACTTATTACAGTATGGGGATGTGGACTGGAGGTTGGCGGGTGTCACTAGACGCCAGGGAATACTTTTTACAACGTGGGGACAGGGACTGGATGGTGGGGTGGTGCCACAAGATTTCAGAGAATACTTACTGCAGTAGGGGGACAGGAACTGGAGGGTGGCAGGTGACACTAGACACCAGTGAATACTTATTACAGTACAGGGAATGGAATTGGTGGGTGGTGGGTGCAACTAGACACCTGATATACTTATTATAGTGCAGATAGGGGTATTGGAAGGCTCGAGGGTGGCAATACACACCAGGAAATACTTATTACGGTTTGGGTATGGGTATCGGAGGGCTGGGCGGTGGCAACAGACACCAGGAAATATTCATTAAAGTAGGGGGGGGCAGGGATCAGAGGGTGGCCGGTGCCACTAGACACCAGTAAATACTTACTTCAGTATGGGGGTGGGTATTGGAGGGTGGGGAGTGGCAATAGATGCCAGAGAATACTTCTTACAGTATGAGGATGGGGATTGGAGGGCAGTGGGTGCCACTAGACACCAGCAAATACTTATTACAGTACAGGTACAGGTACTGGAGGGCTGGGGGAGTGGCAGTAGACACCAGGGAATACTTATTACTGTACATTGATAGATATCTGAGGGCAGGGGATGCCATTAGACACCAACAAATACTTATTCAAGTATGAGTGTGGGGATCGGAGGGTGAGGGAAGCCACTAAACATTAGGGGATTCTTCCTATTGAAAGGAGATGGGTAATTGGAGTGGGGGTACAACCTGCTGCCACTACCCATGCAAGTGAGCCTATAACATGGATGCGTATGGCTCCTTACTGCCTTGCATGCTTTATGGCTCATTTGCATGTTGCCAGGTGAATGTCATGTCATGGTGTTCCGGCTTTAACAGGTCTGGGAGCACAGTTCCATGCACTTTGGTATGGGCTGCACACAGCCCAGATCTATGTCGGGGTAGCGATATTCAACTTTGCGCTTCTCTGACATGGCCATATATTCAGTTGGATGGTGCTATTGTTCCTCTGAATACTGCATCCTCAGGGTGGTGAGAAAGGGCAAGTGGAGTGCAAAGCTTTGTGCTCTTCTTTAGCTCATATACCAATATTGGGTCCATGGTGTCAGGTTTGTGCAGGAACACGGTAGGTCATCAGTACACATGGGAAGGTTGTACCATTAGGTGCATCCCATTTCCAGGTGGTGTACTGTTGATGTTATGTAGTTGTAACTGTAGTGGGGTTATTTGTAATATTGAGTGGATGTTATGTTACTTGGATCAGCAGAAATGTGACTGGTTGAAACAACATATGTGCTGCTGTAGGTGTACATGTATGTAAATGGCTTCAGGAGGTGATGTAAGGATAGGTAGGTAAGAAGGTACTTTGAGAAATGGACATAGTTGTATGTATGTACAGTATGTATGTGGGGGGTAGGTACATGGCTGTCAATTTACACATCACTGTACATGAACCTGTGTGTTTTGTAGGAATTCTGGCTTTTCTATGTCATGCCTTGGTTTAAGCCATGTGTATGACTTGTCAAGATGACATATGGGCATGTTTGGTGTTTCTGAACACAATACATTATTAGTTATGGCAAATTATCTGTATGTTTGGTGTGTGTACATGACAGGTGTACTGAAGACAACTGTGTGGTGCAATGTAGGTGCTAGCAGTCAGTGTTATTCTCGATCCACATTTACACCTCTAATTATGTCTACATAACGTACAGTAATGTATAGTTATGAATATGTAAATATGTGATGAATATATTTATACATGAAAGATTTGATTATATATCTGTATTTTTTGGTAGCTGTCCTGCAAGTGTAAGTGCAGAAACTGTCATGTAATGGAAATGTCACAGGAGTGCATCTGCTGGCATGATGTTCCTATTATTCATCAGAAATGTAAAGCTGAGGAAGTCAAATATATAACAGATGTTGGCTGCTTCAAGATCAATTGCCTAGACAAGGATGTTATTTTAGTATCCTTCTATGAGTTCCTTTCTACTGAAGGCCCAGTTAATGATGACATTCCTCTGAATGATTAAATGTGGTACATACTATGATTACATGTGTACTTACTTTTAATTTGTCCATGAAGTTGCTCACTGTAATGACATTGGTATATGTATGAAGGGGTTTGGGGGGCGCGACATGCATGACAATTATGATGGTTGTGGTTATCTTAGGAGTGGGTGAGTGGGCATGACCCAGAAGGCCAGCTTCTCTCAGTGCTTAGCTTTAGTACTGCAGAGTGCAATGTGGTATGCAATTCTAAATGGCTGAGGACCTCGCACTGTACCAGGTCCCTCAGAAAAGCTATCTCTTTATTTTTATTTATTTATTTATTAAACTCTAGGATTACAAATACCTTTGAGCAAGAACTGCTCATTTACAAAGGTTCCATGTCATGGATGGAGGGTAACATACAAACAAAGGTTGACAATGATTTACAGTCATAGCACCCTTTAGAGCAAACCCACTGTGATAGGACTTTTCCCCTGCTTCAGCCACCTGGCACTTTTTACAAATAGATTTTCGATAGACCTAAGCACATTTCAACTGTGTAATATAACTTTTTTTTTTCCATTAGCAGGTTATACAGACCTGCCACTAGAGGGATTCTTGGTCTTTCTACACAAATCACTGTACTCAATCATGGGCAATATGGCCTGCATTGTCATTCTACTTCTAATCCTGGCAAAAATTATGACTCATAAAGCACTGATCCATGCTAAGTCAGAAGTCATCCCAGCCTGGGAACCCACAATCATAGTTCCTGCTGCATCTTCATATTGCTTCCCTACTCTTAATCTGTCAGGTTTTTATTTTAATTCTCATCCCTCTCTTCTGGCCCTCCTCCCTTCGCCAATGTCTTTCCATGCACTTCTCCTGCTAGCCTTGAACGGCCATGTCAGCATCTCCTGTGCCCTGACTAGACATACCTCAATGACTGAACACCACACAAGAACCCATATGAAAAGAGCCCGCTTCTACCTGAGAAATGCCCTCAAGAAAATGTTTCTAATTCTCCTTTTCTGTTCAGGCAATGTCGAACTAAATCCAGGTCCCCCAACTCAAATCACTTCTCCGTCGGAGTTTGCAGCTGCTCCTGGGATGAAACTGATGATGGTCAATATTCTAAGCCTACTCAAAAAACTTGATCATCTTCAAGTTTGGGCAGCCCACACTGACCCAAATCTGATTATAATTACCGAGTCGTGGCTAAAAAAAGACCAACACTGATCTGCAAATTACTATACCGGGCTTCAAGTGCTTTAGGCTGATAGGGATTTGGGGGGGGGAGTGGTTGTATACGCCAAATCAAAATTTGATGTTAGCAGCATTTCCTGTAAAACTAAACCCAAGGAATACGAGATTGTCTCACTTAAACTCCACCTTCCATACTCAGAGTGCATCACAATCATTGGTGGCTATTGACCCCCCCCGTCAGGAGGCACAGAAATTCTTAATGTGTTGAAATCCATAACTTTGGCTGCTAACATGGAAACAATAATCTTAAGGGACTTCAATATGGATTGGCTCACTGCTAAATCCCACTCCCTAAAAGCCATCTGTGATGAGCTGGGTCTTACACAGATAGTAACAGAACCCACAAGAATCAATGCTTCTAACTCTGCCAGCAGCTCACTCTTAGATGTCATCTTAACTTCGCATCCCCATAAAATCTCACATTCTGCAGTTTTCCATAATGACATGAGCGACCACAGTATCGTTGTATGTACAAGATTCCAATCTAAAACCCAGCAGCACCCTAAATTCAGAATCAAATGCTCGTTCCGTAAATTCAACTCAGTAAACTTCCTAACCGATCTAGCTATGATCAGGTGGCAAGACCTATATCTTGCCAAATCTGCTGATGCCGCCGTCTCTGTCCTAAATGACAACCTCACCACCCTAATTAACAAGCATGCTCCTCTTATTAAAATGAGGGTGTGGAAAATCTCACATCAGTGGTTCACCCAAGAGCTCAAATCTGCACTTACCAATAGAGACAAGCTATGGGCTAGGACCAGGCACACAAAGGACCCGGCAGACTGGCAGGCATTTAGAACTGCCAGAAATGCTTGTGTTAAAAGTGTACATGCTACTAAAGCAAACTTCTACATCTCCACTCTGGAGCAGGCCAAAGGGAACTCCCAAAAAATCTGGAAGACACTGAGAGCCATTGAAGGCCATCCTGCTACTTCCTCCCTTCCCACCAATATTCTGGCCATGGACAGGATGGTTGAAAATAAACTGCGAATCCTCAAAGAACTTAACCTTCACTTTGCCACTGCTAGGCTGGCATGCGACTCCTTCCTATACGCTAGCCGAGTGAATAGCAACACTAGCCCAGATACTACACATGCTACTCCACCTCATCCCTTCCAGTTGTGCCTGTTTCGCTACAAAGAAGTCGAAGACATAATTCTTAGCCTTGACACCAAGAAAAGTGCAGGGGATGAATGGCCTTGAATCATTTTTCTTGTGGTTAGGCTATGCCCAGCTCACAGCCCCCATCCTTCACATCTTCAACCTCTCTATTACCACAGCCACTGTTCCATCCTGCTGGAAATCTGCCCATATTCTTCCTCTCTTTAAATCAGGAGATCCTTGTGACTTAAACAACTACTGTCCTATCTCTATCTTGCCTGTTCTCTCCCAAAGTGCTGGAAAAACTTCTATACAACCAACTAAAAAAATCATCTCGAAGCACACTCACTCCTAAACCCGGCCCAATCTGGCTTCAGGTCGAAGCACAGTACCATCTCAGTCTTGGCTAAAGTCTCTAATGACTGGATCCATGCTATGGACACCAAGAAGGTTACTGGTGCAGTCTGTCTAGACCTCAGTAATGCCTTCAACACTGTAGACCATCACCTCCTAATCACCTGTCTTGCCTACATAGGTGCCACTCCACTTACCTTACAGTGGTTTAACAGTTATCTCACAGGAAGGATACAAAAAGTCAAAGCTGATGGCCTACTACCTGCCCCCCTTCCAATTGCCAGAGGAGTCCCTCAAGGCTCATCCTAGGACCAATCCTTTTTTCCCTGTACATCAACAACCTTGACTCCCACACATAAAGAACTCTAGCATACATTTCTTTGCAGACGATACGGTTTTGTATGCATCAGGCTCGTCCTTAACTGAAGTCTGGGAAGCAGGTCAAGCTGACTTTATCCAGTTAGAAAGCAACCTTATCAATGCCAAGCTTCTCTTAAATTCCAAAAAAACCAAGACAATGATTTTCTCGAGACTTGCCTTGTCTGGTGCCCTACCTACCCCACCTAAAAACTTCATAGTTACCTCCCTAGGTGAACCCTTGGAAGTCGTACCTAAATTTAAATATCTAGGTATGTGGCTAGACAACAAGCTTTCCTTCAATGACCACATCAAGGGTCTATCAAAGAGGCTTAAAGCACGCTTGGGTTTCTTCTTTAGAAATAGGACCCTCTTTTCTCTCGCGACCCGCTAAAGACTTGTCCAAGCAACATTCCTTCCCTTGCTTGACTACGGAGACATTAGCTTTATCTCCTTCCCAACCTTGAGCCTAACTAAACTGTATGTACTCTATCACCGTGCTCTTGCTTCATTACTAACTCTGTGTACAGGACCCACCACTGTGATCTTTATGCAGCAGTTGGATGGACCTCTCTTGCCATCAGACGCCTCCTGCATGCTGGCATTTGGACCCTCAAATTACTACTCCACAAACTGCCTGTCTATTTAACGTCTCTCATACACATCTCACATAGCGCCTACTCCCTAAGGAAATCCAACCTTATCCTACTAGATGTTCCCAGGACACATACCACAGCTGGCCAAATAGCTGTCTCATATGCCCTACCAAACATTTTGAACCAACTACAAGCCATGCTGAAGCTAACCAGCATTGTATCAATTAACTCCTATAAAACACTAGCTATCTCTAAATTAAAAGACATATGTAGGTGCTACTAGGCCCCCAACGCCAAGTCAACTTCCTAGGTACCAACTGGCCTTCTACTTATTAAGCTGAAATGTGTTGCATACTTTAGGGCAAGGTTAAAGCTGGAATGCACTGCATATATAGCATAAGGACTTCTATTGTGTATACCTCTTGTATTATATATATTTTTTTCTTTGTTGTTCTACATTTTATATCTCCTGTCTATGTAATTGCGAACTGCATGTGTATGTGCCTCAGGACCTCCTTGTGAATGAGCTTGCTTAACGGAGTCTTTCCTGAATAAACTTGAACTTGAATTACAGTCAACTGGAGAGAGACTATTAGGCTAGTATGTCACAAGTTTCAGAGTAAGAAATGTGAGGAAAAGGACAGTTAGTGTGGGCAGGGTAGGATGGTCAGGAAGAAATAGGCAGGCAGAGGGGCCTCTGTCGGAGGGAGGGGTGGCAAGAAATAGTGCAATTAATAGTAATAAAGGTGAGGAAGGGACTGATATATGCTAAGTGCTGTAGATGGTGTGGGGGGGGGGAATGAGAGGAGTAGGGTGAGATTGTAAAAGCAGGTGCCAAAGGAGTTGTTTGCTCTGAGAGTTTACAGATCACAGTTCAGATGCAGCTGGGTGGGAGTATAGGCAGACCCTTCAGGTGCAGCAGTCACATTGAGTAGTTGAGATAAGGTAAAGTCAGAGATTCCTTTTAAAGGGTCCAAGCGTGGCTGAGGAAAGTGCTTCTTGGTTGAGGGCATTGTACCACAGAGGAGCCCTATGGATAAATAACCACTGACCCATTGTGGTCCAGCATCTCTGAACCTGGAAGGATTGAAGTTGGGAATGGGAACTACATGTGTGCTGGGTACTGATGTGGGCAGTAAGGAGCTTTTCAGCACCTGGAGGCATGAGCCCAAGGAGAACCTTCTTGGTTAATAGGCAGGCCTGATATTGTATTCTACTGTGGAGTGGAAGCCAGCCCGCCAGGGCGTAAAGGTCACAGGCATGTGTTAGGCTAGCAGCACCCGTAAGTAGTCTGCAGACTTTAGTGAGCGAGACAGAAATCCTCCGGAGGGCAGTTGTAGAGGCAGAGCTGTTTATGGCAAGACCATAGTCAATGACAGAGGTGACAGAGCTGTAGATAGCCAATTTAAGGGCATCAGCAGTCAAACAGTGCTTGTGCTTATGGAACAGTCCAATCCATATGTTGGCAGCCTTAGCAACAATGTCGATATGCCTAGCATATGAGAGGGTACTGCCCAGCATGATACCAAGATACTTGAACTCAGGGACGTGTTCGAGTGAGGTCCCTGAGTGGTTCTTGATGATGTGGGACAGAGATTTGTGCTTACTCCGAGAATGACGGAAAGTCATGACTTTAGTTTTGCTGTAGTTCAGTATGAGTTTGTGTGTGCTGAACCATTCTTCTACCTACTTGAAATCACACTGTAACTGACTTTCCAGGAGTTTAGTGTCATGGTGGCTAGTAAACAGGACTGTGTCATCTGCATTGAGTAGTATTTTTGTTGGCAGATGCCAAGGAGGCTGTTTAGGAAGAGGAATAAGAGTAATGGTCCCAGTAAGGACCCCTGTGGAACTCCAGAGAGGACTGGCTGTTCATCAGAGGTGACTCTGGCAATCCTAACACGTTGGACCCTACCCCCAAGGTAGCTAGCAAACCATAACAGAGCATCATTGGACAGCCCGATAGTAGACAGTTGCCTGAGTAGGAATGGGTGATTTACAGTGTCAAATGCCTTCGTGATGTCAATAAAGATGGCCCCTCCACAGTGTTCTTGGTCAAGCGTGGCATGGATTCCAGCATTGCCATGGTGGTGCTATGCCCCTTTCTGAAGCCATGCAGCTCAGGGCAGTGGAGATCTTACTTATCCAGGAATTTGACTAATTGGTCCGATACTACTCTTTCCAGTGCTTTTGGGAGGGGGAGCAGTGAAATAGGCCTGTAGTTGGTATGCAGGGACCTGTCTCCACTTTTGTGTACAGGTGTGATAGTACCCTGTTTCCAAATTGAAGGGAATTGACCCAGCCTGAGAGAGAGGTTGAAGATCTTTGTCAGTGGTTCAAGGATTTCTTTGAGAACTAGTGAAATCAGCTTCAGGTCAAGGGAGTCACCACTGTAACCAGTTTTGTGGATGGCCTTGTGGATATAGGTTCTGGCTACATGTGTTGGAATCTCTTTGAAGAAGAACTGTGGGGCAGTGTGTTCAGGTGGGGTGGTGTCCTGGTGTGTGCTGGAGGTAGGGGCGTCAAAGAAATTAGGCGGAAGGACACTGCTCAGGTTGGAGAACGCATTCTTGAATGTGTTGATATCTAGGTCAAGCGTTTGGGTTACATCGATGTTAGCATTATGGGTGGAGCCTTAGGATCATTGCCTGTGAGGTCTTTCAGGTTATTCCAGAAGTTTTTGCCATCTCCCCATGAGTTGGTCAGAGCCTCCTTGTAGAATTTGCTTTTGGCATTCTGTTTCGCCTGAGTGCAATTTTTTCTGGCAGCTTTGTATTTTTGTATGGTTCCTTAAGTAGGTGTGGATCGAGCACAGTGCGAGAGGTGATCCCAATGTTTGAGCCATGTAACAAGCTCAGATGTTATCCATGGGTTGGATACTCCTTTGACCTTCATCTTTTTCAGTGGCGCATAGATATCACAGGCCGCAGAAAAGCGGTTGATGAACAGGTCCAGAGCTTTGTTGATATCATTGAGTGTATCAGTTGGCACCCAATCCAGTCTGCTTAGATGCCCCTGTTTAAGTACCCTAGTGTGGATTAGCTTAGGAGGGGGTTTGCTGAGTTCTTGTGCTCCTGGACAGACAGTGGCTCAGCAGGGTGTGGTGTCGGTGACCTACACAGGATCAATCCTGCAGCACTCCTGCAGCACAGCTGCATTTCTGCATTTTACTGTACTTCCCCATCATGTAGACTGTCTGATGGGTGTGCTCACATGAGGTGTGTGTGTCCATCTAGATAACTGTCAGTTACCAACCCCTACCGGTACAATTCTCCACCATGGCTATCTGTGTTCACCCACTAACAGTGAACCACTCCTTCATCCCTTGATGAAGAGTGGAGCCTGTGGGGAAATAGAAACATGGAAATATAGAATTTGACAGCAGATGAGGACCACTTGGCCCATCCAGTCTGCCCATTTCTCCCTACCTTCATTATTACACATGCCCAATCTACAGCTTTTTCTTCCTCCCCCTTACTTTCTACTATGATTCCTTTTTGCTTATCCCTTGCTTTCTTGAACCCCACCTCTGTTTTTGCCCCCACCACCTCCACTGGAAAGCTGTTCTAGTAATCCACCACTCTGTCTGTGAAGAAGTACTTCCTCACATCTCTCCCGAATCTACTCCCCTCCAGCTTCATAGCATGTCTCCTTGATTTTCCTGGACGAAAATTCTCCACCTCTCATTCACACTAATGGGACTACGCCGGAGATGCTAGGACCCAGCAGGAGCCAAAAATCTTCAGGAGAGCCGGCGCCGAGATAGGGCTGCACATGCATGGCATCATGAGACTGCCTCCCGCCTGTATAGGCTATCTTGGCATCGACCCTCCAACTGCCTCAGTTCCTTTTTTCCCACCATTGAGTGCGCTTCAGTGACGACATCACTCACCTGCTGGGAGTCAAGTCTCCATCTATACGACAACAGCTTATAGTCGTTCAGCATTCGATTAGGTTACTACTTTTAGCGTTCTTTTCTTATTTAAAAAAAAAGAAGAAGAAGAAGAAAAAAGACTAACTGAAGAAATCTTCAGTCTGCCATCAACGGAGTCGACCTTAGATGGTAGCGGTGATGGTAGGGAGACTTTGCTTGGAAGCCGTTCTGGCAGTGGGGCTGTGTCCGCCACCCTTTGCAGAGGAGGGGTCCGACCATAGGCAGTCCAGTGCTCGGGGGGGAGGACAGTCCTTTTGAAACACAAAAAGTAGTGGGCCTGTTCCCGACCTTGATCAGGGACCCATCTCCACTCAACCTCGAGTTCTTCTTCCTCCTGTCAGTCGAAGAAGAAACAGTGCCACTTGAGGTCTAACTCTGGTACATCTGTGCAGGGTTGTCAGTAGTGGAGAGTGGTAGACCTGACCTGACTCTGGTGGGGGTCCTCTGTGGCTCCATTCTTAATGGCCGCGATCTTCAACACTGGATCTCCTCTCTGTCCTATGATGGGGCTCCGGTGAGTGGTTTCATCACTGGACCACTCTTAATGAGCAGTGGGTACAGCATCTGTCCTAGTTGCCCTTGCCAGTGGACCTGGTCCTGGGGCCTTCAGGCCTCAGAGCCACTGGGCCATGGCCGGGTCAGTTGGGCCAGGATGTGCACATGGTGTCCTCTCCGGTGCCAGCGCCATCAGCTCCATGTGCCTCCCCCCTCACCTTGTTTCCTTTCAGGGGCCGGCACAGGTACCGCTTTCCTTCCCCCTTTCTTTCAGGTCTTACAGGGCCAGCAGCAGTGCTGGTGCCACGTGTGATGTCAGCACCGCATGTGGTGCTGGTGCCGTGGGTGGTGCCTGCACCATGGATGGTGCCAACTTCTTCAACGCCGATCCAGGTGACGTTTCCTGTGATTTCCTGGCCTAAACTTACCTTCTGGGGTAGAAGTGGAACTTGTTGATTCTGACCCTGACTTGCTTTTGTCCGAAGATGCAGTAGATGACTCATTTTATGGGCTGGAAAGCAAGCCTTTTGTATCAGCAGAGCCTGTGGTGGAAGATCTTTCTTTCTAGTCTCTCCTCAGGAATATGAGTTCCACCATAGCATTACAGACTTCATCTGTGGACCAAGGCAGACTACTACATCTTGAGTTCCTACATTCCTCAGTACGAGTACACCCTATGGAACATACTCACATCAATGGTTGAGAACCTCCCGGAATCTAACGCTAGCATGGAGCTGCTGCAGACCATCACCAGGGGCATATAGTCCAGTAATCAGCAGCTGAAAGCTTCTCTGGATGTCTATGACACTGCCTGCCAGTGCAGCTGTTGCTGGCATTTGTAGAAGGTGACACTCCTGGCCCAGAACATTAGGTTTCTCAACTGATGCTCAGCAAGTGATTAACATCCCCTTGACAGTGTTTATCTGTTCAGCCCTCAGGTTGACCTCTGGAGGCCGCTCAGAACACCAGGGCTGCCATTAAAACAGCCAGACTGGCTCCTGTAGCCCCTCAGAAGGGTGAGAACCATTGACAATTTCATAACAGGCAATCCTTTCAAGGTAGAGGCCAAGGAGCCTTTAACAGGAACCAACTCCTCAGCTGCAAAAGAAAATGCAGCAATGGGCACAGGGCCTGAAAGCACCCAGTACCAATCTCTGAAGATCCTGCCCAGGTCTCACCTCAGCTGTCTGAGGCGGACACTTCTATGGTGGTAGGGGGGGCATCTGATTCAGTTTTACAACCAATGGAAATCCATTACAGTGGATGAATGGATCCTCAGTATTGTCCAAGAGGGATACTCTTCCAATTTCGCAGAGATTTCCCCCAGACCTTCCACCTACACAACAACTCAGTCTGTCCACCTCTCAGTCATACCTTTTTACTTCTGAGATACAGGCCCTCTTCAGGAACAGGGCAGTAGAAGTTGTTCCACGGCAGAATGGAACACAGGTTCCTATTCCCATTACTTTCTGGTTCCAAGGTAAAAGGTGGCATGTGCCTAATTCTCGACCTCGGAAAGTTAAACAAGTACCTGTTCACGGAGAAGTTCACAAAAAATTTGGTGTTCAAGTCTTCACTCACCTGGATGATTGGCTCCTTGCCAGCCTATCCAGGCAGGAGACACAGGAAGCAGTCACCACAGCTTCTCAGTTGCTCACTTCCAGGGGGGTGCTTCTGAATCTGGAAAAATCCCAACTTCGGCCCTCCCAACAGCTCCTCTTCATAGGAGCCCTCTTGGACACCTCCAAGGCAAAGGCTTCTGTTCCAGAGGACAGGAGAAATGACAATCTCCAGATGGCACACTACATTAGGGGGAGTAACTCTGTTTGAGACCTCTCAGTGCAGCGGATGTTGGACCTCATGGCATCATCCATCTCCATTGTGCCTCTAGCCAGGCTTGCAAATGGGGGGTGACTGACTCTGGGAAGGTGCCAGCTTCACCTTTGCAGCAGCTTCTCTTCATAGAAGCCTTCCTGGATACCTCCAGGGTGAGGGTTTTCCTTATGGAGGATGGGAGAAATTACATCTTCAGATGGCTCGTTACATCACAGAAAACAACTCTGCTCAGGCCCCTTTCGATGCAGCAGCTGCTGGGACTCATGGCATCGTCTGCGGCAAGCAGAGGCCACTGATCACACACCCACAATCCTTCCACATAAAGTGACAGTGCCTCGGACAAAATCACTTGCATGGTATACGCAGAAGGACAAGCATCTGCAAGGTTCACCCCTTACCCCACTGGAATCTCAGATCACCATCACCATGGATGTATTTCTGATCGGTTGAGAGCTCACTGTCAAGACTTCCACACTGTGGAGCCAGGAGGAGTCTCATCTTCACATAAATGTCTTAGAGATGAGAGCTGTCTTATATGCTATCCAAATCTTGAAGGATGACGTCTGCCATAAAGTGATCCTCCTTCGGACGGACAACAAAGATGTGATGTATTATATTGACAAGCAGGGTGGAGCACTCCCCTACCCTCTGTGCAGGGATGCCATGAGGATGTGAGAGTGGTACCTTAAGCATGATGCATTAGTTCAAGCAGTCTCCTGCCAGGAATTCAGAATGACCTAGCGGATCGCCTCAGCAGAATGGAGGTGAATCCCCATGAGCGGTCACTCACACCAGATGTCGTGCAGTCACTATTTGATGAGTGGGCAGTCCGGACCTGGACCTTTTTGCATCCTCACTCAATGCAGAACTGCCTCTATCCTGCTTCAGAAATCCAGAACCTGGTGTTTTCTATCAGGATGCATTCAGATTGCGGTGGACAAGATGCTTCCTGTACGCATTTCCTCCTCTTCTCTTAGTTTAGAGGGTGCTGCTCAAGTTGGAGGCACAGAGGGGCAGGATGATTCTCATCACCCCATACTGACCTTGACAGATATGATTTCCATTGATTAACAGACTGTCAGAAATGAGAGGCAACTCCATCTATGAATGGACCTTCTGACACAGGGACCTCTAGTCCATCCCAACCTGTGCTCCCTTTATCTCCATGCCTGGCTCCTGAGGAGATAGAAGTGGGCAGGTTTAAGGTTTCACAGAGAATCACAGAAATCCTCTTAGCTGTGCATAAGCCTTCGACCAGGAAGACTTACACATCTAAGTGGAAATGCTTCTCCATCTGGTGTGCAAAGTCCTATCTGGACCCTTTCTGCTACCCACCACAAAAGGTGTTGGAGTGCCTCCTAGACCTTTTGAATGCAGGTCTGCAATACTTGGCAGCGAAGGTACACCTCTGCACAATTTTGGCCTATCTTGAGCCAGTACAGAATATGTCACTGGCTCAGTTACCATTAGTCAGGAGATTCCTAAAAGGTATCCTACACTCTAAACCTGCGGTCAGGAGACCAGTGGCCACTTGGGATATTAACCTGGTGCTAGATATGCTCACTCGTAAACCCGTTGAGCCACTAGCTACCTGTGAATTGAAATTTCTGACCTGGAAGACAGCCTTCTTAGTGGTTGTCACTTTTGCCAGCTGGGTCTCTGAAATCCATGTTTTGGTCACAGACACCCCCTTACACCATCTTTTAGAAGGACAAGGTGGTACTCTGTACTCACCCTAAATTCCTACCCAAAGTGGTTTTGGACTTTCACCTCAACCAGCCCTTGCTTCTCCCTACTTACTTTGCTAACTTCCAGAATGAAGGAGAGTGCACCCTTCATTCTCTGGATGTTGAGGGTTCTGCAATTCTACATCGACAGAACAAGAGATACACAAATCCAAGCAACTCTTTGTATCTTTCAGCACACATTGGCTGGGTCAGCCTGTTGTAATTAGATGCATTTCTGCATGGTTAGTGGCATATCTTCACCACTGCTAATCCATGGTGCAGGTCAAGTTGGAAGGTCGGGTTTATGCCCACTTTACCAGAGTGGCCGTGGCATCCCTGGCATAGATTCGTAATGTACCCATTGCAGACATCTGCAAGGCAGCTACTTGGAGCTTAGCGCATACCTTTGTGAAGCATTACGCTCTGGGTGTCCATGCCAGACAGCACACTTCTTCAGCAGGACAATCCTTAATAGACTTCTGTTCTGAGTGAGCTTGGTCTCCTGTCACCCTACTTGGGGGATTGGTTTTTCGTTCAGTACTCTTCCCATTAGAGTGAATGAGTGGTGGAGACTTTTAGTCCAGGAAGATACTGAAATTTCATACTTACCATAATTCTTGATCTTCTTGGACAAAGTCTCCATCACTCATTCACACACCCACCCACCATCCCCGAGCTCTCTCATCCTGTTTCTGGTCTTCACTCCCTCATTAGCTTAGACTGTAAAGACATTGTTGGGTTGACCCTTCTTACATGGGTCATCCGGGCTATCTTATGCCCGGATTAGGTTAGTTTTCTAGATTAATTTACTCAGCACCTCCTTGGTAAAAAAGAAACTGAGGTTGTTAGAGGGTGGATGGCGAGATAGTCTATACAGGTGAAAGGCAGTCTCGCGGTGCCACGCTTGCGGTGCCCTATATTGGCGCCATCCCTCCTGAAGATTTCTGGCTCTTGCTGGGTCCTAGCACCTCTGACATAGTCCCATTAATGTGAATGAGTGGTGGAGACTTCGTCCAAGAAGATCTAATTATGGTAAGTACGTAATTCCCATTTCTTGATCACCTTTTCTTCTGAAAAATACTCCCCTCCTGTACTTTATTTATCCCTGTGAGGTATTTAAAGGTCTCTATCATATCTCTCCTCTCCCTCCTCTGTTCCAGGGTATACATATCGAGGTCCTTTAGTCTCTCTTCACAGGGCTTTTGATGTAGACCCTGCACCATTTTAGTTTCCCTCCTCTGGACTGTCTCTACTCTGTCTACAGTATGTCCTGCCGGAGATGTGGGCCCGATTCCAGAAGGGTATACGCTGGCGTAGGGTGAGATACGCCAAACCGCGTGGTGTATCTCACTACTTATGGCAGGCAATATGCCAGCCCCTATTCCAGGAGGTGGGTTGCGCCCTGGCGTTTGCAGGCTGTGACAAATGCAGTTTATGCTGGCGTTTACACCACAGCCCACAACACCTGGTGCAACTGTGGGTTATGACAGCAACATAGCCCAATTCCAGCAGGACGGCTGTTGTAACCTGCTAGCACAATTCCAGAAGCCACAGTGGGTTGGCTATGTTATGGCAGCTCCAAGCTGCTCTAAGTGGCACGCGATGGTGCCATCTGTTGGCTCCCCACCTCCAGGCACCACAGCAATGGCGCAGATGTGTCCCTCATGTCCTCTAATGCATACCCCTGCCCCAACCCCCCAAAAACAGCAGGGGCCCAGGGAGTCCATTCACTGGCATGCCCCCCGACACCTGTGGCACCTATCCTACCCCCTCCATGCCCCCTGGTGCGGCTGGGGGTATTCTGGGGCAGGGGATACTTCGGGGGGGCCACCTGGTTTCCACTGTGAATTGTGACCTGCAGCAGATATATGCCATGCATGGGCTACCACCACACGCATGGGGTATATCGCAGGTCACAAGTGCTAGGACCCTGCCACTTCTGGACTGTGGTGTAGGGTTCCTGGCATAGGGGCAACCAGCGTCACTTGCAACTGTGAGCAAGTTACGCCAGCCACCCTGGAATCGGGCTAGTGTTCTTCAGAACTGGACACAATACTCTATTCGGAGTCTTACCATCAATCTATACAGAGGCAACACCATCTCCCTCTTTCTGCTGGTGACACCCCTCACGCTGAATTCTCCTATGTGGTTGGTCTGGATATGATTGAGGCTTGTTCATGCACAAAGTTGTCGACACGAGGATGAGGGTGGTGGTGGGGCAAACAACTTCACTTTGGAGCCGACAAACATCTTCACTTTCTGGCAGTGTTGCATACTAAGATCCTAACTATACAGTTCTGTGTATGGCCTTATTCATAATATTGCGATTAACTTATGAACAGATCTGTTTATACGTCGTTGGACTAAATGGACATTGAGGAGGGGAGCACAAGGAGACCAGGTCTAGCAGTTTTGGGAACCAGGGGAAAAAAGGGTATAGTAAAAACATAGAAGGTAAGATACATGATAAGATCTAATGTACTGTAAATCAAAAGACATTTATTGTACTGAATGAAATGTAGCTGTACCTATATCTGTTAGTAAAGATGAATTTAAAAAAAGTAATAATATTATAATGTCTATATAATTTTTGGTACAGTATGCTTTGCCTGCATGGATGGCATAGTATGCTAGAATGTTTATATTTTCAGTCTGCTTATTCATTACACTCCCCATGTGCGTTGAGATTGGATTTGTGCATACTGTTTATAGAAATGATGCCAGCAACTTTGATTGTATGTTTTTCAGTGTTGGGGGGTATTAGTTGTGTGTGTGTGTGTGGGGGGGGATTGGTGGATGTGACCAGAATGATACATGCCATTTTTAACTCTTCTGTTTGTGTTGACATTGGTACCTACAGTCTAACAGGACGTAGTCTATACAAAGTGATGTTTGTAATGCACAACTGATGTTATCTATTTTACAGAGTTACAACCTTTAGATAACATACATGCTGAGTAGGACAGTATAATGCGCACATGAAATTACTGTACATGTAAAAATTTAAGCTTACCATCAACAGTACACGTTCAGTATGTACTAACAAACACAATTATACAGTCTTTTTATTTTTATATACTGACAGTATAATGCGCACATGAAGTTACATGTAAAAATTTAAGTTTACTATCAACAGTACTCATTCAGTATGTACTAACAAACACAATTATACAATTTTTTTATTTTGATATACTGAGGTCCACATATTCAAAGGAGATGCGTGGTGCATCTCAGAAAATGTGCAGAAGCGCAATATGCGAAAGTGAGAGATGCATCATGCATTTCAAAATGCACAATCACACAGAAATAATGTATGCGGTGCAAAAAAAGGGGACATGTACATGACTATGCCATGCATCCATATATTCAGCCAAAATGCATGGCGCATCTGCTGCACATCTCAGAAGTGTGCCATGCAAAGTTAGGCAGACAAAAGGATGGCCTAAATTGGCCAGCCACCCATAGGCAGTCTGCAGAACTGCAGGCAGGCCATCCTGAGATAGCCCTTGGAGGTGCACAAGTATGTGCACCAGGCACCCTCACACAGCAGCCATGCCAGTACGGAAGTACCCAAAGCCACAGGTGTCGGGACACTACCGGCACCATCCAGAGTGCCACACTGCACCCAGGACATAGACACCCAGCAGCCATATGCCAGTGCTATTGGGTGCCCCCCAGCACATTGGCAGAGTGGACAGCCACAATGCAGCACATGTACCAGGGCCCATGGCTTGTACCCATGTGGCCTGCAGGGTGCCACCCAGTGGTGACATGTGCCCATGGTGACGTCTGGGGCAATGGTGCCCAGTTAGCCAGGTGGTACTAGTGGCAGCATGGCACAGGCCAGGGACTGACCTGTGGTACACACCCATGATAGTACACCATAGTTGCACACAGCATGCCTGTGCCAGGTTCACACAACAGGGAGCCACAGACATGTCACTAATGCCTGCCATGTGGTGTGACACTGCCACAGGGGCACTGAGGTGGGTCTATGTGGTGTTCCTGTGGTGGATATAGCACAACAGTGGGCAGTGCAGGGCAGGGGTGGCACAACCTGTGGCCTGGGGTGACATGGGCATGCTTCACAGACACCCAACTCCTCCGGCATTGGGTGTGCAGCCAGCATGGGCACATACATGGCCAGTGTCAGACTGGCCCACTGGGTTACCTGGAGTGGTCCAGTGGGACCCACACACTCGGGTACCTGGTCACCTTCTGAACACTGATATTCCTTGCATTTATTTCCATGTTCCTATTATATGGGGGTATGTGGGGCACTGCAGGTGACTGTAAGCTGCAGACATAGCTAGTGTATCACATTCCTGTGGTATACTAATCAGAGTGTGTCACCCTGTGCCCGGCCCTGTTGCTTGATCAGGTGGGCCCCCTATACCCCAGTCTGACCCTGTACATGGCCATGGGTAATAGCGATGTACACAGGCTAATGCATCACACCTGTCTGCTAGGCTGCAGTACCTCCTGTTCACCTTTGTGAAGTGGTGGGGCAGCCCTGCAGAGCTGAAACTGTGCATGCCTTGGGTATGCAAATGGCTGGAATACATTCCAGTAATGAGCTGCACATGTGGGGAATGAGCTTGGAATATGCAATGAGGCCATTTGCATATCCAGGCTGAATACTGCAATTTTGCGTGCCGTGCATGTGGCCGCCTAGCGCAGATTTCCCTATGCCCCGCACAGGTCTCAGGGCACCTACCTCACCGAGCATCTCCCACTGCACGATCACACACGTTAGAGATATTCAGCCAGACATGCTCAATCGCATTGTATGGCACATCTTCTGAATAAACCATTATTTTGTGCCAACGCATCTCAGTTGCATGGCATAGGCACTTGTGCAATGCAGCCTGGGACATTTTAATATGGGGCCGTGAGTTAAAAATATAGGATAAGCAACTTTATGCACAACCTATGTGCTCTGCCACCATGGGGTTCAGATTCCCACAGACCTCGCAAGCTTCACTTTTGAGACTATAGGGAATCAAAACCCCTCTGTGGCATAACACACTGGATGTACATAGTTGCCCATCAACTATTCTCTATGTGTAGTATTCCATGTAGTTTTTCTCATATTTTACTTTCATTCACACAGATTATTTAGACATGTTTCATGTCACAAGTTTGGTAGATATGGAAGAAACCTGGAAAATACTATAGAAAGATTCTACTGCCATGTGTTGTGTCTGCAATCTGCAAAGCCTTTCCTTCTGATGAATACAGGGGGTTTGAACCACCTCCAAATGTCTGATACATCAAACTCACATTGCAACTAAAATTACATGTTTTGTTCACGGTTCTGTTGATATTCAGTGTTGTAACAATTTGGAGTTATTATTACATTATGCTGTTACCATAGCAACCGGTAATGTGTTTACAGAAATGACCATTGGTATCATCAAGCCTACCCTGCCTTTTTGTTGTATATGCCTACAGCTCAGATCCTAGTATGCGACATGTATCAATACCACCTTCCTATCACCTTTCTTTTTTTTTTGATTGTGTGTTTAGTTCCTCTGTCATAAGGACTTCCCTTCAACCATCTATTTAGTACTGTTTTTTAAAAAATGTCTGTTCCCGTGAATGTGAAGCGATATTTCATACCACTGTTTTAAAACCTTCCCACCATTAGTCTCTAATCTCTTTAGACGGGTATATGAACATTTGATTAGGCAAGCGGCATAAGGCAATTATGTCTATGTAGTGTACGCATAATGCATGGCCCTCAGCATATCGTACTGTCCCTCACACCATCCCCCCACCTTTCCCATCTATCTGTTTTGCACTTGATCATCTTCGATGCCCTCTTTTAAACCATCTTCATCAAATGTATGACCTTATTAAGGTATGGGCACCAGTGCTGAATGCTGTGTTCAATATGCAGCCTCAGTAATGACCGGATCAATGTCATTTTTATCTCCTTGCGCCTACTGCAGATCCCTCTTTCAAAGCAACCAGTATTTCATTTGCCTTTGCTGCTGCTTCCCTACATTGAGTGAACTGTTTCAGGACTGTATTGATCATTACTTACATGTCATTCTCCTCCTCTGATGCAGACACATGGACCCATCCCAGTATGCACACGGTCCTCGAGTTCCTGGTTTCACCATAAATAGCTTTGCATTCATTTCATTGAAGTCAGTCTGGCAAATCACAGACCACCTGTCTAGCTTTTCCACATCTGCTTGTATTTATTGCATCAATTCAGCTGTGACCACATCATCACATAGCTTGACGTCATAAGTGAATATGCAGATTTGACATTTCATGCCATCCCCAACATTCTGGGCCTCCATTAACTCACTTTTCGCTCCTCACTCTGGCAGTACTAATCTCCAACTAACTTCCCCTTCAGGCCTTTTGACAGACCCATCTGAGGTGGCCGTGGCACTTAATTACAAATTCTCTGACCTGTCGACTCTCCTTAGCAATCTCCCCTCTAGCAGTCCCCTCTAGCAAGTGGTCTTGTGCTTCCTCCAACCCCACCTCCCATTCCCCCTCTTCACCCACCCTCCACTTCATTGGTCCTCCGACCCTGGGTCTTGCCCCACCCCCCATTCTCCACCACGCCCCAGACTGCTACCATTCCTCACCTCCCCTTTTCTATTTCAAGACCATATCCCCCAAGGATACCCTTAAACATTTAAGGGGCCAACCCAATTGGGGCAGTCCTGGCTCCGATGGCCTCTCCCCTGTTTTTCTCAAACTTGTTTCCTCAGTGGTAGCTAAACCTCTCTCCTTTATCTTTAATCTCACCCTGACTACCTTCTGCATGCCACTCCCCTGGAAGTCAGCCAAGGTGGTTCCTATTTTCAAATCTAGTGACCCTTCTCATCCAATAACTATCACCCTATATCCATCCTCCCTCACCTCAGTAAGCTCCCTGAACAGGTTGTTCACCAGCAGCTATCTGAGTACCTTGATAACTACATCTTATGCAACCAGCAGCATGGCTTCTGTAGGCTCCACAGCACCACTACAGCCCTGGCTTTATTTACCAACCACATCCTCATGAACATGGACCAAGCACATGCCACTGGTGCAGTTTTTGTGGACCTATCTGAAGCCTTTGATCTTGTAAACCATCCATTTCTCCTCTCCAAGCTTCATGATATAGGCTGCTCCACAGGGACCACTAACTGGTTCCAGAACCACCTCTCTGATCACTTCCAGTCTGTGTGCATTGGCTCTGCAACATCTCCTGCCCTGCCTGTCTCCTCCAGGGTACCCCAGGGCTCCATCTTGGGCCCCCTACTCTTTACAATAGTTATTAATATCCTCTCCTCTGAATGCTTCTCCTGCAAATACCTCCTTTATGTGGACGATCCTGTCATCTTCCACAGTGACAAATCCCTTCCACTCATATCCTCCGTCCTCACACAGAGCTACTGTGCTGCCCAAAACTGGTTCTCCTCCAATCTGATGCTGGTTAACACCAAAAAAACCAAGGCTATGCTGTTTGGATCTAAACTTTACCTAGTCAGAACCCTTAAAGCTAACTCCTCTCTCAATATCCTCCATCCCGATGGCCCTGCCCTTGAAGTCATCCCATCCTTCAAATACTTGAGGGTTACTCTCGATCCCTTCCTCTCCTTCACTGACCATATTAATCTCATAGTCCATAGGATAAATCAGAAACTCGGTGCTGCATATCGTGTCAAACCCTACCTGACTGCTGAGGCATGTCTGGCCTTAGCTTGTGGCAACCTGCTCCCTATCTTGGACAACTGCTCCCCTATTTACACTCTTGTCTTTACCACCCTTCGGGCCAGACTCTTGTCCATTTACAGCAGTGTCTGCTGCTTTGCCCTGTCTGCCTCCTTTTTCACGCACCACTGCAACCTACATAGCTCCCTCAGATGGCTCTCATTACAAGGTCGGTTTGATTATACCCTTGGATACCTCACAGATGCCATCATTTGTAGTGGCCCTGCTTCCCTCTTTTTTCCTTTTGTAAGCACTGCACCACCCTGAAGAGCCTCCGGTCCTCTGTTGTTCCTCCCCTGGTGATTCGAGAACTTCTGCCAAAATGGGTAGCAATGCTCATCGGTTGCAGCCCCCTCCTTGTGGAACACACTTCCTGCTACACTCAGATCATCTAATACACATCACACCTTCAAGCTAAACCTTAAATCCTGGCTCCTTGTCAGAGACACCTGCTCCTACTCACACAGGCAGCACCTCTCCCCATAGCCTTGTTCCTTCCCGCTCAATTTCTGTCCCCTAGTTGCCTGGTTTGTGTCACTTCTGCCTGCTTGTTTTTGAAATTGCACACTGATAAACAACTATTTTACTTGATTCCTTGTAACATTTTTACCTTCCTGTAATCAACTATTTTTTTATTGTTATGTTCTACCACTGTTTTGACCATTGATGTTTTGTGTGGTAGCATTTTATACCCTCTGTAACAGCCATTATTTTCATTGTCATGTCCTACCACTGGTTTTTTGATCATTGATGGTTTCACCAATGCTATTTCTCTGTCGTATCTTTTGTCTAATTATGTTTGACACGTGTCTTTTGGCCAGGGTTGTGCCTGTAAAAGGTCCCCTGGACCAGTGCACTTACTCAGTTATCAAAGTCATAAATAAATAAATAAATGACTTTTGCCATAATTTTGTAGTCTGTGAAGAGGGAGGGATGGAGCAGTAGGAGGGGCACAGCAACAGATCCTTCCCTGGTTTGGGCAAGAAAATTCGTGTGGAGGGTGTAGGGCTCCTCCAGTCATACCTTCTGTGAGCATCCCCATCAGAGGTCCCCATAGTTCATTGCTAAATGCTTTGTAAATGTCCATGGGGAGTTCATCTGGTCATAAAGCCTTCCCTGCTGCCAGGCCTCCAGTAGCTGCCTTTACCTCTTTTTCTGAGCTTGGGACATCTAGATCCTCCCTCTGCTCCTGAGTAATTGCCTTTAAGGGAGCCTTCTTGAATACATTTTCCACCCTTTCTCACCCTAGCAGCATTTGGACTCATATAGCTTCTGGTAGTATTGCTGAAATTCACTCTCAATTTCCCAAGAATTGGTGGTTGTGTCCCCTCCTTCCTTCTTGATTTTAGCAATGAAAGCTAGTCCCACCCTTTCCCTCAGCTGTCAAGCCAACCACAATTGCCCAGCTTGTCCCCCCCCCTTGTAGTACACAACTGCTATAGCCAAGACTACCTGCCTGTATATACTTTTTGTATACAGGGTGTTGTATTCCATATGAGCTTTCTGTAGGTACTGGCACACCCCAGGTGTAGGAGTTATCTTGTGGCTTGCCTCATGCTTGAATATTTGACCCTCTAGGTCCCTCAATTTTTCCCACTCTACTTTATTTTTATGGTGGGCATATGAGATCACTTTCCCCTTAAAGGATGCTTTTAAGGCCTCCCACCTCACTGCTTCATTCTTATCCCCTTTTTTTGTTATTCAAAAATAATTATTTGATCTCTTTGGCTATATGCACTCGTCTGTCTTGCTCTTTAAGCAGTGTTGGGTCCAGTCTCTGTGGTCTAGTGATCAACTGTTATCCCCATTGTCCCACCCTGCCTCCAGATCCACCAGTGCATGATCTGAGATAATGATTTGATCATGCTTGACTTCTTCCATCCCTTGCAGTACCTCTTGACTGAACTGGACCATGTCAATTCACATGTAAGTGTTGTTGACATGAGAATAAAATGCATAGTCCCTCTTTGGAGGGATCCTAACATGCCAATAATCTATCAGCTTGTGGTCATTCATCCGTACCCTTAGTTCACCTCTGCTTTTCATGGGTTAAGCCACCATTTCTTGGCCCAACACCTAATGTGTGTATGTCCTCCTATAGAACATCCCCCTCAGTTGTCTTTACTCTTCTTGCCAATTTAGTATCATCAGAAATATTCAACAGCCTGCTGATGCCCCTTACCTCAAGGTCATCAATAAGATACATAGACACTGTCGGTAGATAAGAGCCTATGGCCCACCCAGTCTGCCCATTTGAGCTTGTAAGTTCTCTTTACATTTTTTCTAGAAGTCTGTTGCCCCTTTCCCCTGACCACCAGAATTCCCTTACGTCTATCCCATGCATTCTTAAATCCTGTGATTGTTTCAGCACCCACCACTTCCTTTGGCAGGGTGTTCCACTTGTCCATCACCCTTTCTTTGAAAACATTCTTCCTCATATTTCCTCTGACCCACCCTCCCTCCAATTTCATCCCATGCCCTCTAGTCCTGGAACATCTTTTTCACTGGAAAATAGTGTATTCCTGCACCCTGTTCCTCCCTATAAGGTACTTGTATGTCTCTGTCGTATCCCTTCTTTCCCTCCTCTCCTCCAGGGAGTACATATTCAAGTCCTTTAACCTGTCCTCATCGAACTTGTGATGCAATCCCTGTACCATCTTTGTTGCCCTCCTCTGAATCTTCTCTACCCTATCTATGTCCTTACATAGGTAAGGTCTCCAGAACTGTACACATGTACTCCAAGTGAGGCCTCACTAGTGTCTTGTATAATGAAATTATGACCTCCCTTTTCCTGCTGGTGATGCCCCTGCTTATGCATCCCAGCATCCTATTTGCTTTACTTGCTGCCTTGTCATACTGTTTCCCTACCTTGAGGTCATCAGGGATGATAACCCCAAGGTCCCTTTCCTGGTTGGTGCATACTATATCCTCCCCCCTCCAACTGATATGTTACTCCAGGGTTTTTGTGCCCCATATGCATTATCTTCCACTTCTTCACATTGAATTTCAACTGCTAAACCCTTGACCATTTCTCAAGATTCTGCAGATCCCACCTCATTCCGTTTACACCCTCTGACTTCATGTTGTCAGCAAACAGGGAAATTCTGCCTTCTAGGTACTGTGCAATGTCACTGATGAAGATGTAGAATGGGACCGGTCCCAGCACTGATCCCTGTGGCAGCCCACTGGTCACGCTTCGCTCTATGGAGTGACAGCCATTTACCACCACCCTCTGTGTCCTGTCACCAGGCCAATTACCCACCCACCACACTACTGTCCTACCCACTCCCATATTCCCCAGTTTGTTTAATAGCCTTCTATGTGGCACTGTGTCAAAGGCCTTACTGAAGTCCAGATAGGCCACATCCACTGCCCTTCGCTGATCCACCTCCCTTGTCACCCAGTCAAAAAATTCATTAAGGTTGGACTGGCGTGACCTCCCCCAGTAAAACCATGCTGCCTTGTGTCCTGTAGTCTGCTGGCAACCAGATGTTCCACCAATCTCTCTTTCAGTAGTGCTTCCATGATCTTCCCCACTACTTAGGTCAGGCTGACTGGTCTGTAGTTCCCTGCTTCCTCTTTGTTTCTGCTTTTGTATAAGGGGACTACATCTGCTGTCCTCCAGTCTTTGGGTACCGCCCCTGTTTCCAGTGATCAGCTAAACAGGATTGCCAGAGGTTCTGCCACCACCTCTCTTAGTTCCTTTAGGACCCTGTGGTGCACCCCATCTGGACCCATCACTTTATCGACTCTTTCCTGTGTAAAAGGACTTGTGTCCATTTCCGCTCCATTCCCACCACTTGTACTCCCTTCATGCCCATTACCCTCCTCTTCCTCAGTAAAGACTGAGTAGAAATATCTGTTCAATAAATATATTAAGGATGAACTAACCCAGCACCAACCACTGGAGAGCTCCACTTAGAACATCGCTGCACATGGAATGGCAACTATCCACTGCTATTACCTGCTTGTCAGTCAAATAGCTATTCACTTCCTGTACACTTTGCAAATACTGTGCTACTTATTATGTAAAGGGAATCAAATTCTGGGATGCATAAAATGGAATTTTAAGAGTTTGTCAAATAAGATTATTTTGGGACTGTACAGGTCTCTTGCTAGACCTCACCTTAAGTATTGCAGTCAGTTCTGGCCACCTCACTATAGGAATGATCTTGGTCTTGTCAAGGGGGTACAAAGGAGGGAAATGATACAGATCTGGGGATTGGGGGACATGATCTATGAAGGCATGTTAAAGGAGCTCAGACTGCTCAGCCTGGAAAAAGGATTAGGGGAGAGTTCATACCTGCATTACACATAAAATGTCAAAGGATGACAAACTGCATCAGGAGTTATATAAATATAAAACTAAAATTTGGAGAGCAAAATACTACAGGACTTCACATGCAGATAACAGGACAACTTTTCAGGTGTAAATAGAGAAGATATTTTTATGCACAGGTGGTCAGTGCATGGAGCTGTCTGTCTTGCTTAATGAGTGAGGCAGAGACTCTGAGCTAGATTGGCTAGTCATATGTGTAGTAAATTATTTCAAACTACAAACTAATGTGACATGAGGGACAGGCACAATGGTCCAAACAGTCTGCTTCTGTCTATATTTGACATATTCCCATGTATTTTTGCCATTGGCTTACTGTATGGTACAGTTCTGAAGGCATTGCTAAAGTTCAGGTGCAACATATTTTCCAGATAGGCCCTACCCACCTCCTTGAAAAAGAAAATCAAGTGGGCTTGGAAGGAACTACTTTTTATGGCTGCCTTGCATCATGATGCTATGCTGACATATTGCTATCAAAAGAAGGGCTCTGACCAGAATTCCTAATGCAGCATAGCTGTGCTGTTAAGAGGGAGTGGAATCAATGCACAACTTCCTGCAAATCTGTCTGCATCCTCCCCATCCCCAATTTACTAAAATGTGTTTCCTTCTTCTCCCCTCCCCATCCCCACACTGCATTATTTTCTTGCCCTAACATAGTTCTCATTCAGACCAGTATGCACTCACTCTGTCTCTCCACCCCCTTCCCTAGCAATGAGCTGCTTTTTGTCTCTCCCCTCCACCCCTACTGTGCTCTTGCTCCTGACCATGCTGCCTCCCCTGGGATTGAGGAGCATACTATATCTCTCACACAAACTCCCAAAAAGCAATATCGGTACACTTCAGCAGCTCTCTCTGCTATGAAGCAGAGCAAGCTATACAATTCCACCCCAGTTGTCAGATATGTAAACAAATCAGTATCAATGGTCAAGAGGAAAACTCAACCATTATGGCAGCTCCATGAAGTTGAGCTAGACAAGCACCCCTGTGTTCTCTCTCACCCACCACCCATGCTTGGCAGAACATGAAGAGTGAAAGCCAGTGAACGTGGTACTTTTCACTAAATTTAGCCCTGAGAAGTGAGGACTGTCGCTCTTGCCCACCTCTACCTGTAATTAATGTTCTGGCAACCCAGAGAATTAAAAAGTGCAAGTAGCACTTCCCATTGAAGCAGCCCACTCCTGTACTGTCATCTGCTACTGCCTGCTTGCAGGTTTGGCAAAGTGGGGAAAGTGAAAGCACAAATGTGCTTTCAAAACTAACAGAGCAAGCAGTTTATAATCCTTTGCTCTTTCTGAATGAGTTGGCTTCACTGGATGGGCATAGCCAGACTAGTTTTTGTAAGAGAGTTGGGTTACAACACCACAGTTTGCATAATTGATTGTGCAGTAATTTGCCAAAGCATCCTGCATCTCAGTTTTGGAGATGGTTAATTCAGTCCTGTGAATAACTGAAGAAAACCTTTCCTTCACAAAGTCTGCCATATCCAAGCCACTGCTTTTCCCCTTGAAAAGAATATACTGCAGACCTGCGGGCATGTGATACCATACCAGCACAAAAATGAATTTAATTGACTGGAAGAAAATGTGCATTTAAGATTTACAGCACTCCCTTCTATTCTGGAGACTTCTGATTCTTGGTATTGGATAGATTGTGCAAGCAATTGGTCTGAAAAATAAAATAATGCAGAGGTTTTTTGAAAGTGCATGTATATTCTTTTAAATAAATTGGTCAATGATACTTTGAAACTTCATAAGGTACTTAAATACAATGCACATAAAAAAAGCACACACAACAGTGCATTTACTGAACATTTCCTTAACTTTGTATCATGGATATTAAGAGTTCAGCTAATCCCTTGTCAAGGGTGTGCAACTTTAGACGTGTCAACCCAGATGCAATAACTTGGTCCCTTGCAGCACTGTGATTTGACTGATATTTGAACACAATACATGCAGCCCCACCTGTCACTGATGTAGATTCAAATAGCATAGTTAAAATCTCTACTAAATTACATAAGTTTAAATATTTACTTGCAATACACTTAATGAAGACATCAATGTCTGAAATAAAACCCCAGTCGGTATAAAACTGCAAAAATCTACATATCTGTGGCCAGACAATATCATGAACTGAACTGCATTGACTAAGTCAATAAATGCATAATACAATACTTACAAATTATGCCATAATAATAGATGTCGGTCACTGCAGTTTGACAGAAAATCAGTCTTCTTTCATTGCAAATTTTCATGCATAAAATTATTTCAAGAGTCAGGTAAAAATTTGAAAGATATGTAATTCTCCATGCGCTGCACTAAATTAGGAACAGTAACAAGCCAGTCCTGTTAAAATGTAAGAAAGTCGAATAGGATTTAAACACTTTTTTTAATTAAGCTACAGCAATGGCACTGTTACAAGTTATACGTTTGATGCTTAAGGTATGTGTTTTGAACAGGAGGTTATGAATATTTCCTATGTTAAAAATAAGAACATAAATTTACTCACAGAAGTCTGTGGCCCTGGTGTCTATACAAAATGTGAACTTTTCTGTAAACAAGACTCTAGGATTGTTTTATATGACTACATCAAAGAGCTGGATAATTTTCTGACATTCCATTAAATTTTATATGATACAATGATAGATAGACAGACAGACAGATAGACAGATAGAATCCTAACTATCCATGACTTATGGTCATTCACACCGCACTTCAGGTGTATTTGGCAGTGGCAATGATACATTCTTAGTACACATTTATGTTAAGCCTATATCCTAGCCTACAGTATGCCAAATAATAGTGTTCAACAACTACAAAGGGTGATAGGAATTAAAAACATTAGCTTGCTGAGCACCTTTCTTTTGCAGTTCTGCATCTAATTGGTATATTACCTTCTAATAACTTTTTGAAAATGAGTCAGTGTATATCTGTTGCTTTCAGATTTGTATCTGAAAGCCAAAAGTGCTCTTAAAAGTAAATAAACCTCAGTGTTTACATTTGCCGCATTTGTAACATTTAGCAGAGCTCATTTAGTTTCTCGGCTTGATAATAAACAGTCCAAATTCCTTCTTTGTCCCCATTCTCTGCAGCCCCCTAAGTGCTACAAAATATAAAACATCCTCTTTATTTAGCAGTTCCCAGTGTTTGTGGCCACTGGTGTTGCACCTTATAAAGGTTTGGGCACAACTGGAAGTTGTAAGATACAAAGAATTAAGCAAGTCACACTTACTTTCTAAGAATGGTACATAATCTTCCGTGCAAATTATATTTTGTTATATTTCTTTAAAACAGTCACCATTGTGTTAAATATAATCCACACACACACTCAAAAAAAAGGAAATTCTGGCTTCAAAACTTGCTTGAGTTGTTACCCATTTTGAAATAAATAAAACAAAGTACAGTGACAGCTGAGCCTTATATGTTCAGCATTGTACGCAAATAAAACTTTCAAATACAAAGTCATTTTAAATATGATCTAACACATATCTTTAAGAAGAACTGGGTTGTCTTGCAGTGTTCAGTATCTTCACAAATAAATTTTAAGGAATACATTGGACTGCATGTTAAAAAAAAACAGCTTGACTATACCTAACCAAAGTGTAATGTCCCTCCTCCATTATATAAATATAGTTCAATCTCTTTTTCAAATGTTTAGCAGCCTCTCATTTGAGGGATTATGTAATGTTTGCTCATAACTTGGGTAATTTTCAATATTTTGATCCCAGATTTTCAACATAGCCATTTTTTAACACTACCTCATGAACATGATGGATGTTGTTTCTCAAATCATGGCCAAAATGTATGTTTGCACTTGTGGCATGAAATGACGTTTTGACCAAGATTTGAAAATTTTCACCTACCAGGTTCATGAATTATGGTCATAAGACAACTATGCTAAAAATGTGGGGTCAAAATCTCAAAAAACAACAGTTATGAAGCAACATTGAAATTCATCACCATTTACTCATAACATTACTATTGTTCCATATTTAGGCCCCATATTTTCAACATAGCCTTTTCTTAGCCCACCTTATGAACAAGGCAGGTGTAATTCTTCAAATACACTCTGAAAAATGTTTTTTCATAGCCTCTATTAAATCACCTTTCAGACAGCATTTAAAAAATCCCTCTTGTCTTGATCATAAGGTGGGGTTATAAAATCACTAATGTGTGTGTGTGTCCCTTTCTTGAATGGGAGGGGGTACGCTTGAAATTTTCCAGTCTGAAAAATATCAGTGAAGGACTAGTATGGATCTCTTTTAACTCATTGTTATTCTCAGGTGGATAGCATCTAGATCCTGTTTTTTTCCTGGTGGCACACCTTCTAGGTACAATCCATGAAATCTGACAAGATCAACACTACCTCCTATTCATTCTGCACCTCACCCACAGCTTCCACTTTCAGCTGCCATACCACTAAACACTTACACTATGTAATTATTCAGTGCTTCTGCCACCCCCCTGCTGCCTTTAAATGGAAAATGTATCTTTTTTGTATCTTTATTTACTACAATTGGACATTTGAACATGTGGGTAGCTCTTGACTTTGCATTTTCATTGGTTTACTTTGATACAGTCCTTTACATTTTCATTGGTTTACTTTGATACAGTCCTCTTTTTTCCTGTCTAGGGTCTCTTGTACATGTTATGTTTTTCCCCACCTAATATTCATTTTGTTTAGTATTGATCAGTTCTGGAACCTGCAACCTGGTGACATCAGTTGAGTGGAAGCTCAACAGTTCTAGTTTCAGTGCAGGGTCTCCACTCAACTGATGTCACTGGGTTCTGTATCTGATTAGTAATATAACAAACTCTGTTCAGAGCCAATACAGCTGTGGAGAGCTTTTAGGAGTGGCAAGAGTGGTGAAAAGAATATATGGTGCTCTCACTGCATTGGAGTCAGCAGTAATACTGCAGTGAGTACAGAACTGTGCATGCGTGATACTTGCACATGTGCAGTTTGCCCCAGAGTCAGCCTTGCACAACATGGTGGTGCTGAAATAACTATGTGTAACAACCCAGTCCCCTGGGGTTACTAGAATCCCATTAGTACTAGTCTTAGGCAGGTAGGAAAAGGCAGCTGGTGGGGAGCTCATTAGGGGCTTTCTACATAATGACATAATTGTTTACTCAGCTAGCCCGAGAGAAGGATGATTATGTCATTTAGAACACTCACAGCAGCACAACCATTTTAGAGTCAGCTGCTATTGGGGAGCTTAGAATGTTCATCAGTGAGTTCAAGTGTGGCAGTCAGAGTGGCAGGAGGTCTGCCACTGGGCCTCTGTCAAAAGGAGCCCTGGTATTTCTCACCCTAGTTTAGTAAAATCTTCAGTTTGCCTGCAGGACTCTTTAGTTTTACTCCAGGGGGAGTGAGAGGGAATGCAATTCTTGTGGATCCAAGGGACAATCCCCTGAAGTTCCTGAAGCTCAGAGCTGCCTTAAGGAAAAATAATGAGTAGAATCTGACAGATACCAGGGAAATAAAGGTGCCTTTTGTTCTTTCCATGATGGGGAGGAAGGAACAACTAATCTCTGAGTACAGAATTTGAGACTGTTCTTTGAGGGAGTTGTCTGAGATGTGTGTGCCCGAGATAAGGCTAGATCACACAGGTCAGGACCCCTTTCACCACAACTGTACTGAATTTAAAGTTAAAGTTCAGAGTCTTTACCAAGTCACTGGGGATTGGAGACTCATTTGGTGCAACCCTGAAGGAATGGCAGAGGCTGTTTGGGGAAAAGGGTAGGATGAATGCCATTTGGAGTTTCAGGCAGGGCTAAGGCACTGCCTAGTAAAGTGTCCTGCAAAAGAGATTGTGCCTGTATTGCAATGACAGACCTTTGGGGGAGCCACCCTTGCTTTAAGTAACATCTGTAGATGAAACCATTCTGCAAAATCCCAGTTATTGCTTTGGTCATTCTGCTTGTTGCTTCTAGTGTGAACGTTATTGGGGTCCCTCAGCAGTTGGGTCTAGCATATGCCTAGCATCCTCTCCCCTTGACCTGGTTGTAAATAAAAAGGTTCATTTTAGTATGTACCCCCAACCCCATCCTCTGGAGAATAAGCCTGGTATACACTCCAATGCTATGGGTGGTACCATGAGTGTAGTTCTGCCAAAAGAAAATTGTATGCCATGTAGTTGGCAGTAGATCTTTTAAGGGGGTACCAACTGGACAAAGGTGGCATGGGGGTTACATATGTATGTGTGATACTCGTACTTGCACACTTTAAGTTGGCGCCACCATGTGGCACACAGCAGCCATCACTTCCACCATTGTGGAAAGGAAAAGTAGTGTGCCAGGAAGTGGGTATGTTTATGTGGCCCACAGAGGGGAAAGGCTGCATAAACAGAAACACTAGAAACTATGCCGGAGCACTGTGGCAGAACTTCAGACAGCAGTCCAGTTACATGCTTCCACAGTGCTGTTATACAAATCTGATGATGGCATAACATCCGTGGAGCTTAGCTCACACAGCTGTGAAAATCAGGTTCAGGAGAGGACTATTAACAAACTAGAGATCTGGTCTGGGGTTTGCTTGTCATCACATTCACTTTCTCATTCTTTTCTAATCAGTAATTTCTGGTAAATGTGCCTTAACTATATTGATCTCAGTGCTGATAGACTACTTCTGGCTTTCCCCTGATTGCATTAGGTGGGGGTAGTAGCAGTCTTGAAGTGGTAGCTGCCTGTGGTGGCATGCTCTGAAAAAAATGGTCCCCATGCTTGTCTGCACATTTTAGAAATGACCCCTTTCCTTGTTATTGCTGTAAAAAAACTGACCCCTTTAACACAAAAACAAGGAGTCAATTATGGTCTTGACCCCCATCCCTTTTTGCTTCAAATGACAAACATGATTATGGATTTGCATCAGATGTACAGTGGCAGCCATAGATGCATAATATTGTTAAACAGTAATCAACTGTATGTAAAAGTTTCTTTTTTGAATGTGCGCTTTCTTAATGTTGTCAATACCACTCAACCCATTTTGTACTCTGCCCCTAGATTCCTGTGCCCCAAGTGCATTATTTTACACTTTTGTTTTCAGGACAAAAGGGCTTTTCAAATCAGGGTAGTCACTAATGTAAATTCTTTATAGTTTTTTAAATTGCCATCAGAAATGTGAATTTTGTAAAAACAAAAATGGAAATACAGGTAATAAGATTACCATATTTTACAAAATATAAGGAATTCAGATTAGTGACTACCCTCATTTGAAAGGTCTTTTTGTCCTGAACAACTTTCAGATGGATTGCTTTTGTGCACCTGGAAAAGTTTTAAAGATATTTAGATTTGTTTGAAATGTGTGTACATTTGCTGAGAATTCTACACAGTGCCTTAGGAAGATTCTCAATGAAAGGTAGTTTGGAGTTCTGTCTCCAACGTTCTAAACACACAATGGGTCTCAATGAGTTAAAGGGGAGAAGAATTGATTACTTATGTGCAGGTGTTTGAAATGTCTCTATTTTCATAAATTATATTCATACCTCTAAAGGATCCCTATTTAACTATGCCTGAATAAAAGCTGAAACTGTCAGTTGTGTTTTGTTTTGGTTTTAGATTTATAAAACTGTTATTTAATGCAACAGCAGATTAGGTACATATGGACACATGTTGATACATGGACATATTAGGATAACAGTATCTCAATTACAAGGGGGTCTGTGTTAGGTTTGAGTTTTGAATACACACATACACTAGTCACTCATTAAATAATTGCGGATATATCATGTTTAAGACAATATAAGTTTGACTAGTCATGAGTAATATGGACTTATTGTACACAGAGTTTAAGAAAAATGTATCTGAACAATACACTGTGTAAAATTTGATTGATACTACTGTGTGAAACAGCTGGTGAATGCTTAATCTACACTAGGGCAGGTTGTCTTCTAACCTATTTTTTGCTTAACTCATAGATCTTTTCATATGTATGAGACATTTAACATTATTTACTATGTACAGTATTGCTGAAACAGCTACTGACGCCTGAAAGAAAACCTTGAAAAACATAAGTAGGTAAAATTCTGCTTGTATTCAATATATATTGTAGATTTCTTCTCACCATTATTTATTACTGAGGAAATGTCCACGAATACATGATTTTTATCCCTTACAGTTACTTTAAAGTTAATTTGCCTCAATAACTTACTCCCTACTTCAAGTCATAATGCGCTGTTGTGATATCACAATCAGTTGCCATGAGAGTAACTGAGTAACAAAAGGAACTAGAAGGGGGACAGGATAAGATCTGTACAGTGCAGTAGCTTCTTCTTGTTGTTTTTACATTGTTTCTTGTGGATTCTACTTGGTAGAAGGTTATTTATTTTCTTTCTTACTACTTCTAAGGGGCTAGCAGGGTATTGTTTGGGGCTGCTGGAATTGTGAAACCTGTTTTGGTAGCTATAAATGGGCTTATTTGTTTGATGTTTCACTGTGTGGCAGGCTGCATTTATAGAGGCCTATTTCTTCTGATTAAAAAACATAAGTGGTGTGATTTAACTGGGTCTGTTTCTTTGAATTGGAAACCTATATCTTCTAATTTCAAGCCTATTTTGATGTGTTGTTGGTGAAGTTGTTTAGAGTCCTGTTTCTTTGGGTAGCACACCTATTTTGGGGGCTTTGAGTAGAATTGTGATTCATTGTTGCTGGCTTCACTAGCTGCAAAGCTTAGTGCAGAGTGGGGGAAGGGTGCTAATGGTCTGACCAGGGGCCTCAGCTACCTGATTGTTTCTGGAAGACTTAGGCGGGTCCCACCCAGCCCTGGTCCATTATTTCCTTTATACCAGGGGTTCTGACATCAGTTCCTCAAACGGGCAAAGGATATGCACCTGTCATAGCAGAAGCAGACATCCAGGAAAGGAACAGCAGCAAGTGAAGAGGTGACTGCTATCTCAGTGGAAGGGAAGTAAATGCAAATCTAGGAGCTTTCATTGTTACTTATTTGCATTGTTATTCCATTGGGGAAAGGAGGAGTAGGAGTTTGAAGAAGGTTGTTCAATAGCTACTTTAAGTCTCTTTCTGAGTGAGGATAGGAAGGATAGGAATATAAAAAGCAGTTGCTCAATCTATCTAAACGTGTACAACAAAAGGGGTAAGGGAAATAAAGAAAAGAATGTTTTGCACTGATGGGGGGAGAGGAGAGACTTGGGGGAGTGTTTGGTATGCTGCATCTGGAAGGGTGGGGGGTCACTGGTGGGCAACAGCAGCAATGGGTAGGGTGGTAGGCTGCAACAACTGTGGCGCACCAATCTTTCTAAAGATTGCCTGGAGTGTGGGAGGATGTTTAGTGTGCAACCACATAGAGAAACTTAGAAAGGAGATTGAGGGTCTGCAGGAGGAACTAAGACATGCAAGGCAGATTGGGAGTGGGTTTAGCCCAATACTGGAGGGAGGAAGAAGGGGAGATGAGGGAGGGTGATTTAAGCCAACAGTGGTGAGGAGAGGGTCAGAAGAAGAGAAGCAGAGACAAAGGGGCCCAGGTCAGGAAGAACGATTGCTGGGGAAACCAGGTTAGGAGACAAAAGACAAATGGAAGGAGGAGATAGGGACTTGTGAGGGGAGGCAAAGAAGTGGCAAAAGTCATGGAGTGGAAAGGAGAGAACAGGCTGCTATGCAGAGACAGGGAGTGGGCATTTGTGAAGGGTCTTCAGAAAATAGTTTTGCACTGCTAGAGAGGGAGAAGGTGGAGGAGGGAAATGATAAAATTAGAGGAGTAATTGATAAATGCCTGGACCAAACTGGAGTGGGGCGGAAGTTCTGCTAGGAGAATTGCAACAGGGGCAAAAGGGAGAAATAATGTGCAGGAGGAAGAAGAGGAGCTGGAAATGAGAGAGAGAGAGGAATGGAAGCAAGCAGGGAGTAAGAGTGGTGGAATCTTAGTGCTGGGGGACTCAATACTAAGAGGAGTCAGGTGGGGTAGCAAGGGGGAGAGGCATAGTCGCATTTGTGTGGAGGCCATGCCAGGAATGACAGCGGAAAGGGTAGGACAATCTGTTCTGAAATATGCTAGAAACGGTAGGGACAAGCCTCATTTAATTATACATCTTGGGACAAACAACCTGGCTGACAAGACAGTAGATATAGTCCAGAGGAGGTTTCAGGAACTAGCACATTTATGTGAGGGGGCAGGAAGATCAGTAACTTTTTCAGAGATACTTCCAGTGCCCAAGGCAAGCACAACAAGAAAGCTGAGAAAAGAGGAATTTAACAGATGGCTAAGAGCCTGGTGTTGTGCTAAAGGGTATGGGCTGTTGGGGGTGGGAGCGACTTGGGAGGACAGTAGTCTCTATGCCAAGGACAGACTACACTTGAGTGAGGAGGGAAAGAAAGTGTTGAAACAGAGGATGGAGGAGTACATAGAGGAAGCTGGGAATTTAAACTAGGAGTGGGGGGTGGCAATTGGGCAAGAGATATGCAGAGATCACAGGTTGGGAAACCATATGAACTTATCCCCCCAATAACAGTGACAAAGGACAAATGGAAAGTACTATTGGTGATGCTAGGAAAGGAGGGCAGGATGGGGGGTGGAAGGTGGTTACCCTTAATGCTAGGAGCCTTGGGAGGAAAACTGCAGAGTTACAGGTGCTCATGGCAGAGGGAGAGGTGGACATTGCAGCCATCACAGAAACATGGGCCACCCAAACAATGACTGGGACCTGTCTGTACCAGGGTACAGGTTATTCGTAGGGACAGGTGAGTGGGAAGGAGGGATGTGGCACTATATGTGAAGGAAGGACTGAAGTGTGTAAGGGAGGAAGGGAGGGTAGTACAGAGTCACTTTAGATGCAAATCCAGGATTCCAAGAATAGGATTCTTAGAATGGGTGTAGTGTACAGGCCACCATCTCAGATGGAGGAGTTAGACAGGAACTAGCAGAACAGATCAGGAGGACCGAGAGAAGGGTAGTGTGTGTGATTTTGGGGACTTCAACATGCCAGGCGTGGACTGGAGTACCCCAACAACCAGGAACAGAAGGAGCAGGTACTGCTGGATGCCTTCCAGGACAGCTTCCTGCTGAAAATGGTCAGTGAACCAACCAGGTTAGGAAATACCCTTGACCTTGTACTGGCAAGTGGGGACTTTGTGAGAGAACTTACAGTGGAGGAACCGCTGTCAGGGAGTGACCACCACTCAGTATGGCTCACATTGGATATGGGCAAGGAAGGAGTGGAATCGGCACAAGAGTGCTGGACTTCAGGAGGGCCAACTTTGGGAGGATGGGGAAAGTGGTAAAAGGGTACCTTGCCAGAATTCAATCTAGTATGAACACTAACCAGAGGTGGGAGCTCATAATGCTGGGAATAGTGGAGGCAACCAAAACCTGCTGCAAGGCCCAGAGCAAGAAGGCTAGGGCTAAGAAACCGAGCTGGTTGAGCAAGGAGGTCATGGAAAAGGTAAGGAGAAAAAGAGCTGCCTTTAGGAAGTACAAGAAAACAGGGAGGGGGAGAGGGAGGACAGGGAGGAGAACTTACTTGACAGAATCGAAGGAGTTGACAAGGGCAGTAAGGGGAGCCAAAGCATCTACGGAACTCAGGCTGCACAAGGCATTAAGAAGGGGAGAAGGACTTCTTTAGGTACATCAGGGAGAAAGGAGCTGTAAGGACCACATAGTAAGGATTAGGAAGGAGGTGGTTGGTTGAAGCAGGAGGTATAAGGCAGAAGCACTAAATGAGTACTTCTGCTCAGTATTTACTAAAAGAGAAGAGGTGACACCCAAGGGGAGAAATGGCAGAAACAGGGAAGGGGTGACAGATGGGAAATCATGGAGGCAGAGTTACATAGAAACATAGAAACATAGAAGTTGACGGCAGATAAGGACCGTAGGGCCCATCCAGTCTGCTCATTTCTTTTCTACCTTATAAATGTGCCATCGCCTTTGCTCTGTCAGTGACCCATCTATTCATAGTCATTTGTATTGCTCCTCATGCCTATCCCATGCCTGTTTGAAGCCCTGCACTGTATTCATAGCCACCACTTCTTGTGGTAAGCCATTCCATGCATCTACCACCCTTTCTGTGAAAAAGAATTTCCTCACATTCCCCTTAATCGGCTCCCTCTAATCTCATGCTGTGTCTCTTGTCCTGCTATTTTTCTTATATTTAAACATGTTAGACTCTTTCACCTTGTTTATGCCCTTAAGGTGTTTAAATGTCTCGATCATATCACCTCTCTCCTCCTTTGCTCAAGGGTATACATATTGAGCTCTGTTAATCTGTCCTCATATGTCTTCTGATGCAGTCCTGCACCATTTTGTTGCCCTTCTGGACTGCCTCAATTTGGTTAATGTCCTTGTGAAGGTGTGGCCTCCAATACTGCACGTAGTACTCCAGATGGGGCCTAACCAATGTCTTGTACAGAGGGATTATTACCTCTTACGATTTGTGATACCCTACTAATACACCCTAACACCCCCTAGCCTTACCTACTGCTTTAGGAGGTCTGCTTGATGATTTTAGGTCATCAGTGATGATGATGCCCAAGTCTCTTTCTTCCTTTGTGACTGCTAGCAACTCCTCCCAGCCTATAAGTGGCTTCAGGGTTGGCAGGGTTTGAAGGCACTGAGGGTGGACAAGGCGCCAGGCCCAATGGCATCCACCCCAGGGTACTGAAGGAGCTGGCAGAGGTCCTTGCAGGACCTTTGGCAGACCTATTTAATGCCTCACTACATTCAGGGTGTGTACCTCAGGACTGGAGTATGGCTCATGTGGTGCCCCTCCACAAGAGTGGCCCCAAGGACGAACTGGGAAACTACATACCAGCGAGCCTCACATCCATTGTGGGTAAGCTAATGGAGACTATCCTGAAGGAGAGGTTGGTGGCCCTCCTAGAGGCCAAAGGACTACAGGACAGCAGACAGCATGTCTTCATATGGGGCAGATCCTACCAAACCAACCTGGTGGAGTTCTATGACTGGGTAACTAGGCAACTGGACAGGGGCCATGCAGTGGATGTCCTGTATCTGGACTTCAGTAAGGCATTTGACTCGGTGCTGCATGGAAGGCTGGGAAGTAAGTTAGCAGGCACAGGGGCGGGTGCAAAGCTGGTGAGATGGGTAGAAAACTGGTTTCAGAGAAGGCAACAGAGGGTGGTGGTGGGTGGGGAGCTCTCACACGCAAGGGTAGTGATGAGCGGTGTTCCACAGGGCTCGGGGTTGAGACCAGTGTTGTTTGGGATATTCATTGCAGACATATCATGGGACATCAAGAGCAAGATCAAAGTTGGAGCAGTGGTGGATGACCTAGGGGGATGGCAGGGGTTGCAGGATGATCTGGAAAAGCTTGAAACCTGTTCAGATGCCTGGCAACTGGGGTTTAATGCCAAAAAGTGCAAGGTACTGCATTTTGGGATGAAGAACCCAAGGAGGAGTTACCAGCTGGGGGGGAGTGCAGCTAGCCCAGACAGAGAAGGAGAAGAAGGATCTGGGGGTGCTCATTACAGGGTCAATGAACAACTCTGCACAATGTAAGAAAGCAGCTGCAAAGGCCAACAAAATGCTGGGTTGTATTGCAAGGGTTATCTCCTCGAGGAGGTGATTCTGTCACTGTATAGGTCATTAGTTAGACCGCACCTGGAGTACTGCGTGCAGTACTGGTGCCCATATCTGAAGAGGGACATTAAGTTACTGGAAGGGGTGCAGCTCAGGGCGACAAAGATGATCAAGGGGCTGGGGGACTTATCAGACGAGAGGAGGTTGAGGGAGTTGAACATGTACTCACTGGAGGACAGGAGGGATGGGGGGACATGATTGAAACCTTTAAGTACAGCAAGGAATAAACAAGACACGTAGAGAGGGGCTGTTCAAAGTAAGGGAGGGGAGGGACACCATGGGCCATGATATGAGACTGGAGGGAGGAAGGTTCAGGAGGGAGATGAGGAGACACTTTTTTACAGAGAGGGTGGTGGCTGAATGGAATGCATTACCTGCATAAGTGGTATCCAGTAAAACAGTGGACTGCTTCAAAAGGGGATGGGACAGGACAAGGGGGAAGGTTAACGAAGGGGAAGGGTGGAAGGGAGTGGCAGCTGCAGAATAAGGGGTGCTAGCTGCACATTCGAGCAGACTTGAAAGACCTCTAGGCCTTTATCTGCTGGCAAATTTCATATGTTTGTATGTTCATATGTTACAAGCAGTGTATTATGACCTCAGGTAGGGAGACAGCAACAGAAATAGACTAACTCTTCAGGAGCAAAAATCCTGTTCTCATGCAGTTGACTTCAGCAATAAATAATGGGAAGGAGGAATAAAGAACTAATGTGAAATACAAGCTGAACTTTTTCTAAATATTATGTTTTGTTAAAGTTCTCCTGAAGTTGTCAGGTGCTTTTTAAGCTTATTTTTCTTGCGGTTTTTAATCATTGTCATTTACTAATGCTGGCACAGACACACACAGAGGGTTTTAAAATGAAGCTTCAGTTGGTTTATAGCTTTTTTTCAGGGAGTGAACTTTCAAGTCAGGGTCATTGACCTTGGGATAGCTTTCTTTTGATGGAACTTTTGCTTTCTTTATATGGGTATGTTGTTTTTTTGAATGCTGTTTTAACCAATGAGGTCCTAAACAGCTTTTCATCTGTTTTTATGTTTGCCTACACGCTTGCGCACAGCAAGCAAACATCTTCCTATGATAGTAACTTTTGAGGGGTGTGATACTGTCCCTCCAATGCAGAGCAGTGTTTAATGGGCAGGTTTGTGGCAGATCAATTATCAGCCAGTCTAAATAAGACAGAGTTTTAGCTTGGTGGGTGGAAACTGCACCTACTTCAAAACAAAAAGCTGACTCAATCATGGGTTTGTTGTCTCCTTTGATGTAGCTGTTCAGCATGCTGACATCACCTTATCAGATTGACTTAGGTATTCCAAGCATCTACAGACATCAGCTGTTAAAAGTAATGTATGTGTATGTGTATTTTTCTTTCTCTCATTGTAGGCAAAAGGTATTTACTCACTGGTAAAGGTGAGTATCCCTGCAATCTTTATGTTTTTACATGCCTCAGTAACATCCATGCTATATACTTAAATTTGTAACAGAATCTATGCACTTCAAATTGCAGCTAGTAGCAGCCTTGTGTTTGCAATGGCTTCATATCTCTCTGTCCCAGCTATGACTGGTGCTGGAGTAAGTTAGTGTTTTTTCCTTTTTACAGTGGAAACTTAAAGTGGACTGCTCATATGTGCTTTTTCATCTTGAAACATATCATGCTGTTAGATTTTCTTTTGAGATAGTCAAAAATCTTTTTAAGTAGCCCTGAGGCTTGTACTAGAAAAGATAATATTTCAGTAAGTACATCACCTGGCTAGCAGAAATGTCTGTAGGGCTAATGGATTTTTCAAGTCACTATCCCTGTTGGCTAGTGGCTACAAAACTTCAAGAGCTAGTGGAACCAAAGCGGAGAGACAGGAAAAGTATGACAATTTTAAGAAGTAGTCAGTTGTAACTTTTCATTTCTGAAACATTTTTCTTTTTTTGCTACTTAAAAAGTCTTCTATGTGATACTATTGTGCTGGATGTGTGGAACAGTTCTTAGCCTGTCAGCTGACTTATCTATCTGTATCACCCCCACTATGTGATCAGCATGGTAATCTCACTGAAAGTGACATCACAAGTGAATGACCTGGCAGTCATTGAATGGCTTTTCCTATGGAACAGTGATGTCACAGTCAGTGAGGTAACAATGCTAATGGTGTAGTGGGGGTAGTAGAGCTAGATATGTCAGCTGCCAGGCTAAGAGCTGTTCCACATAGCACATCTACTTACATCAGGTTAACAATCTTCTAATTAAACAAAGAGAAAAGGAAAACTACTTCAGATATAAAAGGTAATGGCAGGTTGCTTTTAAAATCTAACATTAGTTTTAGGCAGTACACTAGCTCTTTAATTTCAACTCCTGCATGGATCAGCCTGAGATGGTATTTCTCTTTTTTTATTCTATTTATTATCCCCTAGCTGTCAGTTCTTTGCCACCTGGTCCCTAGATATATCAGTCCTCCACACCACTTGATGGAAGGCAGCTTTAACCTGTACAGTGGGCCTCCTTATGGGGATCACGACAGGTCATAGAGTGAGTATAGAGAAGGCAAGGGCAAGGCAATTTTATTTGTAGGGCACCCAATCCCAGAGGATCTGGGTGCCTAACAGTAACTAAAACAAGACATAATAAAAACAACAGAAACAAATAATACAATAACAATGCTAAGTATAAATATATGTATACAGAGAACAGTGTACTCCAAATTCCTGTCATGTTGGTTTTGCTGTCCATTTCTGTGCCATCTTCTTGGTGACCACATGTCATAATGCAAGAATCAGTATGACAAGTTGTTTTGTTGTTACCTGTTGTTAACAGGGTGCATCAGGTATGCACGATGATATGATGCTGTGTGTTTGTTGTTGTATTTTTTTTTGTTCCTGTTAATTTTTTTAATGCTCCTTTACCAGATAGCCCTGACATACAATGGCACCTACCTGCCAGCCTGTGTTCCCCAAGGTTCCCCACCTCCATTGGGTCAGTCATGTTTCTCCAACTCCCATCAGGTATGACTAAACAGAAACTTGTTGAATTAGGGTGAGACTGTAGTTAAAAAAAGTGAAAACAGCAATTTCATTAGGAGATGTCAGATGCATGTCACTTTTGTTGCATCACATGTTATACAAACTCTTTGTGGCTGTTGGTTTTGATTCTGTGTGTACTTTAACAACATGTTTACTTTTTTCCATTACCTCTTTTTTGTTACGGCTGCAGTAGGTGGAGCCTGCAGAAGTTTTGCATACACAAAAGGAGTGATGTCATGTTTTCTGTCCGTGGAACTGACTGAAGGTGTAAATAGTCTCCTGTGCCTTACCTTCCTCCAAGAAATGTTTTCTGCCCTCAAATAAATACACTTTCATGTTAGTCAGTGGTTGCAGGTTACTATTTTCTTTCTTAAATGGGTGGTACAAGAACTGGACCCTGAGTAGTGGGAGGCCACATTCTTTTATGGGGGAGTATGACCCACTCCCACCTCCACCTGAGAAGCTCCTAAAGATTCACCTCACCTTTTTTTTTATTCATGTGGGAAGGGCATGAGGTGGATCTATCATGTTGTAACAAGACACACTAGTTTGGGACCTGGAACAAGCAACAGAACAAGTCTGTGGAGTGATCGAGTTGTGGAGCCCCTGCATTTTATTAAAGACTAGGAGAACAGAAGATACTTCATGCCTTCAAACTGACTTAAAAACCCTTGGAACAAATGATTATCAGAGCCACCTGGGGACTCAGAAGAAAAGAGTAATTAAGGAGTGCCTGAAACTACAGCTGCCAAGGAAAACAGTAGACACAGCATTCTGATTCAAGTTGAAAGAGCCACAGGTTTTTCTTAAACATTTACATACTAAAAACATAAAGTTTAGCTTTTGGGATTAACAATATTTGTTTACTCTCTCTCTCTCTCTCTCTATATATATATATATATATATAGGCCCAGATATTCAGACTGCTCCTTGCAGAGGTGCAAGCCTGGGTGCAGTGCAACAGGGATACACTGGGGCCAGGATCAGGACCAGGACCAGGTGATATTTAATGGTGATGCACCATGGCACATCATCATTGAATATGGCACTGACAGTGCACAGCGTAGTGGCACTGTGCCAGTGCAAGCCACAGATAGGGAGCACAGGGATGTGTCAGCGCAAGCGCAATTGTGCTGGGTGCATCACCCACAATATTCAGCAGAGGGCATGCAAATGAGGCCATAATATATGTAAGGCACAAATGGGGCCATTTGCATGCCATTATGGCCCCATGTGCATGCCTTGTGCAGGGCAGCCCGGCGAATTGCACCTGGCACCCTGCATAGCATGACGTGTGCACAGTGGGGGTCCCAGGGCATCCCTCACCTTGTAGCCGTGATCACAGTAAATGTCTGATAAATCATTCACTGGTAGTCTAGTGGACCCCCCTCCCTCCCGAGTCCCTGATCATGGTAAATGTATATTAAATCATTGCCTGGTAGTCTAGTGACCCCCTCACTCCCAATTCCCTGATCACAGTAAAGCTCCCTAAAGTAATGCTTTGGTGATCCAGTGGCACCCCATCCCTCCCACCCACACAGGACACCTAGACCACCCTGCACCTCCCATCATAGGTGGGTGGCTGCAACCCACCCACATACTGCCTGCCACCCACTGAATGACAGGTACAGTATAGACTGTGTGGGTGGTGGGGTGGGGCTGCCACTGGATCACCAGGGAATTAATTTAGGGTGCTTTACCATGATCAGGGAATTGGTAGTGGGGGTCCACTAGACTACCAGGAATGATTTAATATACATTTACCATGATCAGGGAATTGGGAGGGAGGGGAGTCCACTAAACTTCCAGGGAGCCATGTGTGCTTGTAGATGGTATTCAAGGTGGGTGGGTGGCTACGCAGGGCTGGCAGCTGCTGTGTTGCACCCTGCAATACAGCAGCCTGCCTGTGGGTGGCCAGAAGTTGTTCCTACTCTTCATGGGCTGAACTTTGAGCCCCCCCATGTGGTGCAATGCAGCGTTGTGCCAGCATCTGCACCACACATCTCTCGCTGAATATTGGGATGTGCCGGATATGCATGGGCGTGCCCCCTGCATCTGCGCCATATACAATTACATTGCACCCCGGCACATCAGGATTTGCACTGCACCTGGCAGCCCTTTCAATATCTCACTGGGGCGCAGTGCAGGGTTGTGCCAGTGCAACTTTGTTGCACCATGCACAACCCCTTTGAATATCTGGGCCATATAGTTTGTCTTTTTAGTAGTTTAAAAACTTTGAAAGCATTGGTGTTAGTAATGCATTTAGAAATATGTTTTTTAATTGTCTTTACAGTTAAACATGCAGTTTCATGTGAGGGCACATTTTTTGGGGGGGGTTCAAATAATTTTAATCATGGATACAGTACTTGGTAAACATAGACCTTTGATGATAAAATGTATTTTTCCTTTTAAGTTTGAGAAGTATGTATTGTATATAAGTGTAGCAGTGTTGTAATTGAGTTTATATGTGGCAAGTAGGTAGGGGATAATGTTTTGAATGTGGTAGTGGGACAGATTTGTTAGGATAAGTATATGCTGTCTTGCAAATAAGAAAAATTGTAAGGGATACATTTTGCAAGACAGCGATATATGTCATAGGGTTTTCTTTCATGTATTGTTGGATTGTTCTATAGAGTGCCCATTGGTTTGATGCCTAATAGCCCCTACAGCAGGCCAGTGTTTTGTTGGAAATGCAGTGTGTACTGAGCTTGTGTGGTTACTGAGTTTTGCTTCTCTGTTTTTAGAATAAGTGGAAGCGTGTCTTTTTACTTGAAAAATGTTTGTAAATGTGTAAATCATATTTGCTAGTGCAACTGTGAGTTACTTAACTGTTTTTTTGTAGATTTGACTCCTGGCTTCTTTTCATGACAGGCAGTTAATATTTCTGGAACAGACTTTGCCTTTGAAGCTCCTATAAAGTGATGTTTTTATGTCACTGTGTAGTTCCTCACTATATAGGTGCTTCAATGGTAAAGCCTTTTCATGCAGGAATGTTTACTGCCCGTCATAAGCAGAAATTAGGTGTAAAATATACCAAACACAGTTAAGCAAGTTAGCTTCAAAGCCAAAGCCTGTTTGTGCATGGAAAGATGTTACAGAAAGGAAGACATGCTATTATTTCAAGCCTACAAGTTAAGCAACTATTTTTTTAACCAGCCTTGGCTCAGCTTACATTCCTATCCTGATCACTCATATTCACAAATAAATTCCGAGAGATGTAAAGTCTCTCCTGCTGGGTATATGGTGTTATTCACACCCGTCCTCTAACTTCGCCCCACCACCATGCTTTGTATTTTGCATCAGCTGTAGCATTTCAGTACAGCAAGAGGTGGCAATGTATGTTTTTTTCTGGACTTTGCAGTGTTACTTGAGCTGTCCCCAATCTGTATCCTTTCAAGAATTACTTTATGTGGTGTGCATACCAGCCTGGTTGTTTCACTCTTATTTACAACTTTACACTTTTATCAGTTTTTGATTGTAATTTTTTTGCCCGCTGAATAATAAGGTTCAATACCTATAACTTCTCAGTTTCTTTATTATGATTGTATTGATTTCTGAATACCCCCTTGTACATGAGGTGCTAAACACAACTTGGTTTTCTTTGTCTTTTTTTGTGTGTAGTTTTATGAAGCTTGTAACCATAGAAACAAGGGTGCAAAGCACATATCTTACAAGTAATGGCATATAAAAAAACACATCATATATACAGTAAAACCAATGAAAATATATACTGATTCCTCCCAGTTCCTGGAAAATAAATGTTTTTAATAAACAAGTTACAGCTACTGAAAAATGCAAAAAACTATAAATAACTGTGCAGTCTGACATCTTCATTTAAACCTCTTGGCTGCAAACTGTGCCATTCATTAATCCAGCAAGGTTCTTGCTGAAGCTATCTCCTTCTCATGTCTTCTCTCAAACTGTCAAAATAATTTCTTCAATGTGGACTGTCAGGCATTCAAGTTGTTCTCAGATTAAATGTTACTTTTATAAATATAGATTTAACAAGGGTATCTTGTAAAGTACTGGTTCATTTAAATGTTAATTGTGGTCATGCTGATATCACATTATTCAGACCTGGTTCAGTATCTAGAAATTCCCATTTTTTGGTTTTTATGATCCAAGTTTATTTATGATGCATGTATTTTATGAAAATCCTAGGGCCTGTCTTACTGTTGTGCACAGCTACTAAGCATTCCAACTGTGATTAAAAAATGACAAGTGTAAACATAAATAAATTAAAATTAAAATTCATGTAGTCTACTAAGTACAGTAGATTGGTATAAGATCTGTAAAACAACTTGTAATGTACTGAAAGTAAACTCAGAAATAGTTTTAAGTTCTTTTCACATCCAGTCATATAGTGGTATGAGAGAAACACAAAGATGTGAAACTCTGGAACCCCACCATCTGAATCAATAGGGACTGCACATTTCTTGAAGCATAGTAAAAAAAAAGATGCAAAACAAAAATCATAGAAACATAGAAACATAGACTTTGATGGCAGATAAGGACCACTTGGCCCACCTAGTCTGCCCATATCCCTACCTTCTGGATAAGCTGCAGATCCTAGTTAACCAACAGCCTATTTCTTCCTATCCCCACAAGAATTGCCTTATCTCTGTCCTATGTTTTTGACCCCACAACCTCCTCACAAAGGCCATTCCATGCATCCATCACCCTGTCTGTGAAAAATACTTCCTCACATTATTCCTGAGCCATCCCCCCTCTATCTTTAAATTGTGTCCCCATGTTCTTGCACATCTCTTTTTCTGAAAGAGGCCACCCTCTTGGACTTTGTTGATTCCCTTGAGGTACTTAAAATATTCTGTCATGTTTACCCTCTCCCTCCTTTCCTCCAGGGTGTACATATTAAGCTCCTTTAACCTCTCCTCCTATGGCTTCTGTTGCAGACCCGCACCATTTTAGTTGCCCTCCTCTAGACCTTCTCCATCCTGTTTATGTCCTTGCAGAGATGGGGTCTCCAGAACTGGGTGCAGTACTCCAGATGGGGTCTCACAAACTATCTGTACAGAGGAATAACAACTTCCTATTTTCTACTGGTGATGCCTCTCCCTATACATCCCAGCAACCCCTAGCAATCCTTACTGCCTTCTCACATTGCTTGCTAACCTTTAGGTCATCTGATATGATTACCCCCAGGCCCCTTTCCATTTTTGTTGTTGTTACTACTCCTCCTCCCCCATTGTGTACTCTTCCCCTGGGTTTTTGTTTCCCAGGTGCATTACTTTGTACTTCTTTGCATTGAATCTAAGCTGCCATACTTCTGACCAGTCCTCCAACCTTGCCAAGTCCCTTCTCATCCTTTCCACCTTCCCCTGTGTATCAACCACGTTGCAGATCTTTGTGTCTGTAAAGAGGCATACTTTTCCTTCCAGTCCCTCGGCACTCATCATGACAACAAGCTGAGGTATTTTTGCATGGTATGGTCAACCCCCACTTCACAGATGCAGTCCGTATTCTCTACAGTAAGATGGAACATCTTGGTGTAATGAGCATGGACTACTAATTCTGTGATTGATATCATGAGTGTCACTGTTTGTTCTATGCAACCCCCCCCCAAAAAAGGATAATATAGAAATATTCCCAAGGTGACATATGCATTGTCATATCAGTGTCAGTGGCTCAGTAGGTAGCACACTCGCCTCTGAGGCTGGGAGATCAGAGGGCTGTAGGTTCAGTTCCCACGTCTGGCACTTGGGTTAATATCCCAGTACTGACACTGTAAGGCAGCATGAGAGGGGTGCTGTACTTCTGAGGTGCCGTCTATAAGATGAGATGTTAAACTGAGGTCTCATCTGCCTGGATTGGTGGTAATTCAGGTGGATGTTAAAGATCCCATGGCACTTATCGAAAAGAGTAGGGGAATTTCCCCCGTGTCCTGGCCAAATTTCCCTCATACACTAAAAATACCACCAACAGCTTAATCTGGTTCAAGGACAGTTGGCATTCATCCATATCCCACTCCCCTGGGTTGTGCCTGAAAATAGGCAGGATTTGTCTAGTGCACTTACCAGGTCAACAAAAACTAAATAAAAAAATAAAAATAAAAAAAATATATTAAATAGCAGTAGCCTAATATCTGAAATTGGACTGATCCAAACTCTGTAATTCCTAGGAACAAGTCTGTGTATAACAAAAAACTGGAATACGAGCTGCTATGTAAAATAGGAGCACCCATGTGTTATCTAGGAAAATGTGTGTATTATCCTAAATATTTTGTTTTGTTCTAATTGTGCATAAAGGAAAGTGTCACAGTCCTGATATCAATCACAAAAGTGGCAATCAGTAGTCCATAGATATAATGTTACATCTTAATGTAGAGAACAGGGATTGCATCTGCAGAACATGGGTTAGCCATGCCATGCAAGTATAGGCCAACTGAGTCATGATGTTTGGTTTGATTGGCCTCAATATGAATAATGAAATGTGCATTCCTAATTGGTTCTGATGGTGGGATTCTAGGGTTCTGAATCAGTCTGTTTCTATCGCTATGAGTATATGATCTTTACACAAAACCTTTCTTGCTTACCATTCCTTCCATTAAAATCAACACCTCCGTATCTTTTTCTAATGTGTCAGCCTTCCTTAGAATAGAAAATAAAACAAATCTTACTAGTTAAAAAGCATTGTGTTGTTTCTCCATGTATTCTTCACAATTCAACACAATCTCACTAACTTCATTATGCAGCCATGGTGGATCTGACCAGATTTTGTTTATATTGGGGCTCCTGCAATCATTATGCTATCATGGACATGGCACTGGAATGTTTATGCTGCTGCAAGGTGAATGCTATATTGGCAGAATCTACATATGAACATATGAAACTGCCAGCAGAAAAAGGCCATAATGGTCTATTGAGTCTGCTTGAGTGTGCAGCTCAGTTACTTCCTTGGAGCTGCCTGCCTGCTCAACTCCACCTGGAGTTATTGCTCACTTTCCCATTCCCCTCTCCTAACCCCTTCCAAGTAGAGCCTCCATCAGTCCTAATCCTCTTCATCACCCTATCCCACCCCCTGTTGATACTGCCACCGTCTTTTCTGCCACCACCTCCTCCTATAGCTGATTCCACTGCTACACCACCCTTTCAGTGAAAAAGTGCCTCAGTTCCTTCTTTAATCTTCCCCTACACCAATTTAAGGTTATGACCCCTTTTTGTACCCTCCTTTCTTAAGTTAAAGATGCCCTCTGTACCAACCCTGTTTATGCCCTTAAGGTACTTGAAGGTTTTGATCATATCCCCCTATAGGGTGCTCTGCACCATGAGATTTAATCAGTGGTTGAAACACTGGTGCAGAGCTCAAGGTTTTGGCTTCATTGGGGACTGGGGGTCCACTTGGAGGGATGCAGGCCTAAACTGGCATGATGGTCTGCATCTGTCCAGGAGGGGAACCAGAATCCTAAGTGATAGGTTTAAATACCTCATTGGCAAGCATTTAAACTAGCCAAGGGGGGAGGCACTGAAAAGGAGAAGGGAAATCCCTAGCCCCCCCAAAAAACCAGGGTAGTTAGTGAGGTAAACACCAAGATAGAGAAGTCAATAGGGAGAAGGACAGGGGTAAATGGAGAAAAAGACAAAGGCAGTAAGGACAGGGATTGGGCAAAAAGGGGTAAGGCCATCAAAAAAATGGAGGGTAATGAGTACCAATGCCAGTAGTCTAGCTAACACGCTCCCTGAACTGGTTGTCTTGATGGAAGAGGGATGCCTGGATATTGTGGCAGTCACAGAAACATGGTACACAGAGAACCATGACTAGGATGTCAACATACCAGGGTACACAATCTACAGGAGGGACAGGGAGGATAGAAGAGAAGGAGGAGTAGCTCCCTATGTAAGGGAAGGGATCAAAGCAATGGAACTAAAGGGTAGACAGGGAGGAGAGAAGGCACTGTGTGTCACCCTGGAGACTGGAAATGGCACCACAATCTGCACAGGGGTTGTATACAGACCCCTGCCTCAGGGGGAGGAAATGGACAAGGAAATGACAGGCAGCATCCTTAGGATGGCAGAGAAAGGGAAAATATTGCTGATGGGGGACCTGAATATGCCAGATGTTAACTGGAGCACCATTGCTGCAGCCACATCCAAGAGCAGGGCCATTCTTGATGCTCTACAGGGGGCATGCCTCAGACAGCTAGTGTTGGAACCCACTCGGGAGGGAGCAATCTTTAGGCCTGGTACTCTCAAATGGGAATGGTGAGATGATCTCAGATCTAGAAGTGGGTAGCCATCTGAGAACAAGTGACCACCAAACTGTGGTTCATGATAAACTCAGCTGTAGAGTCAAGCCATACAAAAGTGAAGGTACTGGACTTCAGGAGGGCTGATTTTGTCAAAATGGGAGAGTGCCTCAGAAAAGCACTAGCAAACAGGCAAGAAGGAGGGGTGGAGCAACAATGGGGAAACATCAAAACTGCCATCACAGAGGCAACAAGCCTTTGTGTGAAGCAAATAAACAAATAAAAATGAAAGAAAAAAACACTATGGTTCTCAAAAGAGGTGGTGGGGAAGGTAGGGAGAAAAAGATAGCATTCAGAAAGTATAAGGAAACACAGAAGGAGCAGGAGAGGGAACTGTACCAGTTAAAGCAGAAGGAAGTGGAGAAGGCAGTCAAAATAGCAAAGGCCCAAATTGAGGAAAAGATAGCCAACTTGGTTAAGAAGGGGGATAAAACCTTTTATAGGTACATTAGGGAATTAAGAAAGACAAAGGGAGGGATACCAAAGCTGAATAAAGAGGAGGGCAGGTGGGCAAAGAGGGAAAGTGGAATAGCAGGGATACTGAGTGAATACGTCTGCTCAATATTCACAAAAGAAGTGGAGGGGGAGGTATCTAATCCAGTCAATAGAAGCACTCTGGATAGAGGGGCTGACATCAGTCCTTTCACAGAAGAAATGTTTCTGAAAGAACTCCTAAAACTGAAGGTGGACAAAGCAATGGGGCCTGATAGGATTCACCCCAGAATTCTAAAAGAACTAAGGGGAGAACTAATAACACGACTGACTACCCTTTTTAACAAATCATGGGAGGATGGTGTGATACCTGAGGACAGGAGAAGGGCAGATGTGATTCCCCTTCACAAAAGTGGGATCAAAACAGAGGCAGGAAACTACAGACCTGTCAGGCTGACCTCAGTGGAAGGGAAAATGATGGAATCACTTCTGATGGAAAGAATTATTGGGTGCCTAGAGGCCAGTGAGGCACAAGACCCAAAGCAGCATGGATTCACAGTGGGAAGGTCATGTCAGATGAATCTAATAGATTTCTTTGACTGGGTGACCAAAGTAGTAGACCAGGGAGGGGCTGTGGACAAGGCCTACCTAGACTTTAGCAAGGCATTTGACGCAGTCCCACACAAAAAAAGATTAGCAAACAAATTAGTCAGCCTGGGAGTGGGTCCCAGGGTGGTAGCCTGGGTAGAATATTGGCTGAACAACAGGACGCAGAGGGTAATAATAAACAGAGTCCACAGTGAAGAAAGGGGGGTTACTAGTGGGGTACTGCAGGGTTCAGTACTGGGTCTGGTCCTTTTTAATGTCTTTATAAGTGACATTTCAGAGGGACTGGAAAGAAAAGTATGTCTCTTTGCAGACGACACAAAGATCTGCAACAGGGTTGATACACAAGGTGGGGTGGAAAGGATGAGAAGGGACTTGGCAAGGTTGGATGAATGGTCAGATGTATGGCAGCTTAGATTCAATGCAAAGAAGTGCAAAGTAATGCACCTGAGAAACAATAACCTAGGGCAAGAGTACACAATGGGTGGGGGGGTGAGATACTGACAACAACAAAAATGGAAAGGGACCTGGGGGTAGTTATATCAGATAACCTAAACATGGGCAAGCAATGTGAGGAGGCAGTAAGGAGGGCTGAGAGGATACTGGGATGCATAGGGAGAGGCATCACCAGTAGAAAACAGGAAGTTGTTATCCCTCTGTACAGACAGTTGGTGAGACCCCTTCTGGAGTACTGCATGCAGTTCTGGAGACCCCATCTCCGCAAAGACATAGACAGAGTGGAGACTGTCCAGAGGAGGACAACCAAAATGGTACAGGTTCTGCACCAGAAGACATATGAAAAGAGACTAAAGGAGCTTAATATGTATACCCTTGAGGAAAGGAGGGAGAAGGGGGACATGACAGACACTTTCAAGTACCTCAAGGGAATCAACAAAGTCCAATACAGTAGCATCTTTAAGAAAAAGAGATGTGCAAGAACAAGAGGGCACAATTTGAAGATAGAGGAGGGACAGCTCAGAGATGATGTGTAGAAGTTTTTTCATGGAGAGGGTTGTGGATGCATGGAACAGCATTCCTTAGGAGGTCGTGGAGTCAAAAACAGTGGGGGAATTCTAGAATGCATGGGACAGACATAAGGCAATTCTAGTGGGGGTAGGAGGAAGTAGGCTGTTGGTTAACTAGGATCTGCAGCTTATCCATTAGGTAGGGAAATGGGCAGACTTGCCTGCTTCTGTTGGAAGCTGAGAAATTTGTTATATTGCAGAGAACAAACTAGAATACATTTGAGGAACTGGGAACCTGTTAAAACATAATATTGTTGGGGACTTGTTAGGAAGGTAAGCTATGCTTTCTATAGAAAGTTTCATTATTTTCTTATTGGCATTAAGAATTGCAGGATGCCATTAAAGTGTAGTAATTTTATATCCAGAGGGGGTGAAATACAACTGAAGTTGCTTGATTTCTGTGCTAAGATACCTAGGATTTGGAAGGATATTTGTGCAATATTTTAGAAGTGTCCTGCTGGCTAAGCAGTGAGTTTATCCCTGATTTCTGATAAAGGGTTTGTATATTAGAAGCAGACATAGCAAATTGTCTTCACTGAAAGGCCTGCTTACATCACAGGTGACACTAGTCAATCATTTGATTCTGGGTGGGGCTTTTATCACTGAGCTGTCTTGGCAAACTCCACAGTGAGAAGCCAGTCAGAAAAAACTTGCCTGCTTCTGTTGGAAGCTGAGAAACTTGCTATACTGCAGAGAACAAACTAGTACACATTTAAGGAACTGGGAACCTGTTAAAACATAATATTTTTGGGGACTTGTTAGGAAGGTAGGCTACGCTTTCTACAGAAAGTTTCATTATTTTCTTATTGGCATTAAGAATTGCAGGATTCCATTAAAGTGTAGTAATTTTATAACCAGAGGTGGTGAAATACAACTGAAGTTGCTTGATTTCTGTGCTAAGACATCTAGGATTTGGAAGGATATTTGTGCAATATTTTAGAAGTGTCCTGCTGGCTAAGCAGTGAGTTTATCTCTGGTTTCTGATAAAGGGTTTTTATATTAGAAGCAGACATAGCAAATTGTCTTTACTGAAAGGCCTGCTTACATCACAGATGTCACTAGTCAATCAATTGATTCTGGGTGGGGCTTTTATCACTGAGCTGTCTTGGCAAACTACACAGTGAGAAGCCAGTCAGAAAATACTTGCCTGCTTCTGTTGGAAGCTGAGAAACTTGTTATACTGAAGAGAACAAACTAGAATGCATTTGAGGAACTAGGAACCTGTTAAAGCATAATATTGTTGGGGACTAGTTAGGAAGGTAAGCTATGCTTTCTACAGAACGTTTCTTTATTTTCTTATTGGCATTAAGAATTGCAGGATTCCATTAAAGTGTAGTAATTTTATAACCAGAGGGGGTGAAATACAACTGAAGTTGCTTGATTTCTGTGCTAAGACACCTAGAATTTGGAAGGATATTTGTACAACATTTTAGAAGTGTCCTGCTGGCTGAGCAGTGAGTTTGTTTTTATCCCTGGACTCAGTAGAGTGGTTTGTGTAGGAGCAGTGGTCTAGTAAATTGTGGTGTTGGTTGACTTACTATAAAGGGCAGTACTCACCTGGGTGGTGGAGCAGTGGTGTATTTGATTGTTTCTAACAGTCACCAGTAGTTGTGGCCTACCCACCCACCCTTCCCCTCACCCCACTCACCCCAGGCATGGCATTTCCTTTATAGCCAAGGTTCTGACATCATTTTCTCAGCAGGTCTTGGGGAAGAACTGTCATATTCTTAATTACCCAGCACAGTTCATAAAGAGTAAGTACACACACACACACACACAAAAAAAATTATATATTACTCATTGTATATTATAAGGAAGAAGGACATGTGAGGAGTGGTGCAATGCACTGGCTGTGGGGCAGCAATTTTCTGGGAGGCATTCTGGAACCTGCATTGCTGCCCTATTTGCAGGCAACTGTCAGCTTTGAGGGAGGAGGTTGCCCACCTCCAGGCTGAACTGGCAAGGACTAAGGAGGCCTCCCCCACCCAAAGAGCACCAGTTCAACAACCACTGCCTCAGATGTTGCCATGTGTGAAGAGCAGATGGACCACAGTAGGTTCTGGGAGGGTGAGGGTGGTGGAACAGAGGCGCAGCCCCCGAGTTGTACCTCTACACAAATTATATGTCAGTCTGGCAAATCAAGGTTCTTCTATGATGACACCCTCAGTGGAGACCAAGAAGAATGCTGGGGACATCCACAAGGGAGACCAGAAAAAGAGTGGCAAGGGACACCACAGGGGAAAGAAACAGCTTCTGATCGGGGACTCAATTGTTAGGGGTGTAGACCTGGGGAAGGGAGAGGAGAGGGAAGTAAGGTGCCTGCCTGGTGCCATGGCTTGGAAGGACAGGAAGCAAATCATCAGAATTGCAGAAGCAGCATCTCAGGAGAGGGAACTAGATATCATTGTCCACCTCGGGACAAATGACCTAGCCAGGCATGAGATCAGGGCAGTGCAGGATGAATTTGTGGAGTTGGGGAGGGGCCTCAGACAGGTAGCAAGCAAGGTAACCTTCTCAGAGGTGCTGCCAGTCTATGGCAGGGGTGAGGCTAAGGTACTGCACACCATGCAGTTTAATGAATGTTTGCAAAACTGGTGCAGAGCACAGGGCTGTGGCTTCATTGGGGACTGGGGGTCCACCTGGAGAGATGAAGGTCTATACTGGCATGATGGTCTGCATCTGTCCAGGAAGGGAAACACGCTCCTAGGTGACAGGTTTAAAGGCTTCCTTAGCAAGCTTTTAAACTAGCCAAGGGGGGAGGTGCTGATAAGAAACAGGAAAGTTCAAGCCTCCCCCCACAAAACATGGCAGGTAGTAGGGTAAACACTGAGGTACAGAGCTTGACAGATGGCAGGACAGTGGTTAATGGAAAGATGGACAAAGCCAATAAGAGCAGGGATGGGGTAAAAAAGGATAAAACCAACATTAAATGGAGGGCAATGAGTACCAATGCCTGTAGTCTGGGAAACAAGCTTCCTGAGCTAGTAGCCCTGATGGAAGAGGAACACTTGGATATTGTGGCAGTCACAGAAACATGGTACATGGAGAACCATGACTGGGATGTCAACATACCAGGGTACACAATCTACAGAAGGAACAGAGAGGGTAAAAGACGAGGTGGAGTAGCTCTCTACATAAGGGAAGGGATCAAAGCTACAGAACTAAAAAGTAAAGGGGGAGGACAAGAGGTACTCTGGGTTACCTTGGAGACAGGGAATGGCATCACAATCCACACAAGGGTTGTATACAGACCCCCATTTCAAGGGGAGGAAATGGACAAGAAAATGATAGAGGGCATTCTGAAAATGGCTGAAAAAGGGGAGATACTGTTGATGGGGGACTTGAATATGCCAGCTATTAACTGGATGACATGAATTGCAGCCACATCCAAGAACAGGGTCATTCTTGATGCCCTACGGGGGCATGCCTTAGACAGCTAGTGGTGGAACCCACTCGGGAGGGAGCAATATTAGATATGGTACTCTCAAATGGAGAGAGGATCACAAATTTAGAAGTCAGTAGACATCTGGGAACAAGAGACCACTGCACAGTATGCTTCACAATAAACACAACCATGGAGATAAGCCATACAAAGACAAGGATAATGGACTTTAGAAGGGCTAACTTTGGCATAATGGGTGAATACCTGAGGAATACATTAGCAAATGGCCAGAAAGGAGGGGTGGAAGAACAATGGAGAACAATCAAAACTGCCATCATGGAGGCAACAAGCCTTTGTGTGAAACAAATGAAGAAAACAAAGTGGAATAAAAAACCACTATGGTTCTCAAAAGAGGTGTCAGGAAAGGTTAAGGAGAAAAAGGCTGCATTCAAAAAGTATAAGGAATCACAGAAGAAGCATGACAGGGAACTGTATCAATTAAAGCAGAAAGAAGTGGGGGAAGACAGTCAGAAAAGCAAAGGCCCAAACTGAGGAAAATATAACTAACTCAGTTAAGAAGGGGGATAAAACCTTTTATAGGTACATTAGGGAGCATAGAAAGGTTAAGGGAGGGAGAGTGAAGATTAATACAGGAGAGGGGAGGTGGGCAGAGGGAGACAGTGAAAAGGCAGAGATACTGAATGAATACTTTTGCTCAGTATTCTCAAAAGAAGAAGAGGAGGAGTTACCTAATCCAAACAGTAGAAGCACTCTGGGTAGTGGGATTGATGCCAGTCCATTTACAGAAGAAAGAGTCCTGAAAGAACTCCTAAAAACTCAAGGTGGACAAAGCAATGGGGCCTGATGGGATTCACCCTAGAATCCTAAAAGAGCTAAGGGAGGACCTAGTGACACCACTAACCACACTTTTTAACAAATCATAGGAAGATGGGGTGATACCTGAGGACTGTAGGAGGGCAGATGTGATTCCCCTTCACAAAAGTGGGAGCAAGGCAGAAGCAGTAAACTACAGACCTGTTAGTTTGACCTCAGTGGTGGGGAAAATGATGGAATCACTTCTGAAAGAAAGAATTTTTAGTACCTAGAGACCAGTGGGGCACAGGACCCAAAGCAGCATGGATTCACAGCAGGAAGGTCATGTCAGATGAATCTAATCAATTTCTTTGACTGGGTGACCAAAGTAATAGACCAGGGAGGGGCTGTGGATATGGCCTACCTAGACTTTAGCAAGGCATTTGACACAGTCCCACACAAAAGATTAATAATCAAGTTAGCCAGCCTGGGAGTGGGTCCCAGGGTGGTAGCCTGGGTAGCAAACTGGCTGCACAACAGGACACAGAAGGTAATAGTGAATGGAACACATTCTGAAGAAAGGGGGGTTACTAGTGGAGTACCTCAGGGCTCAGTACTGGGTCCAGTCCTCTTCAACGTCTTTATAGGTGACATTGCAGAGGGTCTGAAAGGAAAGGTATGCCTCTTTGCAGATGATGCAAAGATCTGTAACAGAGCTGATACACAAGGGAGGGTAGAAAGGATTAGAAGGGACTTGGCAAGGTTGGAGGAATGGTCAGACATATGGCAACTTAGATTCAATGCAAAGAAGTGCAAAGTAATGCACCTGGGGAAACAAAAATCCAGGAGAAGAGTACACAATAGCAGGGGGAGGTACTAATAACAACAATAATGGAAAAGGATCTGGGTATAGTCATATCAGATGACCTAAAGGTAGGTAAGCAATGTGAGAAGTATGTTTCTTAGTTTCCCTTCTGTTCTTCAGGTTGTACATGTTTAGTTACCTCAGCTTCCTCTCATATGTTTGTTTACATACAAATCACCCTGGGCCAAGAAAATAATTTACCATGGGCTGTGTCTAACTGCCCCCTAATCCCCCTTCCATCTCACTCCTCCTCCTTTATTTCCTCTTGGTCTAGCCCCCGACTTAGTGTTATGTGCGGATTTCAATATCAGTTGTTTGGGATCAGGAGCTGGTACTACTCACACCTCTGTATCTGAAGCCCACCTATCTCAATTAATAACTGAACCCACTGGACTCAATATTAAATCTGGCAATCATTCCCTTATAGACTGGGTCCTTACCAATAGCTGGCTAGAGGAGAATAAATAGAATTTAAAAAAAAATCCCATCTCAGGCTGATCCATGCAGGGGTCAGATTAAGGTTTGTAGCTACTAGCCAGCAGGGAAGTGACTTGCAAAATCCACTAGCCCCACAGACTTTTCTACTGGCCCAGCTGATCTACTTACTGAAATATTACCTTTTCCAGTACAAGCCCTCCAGGCTACTTAAAATGATTTTTGACTATCCCAAAAGAAAATCTAACAGCATTTGGCTACTGGACTGGTACCAGTTTTGACTCTATCCATGAACATCCACATGTGGTCACACAGTTAACAGTACAGGAATGGACAGCCAGGACCACCCTCCAAGTACACACACACACACACACACACACACACACACGACACCCCATGGCAAACATATGACAATGACAAATGCTTGTTCTTGTATGATCTGGGTTTTGAGAAAGCATGTTCTTCTAAAATAACTGCCAGTGTTTTCAGATGAAGGCTTCTGTGTAATCCAAAAGCTAAAAGCACCTGTGTTCTTTTGTGACAACTCTGTTGATCCAATAAAAGGTATTGAATCATCTGTTTCTGTGGATCTTGTGTTACAAGGACCAATACAACAGCAAGTTTTTCTGTGGCTTCACGGTTTCAAAAATGTTAGCAGGAACTTATCAATACAGTGCCCACGGTTCTGAAACCGTGAAGTGACATACAGTAGTCAAAACTCCAAATTTTTGGTTCCATGAAATAAACTGCACAGAATGTTGTCCATACAAAGAAAACAATGCAAAACACAACTGACAGCTTCAGCTTTTATTCAGACACAGGGAACCCTTAGAGGTATAAATGTAATTTATAAAAAATAGAGACATTTCAAACAGCTGCACATAAATAATCAATTCCTGTCTACTTTGAATTAGGCACGACAGAGATGAACAAGGTGGTCTGGTTTAGAATTTCACTTAACTGGCATAGTAATTTGCAAAATGGAGGCTGTTCAGAAGTGCAATAGGAGTTATGCTAAACAAATGTAAATATCTCTAAAAGTTTACAAGTTGCTGATAAAAAACCAGTAAGAAAACTGTTCAGGACAAAAAGACCTTTCAAATGAGCCTATTCAGTAAGCTGCACTAATTATATTTTTTAAACTATGGCCATCTTATTACTTGAATTTTCATTTTTCATATGAGTTATGTCAAACAAATGTAACTATCTGTAAAAGTATGCAAGCTACATATAAACCATCAGTATGAAAGTTGTTCAGGACAAAAATACCTTTCCAATGAGCCTATTCATTAAGCTGCACTAATTATATTTTTAAAACTATGGTAATCTGATTACCTGAATTTTCATTTTTCTTCACAATTTTCACCTTTCGGATGGCTATATTTTAAAAAAATCTAATGAATTCAGATTGGTGACTACCCTCATTTGAAAGGTAATTTTGCCATGAACAACATTCATGTTGATTGTATATTGGTAACTTGTATACTTTCCAAGATATTTACAATTGGTTGGCATGACTCCTACTATGTTCACTCAGAGAGAAAAAAATGAGGTTGTTTGGAAGACCATATGTTACAAAATATAAAGAATTCACATTAGTGACTACCCTTATGTGAAATATATTTTTGCCCCAAACAACTTTCACACTGTTTGTTTCTGTGCACCTTGAACAGTTTTAAAGATATGTAGATTTGTTTGGAAGGTGTGCACATTTGCTGTCAGAGAAAAGCAGCTTGGAGTTCTGTGTCCATCATTCTAAAAAGAAAGAAGGGAGTATTTGTTAATTTCCATAGGGATTTGCAGTGTTATGGAAGGATACACTGAAAACTACTAAAAAATGTGTTCCATGGAAACCTCTTTTCAAGCTAAAGCAATATGGCTGTAGGCTCCACCCACAGCCATGAAAATGAATATCAGACAGGAAGAAAGGCAACCCCAAAAACTGACAAAACAAGATTGTTTTAAAGTGACCAAAAGTGAAAGTAAGGAGGACACACACATGCCCAAATAATGTCCACTTATATTAAAAAGGGATGTACAAGTTTACAGTATGTTCCCATAAATGATCATACACCCTCATTAATAATCATGTGTTCTGCTTCATCCCTGACTCATTTTGTTCCTATAGACTGACAAAAATGGTTTATTATTCCTCTTGATTCCCTGTTCAATCCTTGTCTTCCAGACTAGCCTTGCACTATACAGTCATGGCCCTGTATTTATTCTGCAATGCTTTCTACATTACTTTTTTGACTGATCACAGAATCTTTTCACTTATCAGACATCCACTTTTTTCTGCCTTAACCTTTCATGGACAATCACAAATGTGCCCACATATTACTCTTGCCCTGCTTTCTGTGAGAAAGCATCCAGTTCCTGCCTCCACTACATCCATCTATAAAATGACAAGAAAAAAATATGTAGTAATTTCATTGGCTAAGAGATGTTACCTGACTGTGCATTATATCTCTATAAATGCACAATCAGGTACCAAATCTCATTTCCTCCTGCCCTTAAAAAAATACTTGGAGCCATTTTATAAGTATAATAAGCCCCACCAGGATGTGCATCATATGATTTTCATGCACTTCCCAAGGGCATAAGGACACCCAGCCTTTGGCCTCATGCCTTACCACATGCCTGTGATGTGTATTAAAACCCTATAATGCACACCATGTTATGACTTACTACTTACTTATAAAATGGCCTTGGAAAATCCACAAACATGATTGACTAAAGTATGTAACATGACCATGAATTAAACCTGTATAAACACATGGTCAGATGACAAATCTCATTTTCCTACCACAAGAAAACTTTTTAAAGACATTTTATAAGTGTAATTATCCCCTTCAGGGTGTGCATCATAGGATTTTAATGTACTTCCCAGTGGTGTATGGACACTTGGCCTTTGGCCCATGCCATAATACACCTCTGGGGCATGCATTAAAATCCTCTAATGCACATCCTGTCATGGCTTATTACTTACTTCAGGGCCTCCCACTTTAGTGTTAGCATTCCTGCTCAGTACTGTAGTATGTACCAAGTTAGTTTCAACCATTTAACATAGTTTTATTTATTAAAAATTTGTTCACTGGAAGAAACCCACTGAGCCAATGCTTTCTCCAAGTGTGAAGAAATGAGAGGATATAAAGTGATAAGCAGTACAATAAGTAAAACATGGCAAATGCAAACTACAATACCAAACTTGACAATGGAAAAAAGTGACAAGTGTAGTGTAATAACTCAGAAAATCAGATGGTGCATGTGGACAGCTGGTTCTGATGACAATATGATATTTTTTCTGCAAAATAAAATACGTAGGGGAGCCAGGGACCAAAATATCCATTTTATAATGCCCTCAGGGAAATCATTTGATTTGCACTAGGTGTCATGAGGAAAGGGGCATATGTTTGTGTTTGGGGTGTCTCCCAAGGAAGCTAGCTAATTACATCAAAGAGACTTTGATGTCTGTGTGAAGCAGGTCCCAGATTGAATTGGGAAGTCCAATATGCATTTGCTTGGGGTATCCAGTGAATTACATCAAAGAGACTTTGATGTCTGTGTGAAGCAGATCACAGACTGGTTTTGGGGAAGTCACATAATGAGAAGAGATTCACTGATGTCACCTATTGTTTTTAAATATCTTATTAGGACATCCTGTGTTATAAAATATAAATTTTAATACACCTAGGTGGAGTTAGGTGACCTCAGAGAGAAGACCAGCTCAAGATTGCATTTAAGTATACTGAGCTGACCTCACAAAGAGACATTGATTGACTGAAAAAAGAGGAATATCAAAGCACTGAAAGATTAAGAAAGCAAGAATACATTAGATAAGACCAGTCTGAGTGTATGGGTTGTAGAATTTGCACTTTTAAACCTATTTTGTTTTTAAGACTGTATGTGTTGGGATATCTTGTTCTGTATTTAGTGTTTTCCTATTTTTTTATCTATTTTAAAGTACAGATATATATTTTAAAAACGGAAACTGCCTGGTGTGTCTTGAAACTTCTTTTTTTATAAGTGAAGCTTAGATAGTTATAGTTGACACTGTGCATGAGCTTATTGTGGTACCAAACTGGGAAACAGATAAGAGTTCTCTAGGTCTTACATAGAGTTCTAAGGGTTCACTTTGTAATACCTGGTTAGGTGCCTATAGGCAAAGATATCTGGCCCCCTGAAGACAGAATTATCTGAGTCTGACAATTGGGTATGCTAACAAGAGGTTATCAGTTTGAATCCCTCCAGAACTTGGGACAAAGGTGACTCGAACCCACAAAACAGACAAGAGGGTTACCTTGTTCTGTTTACTGTTCACAATTCTACTCTCAGAGGTTGGCACTTTGGGAGTAGAGGGCTGACCTGATGAGTGGGGTTGTGACAGATTGGTTGGCAGAGGTGGCATATAAAGTTTGGTGGTATAAGATTTATTGTTCAGTGTGTCAGCTTGAGACTGTTCAGCTCACTTGGAAAAAGAAAGGCAGTGTTTTATTTTAAAAAGGAAAAAGAACTATACTCCTTGGCTTACAGTCAAGTTCCTACCCATTTTTTTTTTCTAAAGAGCCAGTCAGAGTAGTAGTAGTCAGGAAAGATGGCTTCCAACTACAGCAGGCACACTGTAGAATACTTAAAGCATTTGTGCGGGGACAGAGGAGTCCCATTCGAGGTGACAGCCAAAAACCAGAACCGCATAGGTGCCCTGATGGTAGCAGATACCCAGAGCAGTGAGTCACTGACCGTGACTGAAAAGGACCAAACCTCGAGTGTGGCAGGGCTAGCGACCAGTGCTGTGTCCAGGTCTGGTGATGAGGACAGCAGGGCCACTGTCAGTGAAGGGCCCCAGCAGCAGGAAAGGTCACCAGTATCCTGGATCCTGCAGTACTCAGGCTGAAAATTGAGTTGCGCAGGATGGAGCTGGAATTCCAGGAGAAGAGGGAGCGAGAGAAGTGAGAGGCAGAGAGGGAACAGCGGGAGGTAGACCATGCACAGCTTGAGTGCCAGCGAGCTGCAGAGGAGAAGAGAGAGGAGCGCCAGAGGCAACATGAACTGGAGAAGATACGACTCTGACCAGCAGCACCAGAGCAGGTAAGTGGCTTGGGCTTAACTGGGACTGCAGGACTGGGGTACAAATTGAATTCCAAATTAATAGCCAAATTTAAAGAGGGGGAGGACATGGATGCCTTTTTAAATTCTTTTGAAAAAGTTTGTATTCAGGCTAAAATTCCTAGAGAGTCCTGGAGCTTCCAGCTATCCCCGCTACTTACCAGGAAAGCTCAGGATACACTGGGTCAAATGGACAATTAGGACAGTGATGATTACAGCAAACTTAAAGCTGCACTGTTAAAAAAGTTTGAATTAACTGCTGAATCATACAGAGCTAAATTCCCTAAGCTCAGGAAAAGCCCTGACATGAGCTACAAGGAGCTAGCCATGAAACACCATCAGTTTTTAAAATGTTGGTGGGAAGGAATTGAGGCAAACTCTGTTGATAAAATTGAAAATATGATTTTATTAGAACAGTTTTATTGGGCATGCCCAGCAGAGCTAAACACCTGGCTAGAGGACCGAGATCCCAAAACAGTGCAAGAGGCTGCTGAACTCTCGGACCACTATGCCAAGAGCAGACCTGCTCTGAGAGTGAATGGGGTGGATATGGCAGCACTGACAGAGAAAAGAACGCCATCAGGGCAGCTAAAACCCTCACTGCCGCCACCAAAACCAGTTAGCTCCAGGTTTCAGAGAAAAGATTTCTCTGAGAAAAGAAGTGAATGTTGGTTATGTAAAGAAACTGGGCATATTGCCCGACAGTGTACCAAAAAGGCCAGCAATAATACACAGCATGGTACCCAGAAAGAAGTGGATTGTTCGTGTGTTCCTGGAAGCATGCCAGTGAACATGAGGGAACACATGCACCGAGTCATGATGAATGGTGTACAGACACAGGGGTTAAGGGACTCAGGGGCATCCCTGACCTTGGTAAAGGGGGATCTGGTACAGCCTGGTCAGCTTATACTCAATAAATACATCACTGTACAGGACTTTGTGGGCAGGGAGAAAACATTTCCCCTTGCTAGTGTTCTTCTAGACTGGAGTGAAACAGGGGGAACTGTGCAACAGGTGGCTGTAGCCTAAACATTAGCAGTGGATGTGATCCTGGGTAACAATCTCCAGCAGGGGATGGTATGTGTGGTTACCCGTAGCTAAGCAGCTAGGGAAAATTGTAGTTCCCTGAAACCCACAGAAACCTGTGTGGAAACCACTGAGAGGCTGGTTCACCAGCCTATGTCTCTAGATGGGAGACTGATAAAAAGGGGGTAGAAATTTCCCCAGTAGCAAGTAACCACACAGCTACAGAGGGTTACTCTGAAGAGGGAGGGGTGACCCCTTGTCAGAGGGTTGGGATTGACAGTGAATCTGAGGGCTCTGACACTAGTGCTAGGGATCCTAGTTTAGTGACTGAAGGGGACCTGTCCTATGCCTTGGGAATGTGTGAGGGGTTTGCAGCTGCTCAGAGAAGTGACCCTAGTTTAAAGAAGCTGAGGGCTTGAGCAGACTCAGATGGTACACAGGGAGGTGATGGCAGAAATAAGGTTTATTGGGAAAATGGACTTATGTATACTCAGGCAGGACAGACAGAGGGAGGGAGGGATGCTAGGCAGGCAGCTTGTTGTTCCCCAGGGGTATCATGAGCAGTTGCTCAAAATTGCACATGATATTCCCTTTTCTGGTCATCTGGGAATCGCGCACACTACACAGCGGTTAGCCCAGAATTTCTACTTGCCTAACTTCACCCAGCAGGTGAAGGAGTATTGCAGGTCTTGTCACCGGTGCCAAGAAATAGGGAAAGTGGGCAAGAAAACCCAAGCTGCCCTGATTCCATTGCTCACAGTGGAGGAGCCATTCCAGAGGGTGGGAATGGATACTGAAGGACCTTTAAATACCCCCAGCTCCTCAGGGAAGAGATTCATCCTGACTGTGGTGGATTATGCCACCCGGTACCCAGTGGCAGTCGCTCTATCCTCTCTGAGGATAGACAAAGTGGCAGATGCCTTACTTGAGATTTTCTCCCTTGTTGGGTTTCTGCAGGAGGTAATCACTGATTGAGGGGGTTCCTTCATGTCGGACCTGACAAAATGTTTATGGGAGAAGTGTGGGGTGGTGCAGAGATGCACGACACCATATAACCCACAAGCCAATGGACTTGTGGAATGATTCAATGGTACCCTAAAGTCAATGCTCTGGACTTTTGCTGAACAGCCTGGGAGGGACTGGGAGAAATACCTTCCCTGCCTATTGTTTGCATACAAGGAAGTGCCCCAAGAGTCGATAGGATTTTCCCCCGTTGAACTCTTATATGGACGCTGGGTACATGGGCCCCTAGACTTGATCTGGGAGGACTGGAAAGGCAAGCATGCCACCCAGGGAACTCCCATTGTGGATTATGTCCTTAGGTTTAGGGAAAGGCTGAAGAAGCTTATGGGGACAGCCCAGAGCAACCTGGCAGCTGCCCAACAGAAACAAAAAGTGTGGTACAACTGCAGAGCTCACTCACACATGGTGGGTCAGGAAGTCATGGTCCTCATTCTGGTCTGGAAAGACAAGCTGCAGGCTCAGTGGGCAGGACCGTACAAAGTGGTTAGGAAGGTAAACGACGTGAACTACATTGTGGAGTTACCTGACCGAAGACAGACAGAAAGGATGTACCATGTCAACATGATGAAGCCATGTGCAAATAGGGCTGACATGGTGTTTGCAGTGTGTAGTCATGGGGAGGGGACTGACGAAGGAGACACCCTTCTGGACTTGCTGGAAGAGAGTAAACGGGGAGTCCTCTGTGGAGGCAATAAAATTGTCTCCCCAGCTGACCCTGGGCCAGATCCAGAAAGTAAGGGAGGTGTTAGCAGACTTCCCCCCTTGTTTAGCACCAAGCCTGGACTAACCCCCTTAGAGATACATGATGTGGAGACAGGGACACAGACACCCATATGGCGGACAGCATATCGGGTGTCAGAGGCTGTCCAAAAGGACATTAGGAGGGAAGTGGAGGAGATGCTGGATTTAGGGGTAATCCAGAGATCCCACAGTCCCTGGGCCTCACCCGTAGTCCTTGTACCCAAGTCAGATGGCTCAATTCATTTCTGTGTGGACTATCATGGACTGAATGCAGTCACAAAGTCAGATGCCCACCCATTGCCCTGGACGGACAAACTCCTGGACAAGTTGGGAGGGAGTGACCTACCTTATGACCATTGACCTGACCAAGGGGTATTGGCAGGTAGAGTTCATGGACAGAGCTAGGGAGAGGTCAGCCTTCATCACTCTGATAGTCTCATTTGAGTTTAAAGTAATGCCTTTCGGAATGAAGAACACCCTGGCCACTTTCCAAAGGTTGGTGAACCAGAGGTTAAATGGTGCTGAGGAGTACGCTGTGGAGTACCTGGATGACATTGCCATCTTTAGTACCAGCTGGAAGGAACACCTATCCCACCTTAGGGAAGTGCTGGGCAGGATACAGAGGGCTGGGCTCACTGTCAAAGCTGAGAAGTGCCAGGTGGCCATGGGAGAGGTGGCATACCTCAGGCATGTGGTAGGCCAGGGACAGTGCCATCCTAACCAAATAAAAATAGAAGTAATCCAGGCATGGCCCAGACCAGAAACTCAGAAGCAGGTCAGGCATTTTCTCAGGACAGCAGGGTACTATAGAAAACTTGTACCCAATTACAGTACCTTGGCTGCTCCCCTATGCGACCTGACAAAGAAAAGGATGCCCAAAAAAATTACCTGGGGCCCAGCCTGTGAGGAAGTCTTTTCCAAACTAAAGGAGGCACTGTGCAGTGCTCCTGTTTTGACAAGTCCTGACTATAGCAAACCTTTTATAGTTCAGACTGACACCTCAGATGTGAGTATTGGGGCAGTACTTAGTCAGACATCCAGCCAAGGGTGGGATCACCCAATAGCCTACCTGAGTAAAAAGTTACTTCCCAGGGATCAGTCATACTCCACAGTGGAAAAGGAGTGTCTTGCCATAGTGTAGGCCCTAAAGAAATTGGAGCCATACTTGTATGGGCAGCATTTTGTGGTGCAGACTTTGGCTGACACAGGTAGGAAAGAACAATGGTGCTTGCTAAGATGGAGTCTTGCTTTGCAAGGATATGAAAAGACCATTCTGCATAGGGCTGGAGCGACCAATCAGAACTCAGATGGGCTGTCTCATGTCTATGAGGAGTGAGCTGATTTGGGAAGCTCATCCCATGCAGGGGATAGAGCCCCCAAATTCAGTCTAGGTGGGGAGGATTGTGGCTCATGGACAGCTGGTTCTGATGATGATATGATTTTTTTCTGCAAAATAAAATATGTAAGGGAGTATCTGTTAGGAGAAACTGCAGTCTTGCTGAAACTGACACATCAAACCCCCCACAGGTATAAGTTCAAAGGACAGGACATAGGTTAAACTACAGATATCTGAGATGCAATTACTTTGTCAATTTGCTTTGAAGCCAGGGATCAAAATATCCATTTTATAATGCCCTCAAGGAAATCCTTTGATTTGCACTAGGTGTCATGAGGAAAGGGGCATATGTATGTGTTTGGGGTGTCTCCCAAGGAAGCCAGATAATTACATCAAAGAGACTTTGATGTCTGTGTGAAGCAGGTCCCAAACTGAATTGGGAGGTTCAATATGCATTTGCTTGGGGTATCCAGTGAATTACATCAAAGAGACTTTAATGTCTGTGTGAATCAGATCACAGACTGGATTTGGGGAAGTCACACGATGAGAGGAGATTCACTGACATCACCTATTGTTTTTAAATATCTTATTAGGATATCCTGTGTTATAAAATATAAATTTTAATACACCAAGGCGGAGTTAGGTGACCTCAGAGAGAAGGCCGGCTCAGGACTGCTTTTAAGTATTCTGAGCTGACCTCACAGAGACATTGATTTTCTGACTGAGAAAAGAGGAACTTCAAAGCACTGAAAGATTAAGAAAGTAGGAATACATTAGATAAGACCAGTCTGAGTGTATGGGTTGTAGGAATTTGCACTTTTAAACCTGTTTTGCTTTTAAGACTGTATGTGTTGGGATATCTTGTTCTGTATTTAGTGTTTTCCTATTTTTTTATCTATTTTAAAGTAAAGATATATATTTTAAAAACAGAAACTGCCTGGTGTGCCTTGAAACTTCTTTTTTAATAAGTGAAGCTTAAATGGTTATAGTTGACACTGTGCATGAGCTTATTGTGGTACCAAACTGGGAAACAGATAAGAGTTCTCAAGGTCTTACATAGAGTACTAAGGGTTCATTTTGTAATACCTGGTTAGGTATCCATAGGCAAAGATATCTGGCCACCGAAGACAGAATTATCTGAGCCTGACAATTGGGTATGCTAACAAGAGGTTATCAGTTTGAATCCCTCCAGAACTTGGGACAAAGGTGACTCAAACCCACAAAACAGACAAGAGGGTTACCTTGTTCTGTTAGCTGCTCACAATTCTATGCTCAGAGGTTGGCACTTTGGGAGTAGAGGGCTGACCTGCTGAGTGGGGTTGTGACAGTGCAAGGTACAAACATTTGCAAAAAACAAAAGTTGATGTTAATGTTAATAAATAATTACATTATTCACATAGTGGAAACATTAATGTAGTGATACACATTTGCAGACCATTAATGTGAATGGTAATACATTATTAAAGTAGTGGAACAGTGTGGGTGTGCAGTGGTGGCCAGGGGAAGGTACTGCACCAGTCAAATCCAGTATGAGTGACTACCTGCAGGAGCAGAGTAGGAAGATATGAACAAATGGTAGTGGCTTAAGAAAGGAGAGTGAGGACAAGAGACAAACTGGGAGAAGAAGATCATTCTAAAAAGCAGGAAAGTGGACAGAAGAGTAGAACTGGCCAGCAATGTTTTTTTTTGAAATAGCAGGTGTTAGATGAGTGAAGGGAATATGATGACAGAATGAAGGGAGTGGGAGAGAGGAGAGGTAGGAGGGAGTTGTAGTTAACCAGTATTTTGCCAGTAAAATGAAGTAATGGAAAAGATGTCAGGCTTCAAAAAAGGGTAGAGACAAGTTGAGATACAGGGAGTAGTTATGGGTAAGAGGTGGGGCATTTAGGACAAAACAACAAAGGGAATTGAAAAGACAGTCTGGCCAGGGTACATTTTTGGGCAGCACCATAAACTGTGTCCATGTAGGCAGGTACCAATAAGGTCCTTTTTAGGATAACCTTGCAAATGACTGGGAGTGACAAACAGGATGTCTTGCAATACAGTATGCCTGCACTGGAGGCTTGTGGGGGAGTTTTTTATGCATGGCATTGATGTGGGCAGAGAAGCTGTGGTACTGGTTCAGCCACACAACAAGATACTTAAAGTGAGGTACAAATTAAAGAGGGCAACATTTAGAGTCCTGCGGACTGATATGGGTTGGAACATAGCTACCCTCTAATTTGTACCAATGGTCATAGAGACAACTTTTTAGGCATTATGGAAGAGATGATTTGAGCAGAACCAGTGCTGGATGTTGTCAAAGTCCTGCTAAAGTGCTGATTTGTGCTTAGGGACTGAGGCCTTGGAAGCAAACAATACTGTGCCATCTGCATACATGTGGATGTGTGCATGAGATGCATACTGAAAGGAGGCCATATAACAAGCGGAAAAGAGGATGTTGCTAAGAATGAGGCCCTGAGGGACACTGGGCCTGATGGGTGGGGGTGAGGGCTGGGGAGATATGGTATCACCGACCTAGACCAAATGGTACTTATCAGAAATGTAGGAGTTGAACCATCTGACCACCAGGTCAGAAAGACCTGCCCCCTTAACTAATACAGTAGGAGGGAAGGGCTGCTGTTTGCAAGGCTTTAGCCAAGTCTATGAAAATGGCTGTGCATGATTTGTCCCTGGTAGTAGTGGAGGTTTGTTGTTTACCTTTCAGAATGGAGTCAGTGGCCTGAAGGAGGGAGTAGAGTGATGTTTGCAGAAACTAGACTGGATTTATCAGATAAAGCTTTTTGAACAGAAGTGTCTTGGGCTATTTTTGCTGATGTAGGCCCCCATCACCACTTAAACTCAGTCCTATTATGTTTCCTGAAAACCACCTGCTCTCTAACTCTTACTCCTTTGACTAACCCATCCTCATTATTCAGCAGCAGATGAACAAAATCCTCTCTCTCATCTCATGCCTTACATGCTAAAAAAGAAAACAAACCTGAAAAGCTGACAAGAAATCCCTTCCTGCTTTCTCTTATGTGCTTTTCACCTCTCAGTCAATGTCAAATACAGTATATTGAAATCCCCATGAGAACCAAGGGCCCCAGAGTTGTTCCCCTTTCAATTTAATTTGCCAGTTCCCAGTCATGTGTTCCTATACTATTTGGTGAGCTGCAACATACTCCCAAAATATTTTTTTTTTTGTCTCTGGTGGATCTTAATTCCAGTCAATGCCTATTGTAGGGCTCACATTCCTCATCATTCTCAATTTCTTTCTTGTTTCAGTCCCTTCCTTGACATATAAGGCATCCCCTCTACCCCATGACCCTCCCTGTCCCTCCTGAGCATAATGAACCCTTCCATCCTTGAATCCTTGCCTGTGCGCTCATTGTGGCAGTTATACAGGGGTCCAACTACATTATGGCTTGCCTGAAAAAGTTTAACAAAAAATATCATCAGTGTACCGTGTTTTGAATAATTTTATAAAATATCAGACATTCTTTGGTAAGAAGACAATCTGGGAAAGACATGACATCTATTTTCTTCAAATAACGCAGCAATATATGGACAGTTGTGAGGTCCTGTGTTAAGAGCACTGAACTGTGAACCAGGTGATCATCTATATGAATCCCACAACAGTTACAGACTCGATATGTGACCCTTATCTAGTATTTTAACATCTTCTGCTTCAGTGCTCCCAGTTGTAATATTGACAAGAAGAAGGAACTCACTGAAAACCAAAATGACGCATTTTAGATAGGTGATCATGGGTAAATAAATTATGAAACAAATGTTCAAACCTAACTATGTCTTGGGTATTGTAGACTGTATTGTGGCAACATGTACAGTACTGATATGTACTGACTAATGAATATATCTAAATAACTGACTACGGAATGTTATAAATCAAAACCCCATTCCAATATTTGTATTATTTCACATAATTACATATTGCAATTCTTCACAGGAAGGTTTTGACCGATTGATACTAAATGGGTTAAGTAATGAAATACGTAAATGCTACAGAATAATTTTGAAGTAGATATGTTTATACAGATCTTGTCTGCTCCATGTTGTTAAGAACACATTTGACCACAGCTCCATGCTAGCCAACACCAACTGCTAGTGGGGTGAGCACATCACATGTATTATATGAGACAGAAACAAACTGCTGCACTTAGGGGAAAAAAAATAAGTAAATGCAAAACCCAGCTTCTTAGCAAAAAGGGACCATTTATTTACCGCAGTGCAGACTTACATAGCCCTGGCACTTTGACCGCACATCTTCATCTTTTAAACATAATTCTTAAAGGCACAGTGCAATATAAAGTTGTGTGCTTATACCACAATTAACAGCAACCACTAACAGTCAGTGCAACCATAATTAATGACACATTTTAAGAGTGAGAGAGAGAAAGAGAGAACAATTTAAATTTCCAGGCACCAGTCCAGTGGCAGGTTCTCATGTCACACATTTTTTCCAAACACAAAAGCAATGCGTCCAAGTACAAATGTGGTGGTGCAGCAAGGGGTGGTGTACCCTGAGACTACAGATAGAAACAAACCAGTGTACTCAGGAAAAAAAACAAGTAAACATAAAACCAAACTTCTTAGCAAAAATGAACTGTTTATTTATTACAGGGTGAATAGGAATTACATAGACCTGGCACTTTGACCTTGACAGGCCTTCGTCAGGGGGTGTGTCCCTTCTTCCTCATCCTCAAGCTTTTAAACATAATTCTTAAAGGCACAGTGCAATATAAAGTTATGTGCTTATACCACAATTAACAACAACCACCAACAGTCAGTGCAACCACAATTATGGCACATTTTGAATATGTTTACCTATGATAAGAATATTCTGGAAATAAAAATAAGATAAAGAAACAGGGTTTTAAAGTGGGACTAAGAAAGGGAGATATAGAAAAACAATGGGGAGAGACTTTGAAAAGATAGCAGAGAGACTGGAGACATTATTATTATTATAACAAATCAGTTTTGTCTAATGCTTACAGCAAAATAGTTGGACTACCCATATTCATTGTTATTAAGAAATTCATTAAAGCACAAGTGTTTAGAACTAATTCATATATCAAATGTGTCCAGTTAAAATGAAGTAATTTATAAGAGCCTAATGTCATCTGTAACAAAAAAGAAAACAGCAAACATACTATATTATATATTAGGTGGTTGTGTTCTGTCAAAAAGTTTGCCGATGCATTAAGGATGTATTTTGAATCTCAATTTAATTGTAACTGTTTTTCATGAATTTTTTTTTTTTATGAATTTTATATGTAACAAAGACATTTTTGTCTGCAATTTGCTGCATTATATATGTATGTTTGATTATGTATTGTCTGTATGTAATATATGTGGGTCGCACCTGTAAAAGGAACTTGTTTCCAGTGTGCTTACCCGTTAAGCGAATAAACAAACAAACAAACAAACAATACTATGAAAAGCCAGCACACATAAGACCTACACACAGATATCCTTAGAAAAACTTTTAGAATGCAGAGCAGAGTTTATACCACAGTAAGATATCTTTTCTTTGAGAAATGGGATAAAATCCACTTCTTTATTTAGACCTGTAGTTGCTATGGTGTTTAGAGAAACCATCCATCATGTTTTTTTTTTGCAACAATTTAGTTACTCATCCCCAACCCTTTTCAAAGATGGAACATGATCAGTTGCTGTGAACTGTAATTTACATGGGTCAGAGTTGTGTACATTTCTACAATATGTTCCCAAGGCACTTCTGTTGCCATCATTGGCAATTGCTGTACTATGTTCTTGAATCCAAAATTTCAAAGGGCGAATAATTCACTTCACATGGTGCTTGGAACAGTGGCACCAAGCTATGTATATAACGAGTGATGTCACACATGAAATGAACTGCCATATCTGTACCTGTCTTTGATTATTGTGATAAATATATAATTTGCCATCCTGTCCATATCTGCATGTATTACAATTTCCACATTTGTTGAATCATATAGGTTTCGGAGGAAGCCAATTACTGGGATTGGATGATTTAGATGGTACAAAATTACTGGCTGTGAGCATGTCCCCTAGATTTTTGGTTTCTTTGAAAGTGGTATGTGGTTTTGTTCCCATCTCATTTTTCAAACTGACATCCCCTTGTAATATTGGTCAATATCTGTATATTGTGTTACCCACTTTACCTAATAATATGTTATATTCTGTGGAAAAAAGTAATGGGAGCTTCTGATTCCATTGGTTTGTTTCTAGGTGTCAGCAGGGATTTTCTATCAACATTACAAGTTTTCTGTAATGCTGTGTCCAGTAAATTGTTGTCATAGCCCCTTGCAATAAATCTTTCCAACATTTGGATAGCTTGTTCTTCAAAGTCCAGGATATTGGAACTATTTCTCCTGAGTCTTACGTATTGACTGAAGGGTATCAATTCAGGTTGTTTACAGGGTTGAGACTTTCACCTTGGAGTACTGGATTAGTGGCAGTTGATTTCCTGTAGCCAAATGATGACACCGTTTGCTCCAACAATTCACAGAGAATCACATCCAAAAACTTTATTTTGGTTTTGTCAAACACGCACTGTATGTAAATTTAAAACTTGGACTTGTAGAGTTAAGATATGTCATGAATTCATGAATTTCATCTACAGTGCCCACCAGATGCAAACAATGTCATGAATAAAGTGGTAGCATGAAAAGTACAGTTACGTAAGAACTTACTGTAACAATAGATCTTTGAGAGATGCTCTTGCAGTAGATAATTACTAATAGTAATTACTTGTAGGACTGCACCACCTGGCATCAGGACCACATGCAAACTTTTGCTAGCAGTGTCTGATGGGGGACCACCCACCCGATGTCATGTGATGGACGTCAGTGGGACACTACATAGTGGGCGTTTCCCACGTCCGTCCTCCAGTTCTCCAGCCGAAGACCACCAAGAGGTGCGACAAGAGAATGGGAAAGACGCTCCTGGAGCCAAGAAAAGGCTCAAGGAAAAGGAACTATAGACTAAAAAGGGGGAAGGAAGGAAGGAGGGAGGGAAAAAGGTTATCTACTGTAAGAGCCTCTCTCGAAGATCTACTGTTACGGTAAGTTCTTACGTCATTGTACTATCTTACTTCAAGAGGGCTCTTGCAGTAGGCAATTACTTGTAGGACTGTGTCCCAAGCAATAAGAGTCCAAGGGATAGAAAAACATGGGAGGCTGGAAATGAAAGGCTAATGAGCAGCCAAAAACTTAGGACAGGAATCTTTGGAGGACCACCAGTTGAAAACCAGCCCTGTGCCTAGATGCAATGTCCAAACTGTAGTGCTTAGAGAAAGAGTGGACTGAATTCAAAATGGCAGCTGAGCAAATCTCAGAGGCTGACAGATTTCTGAAACAGGCTGTAGAGGCAGCCATATCCCTGGTAGAATGTCCTTTAACCTGCTCCAGAAGGACTGTACCATACTTATGGTAACAGAAAGCGATGCAGTTAGCCAACCATTTGGAAAGGCATTGCTTGGAAACTGCTGCACCTGCTCTCTTTGGTGTGAAAGAAATAAAAAGTTGGTCTGTTTTTCAGGCATCTTTTGTCCTGTTAGTGTAATAATATAAAATTCTGTGAACATCTAACATATGCAAAATTGCCTCCCCAGATTAGTATGCTCAGGGTAGTATACCGGCAGATGAAAAGACTGATTCAAGGTAGTCTCTGAGACAACTTTTGGAAGAAACTTAGGATTAGTGCGTAGAGCCACCCGGTCTCTGTCTTTGTGAAAAATCAAATAAGGCACCTTACACAGCAGGGCCTGAAACTCAGAAATCCTTTGAGCAGAAGTAACAGCAACTAAAATAGCGCTTTCCAGGACAAATAGCGCATGTCACGTGTATTTGCTGGTTCGAAAGGAAGCAAGGGCAAAGTCTCCAAAATAAAGTCCCACGGTGGAGTGAGGTTATGCACATGGGGTTTCAGAGGCAGCATTCCTTTTAGGAAGGTTTTAGAAACCTCCAATTGAGCCTGAGTTTTGCCAACCAACAAAACGTGGTAGGCAGAAATGGCCACCTTCAGTGATGAATAGCTCAAGCCCAGGTCAGAAAGATGAAGAAGGTACCCCGTGACCTGAGGAATGGGACATGAAAAAGGATCCCAACTCTTCAAGGTGGCCCAGATGGGGAAGCACGTCCATTTCATGGCATATGTAGTTCTGGTAGAAGGTTTTCTGGCCTCTATCAAAACCTGAGCTACTCTATGGGAAACTCCAAATCTGGAAGCAACTATGTCTTGAGGAGCCGCGCATGAAGATGAAGAGACTTCAGGCCTGGATGGACTAGCGTGCCCCCTTCCTGGGTCAGGAGATTGTGACAAAGTGGTAGAGGAACTGGAGGCTCCTCTGCCAACTGTTGAAGCAGTGGAAACCATGTTTGTCGAGGCCAAAAGGGAGCGATCAGAATCATTTGAGCTTCTTCTGTTTGAAACTTGATCAGCACTCTCTGTAAAACTGGAAAAGGGGGGAATGCAGACAGAAACCTCCCTGTCCAACAGAGTGACAGCAGGTCTTGCCAGAAAGCACCATGCATGGGATCGAGTGAACAAAACTTGTGAAGTTTTGCGTTTGATGAGGCTGTGAGCAGATACACATCTAGATGACCCAAGAGGTCAAAGATGTGATCTACTACCTCCTTCTTTAACTCCCACTCATGTGCTCTCACCTTGGTGTGGCTGAGACTGTCTGAGAGACCATTCTACATGCCTGCAACGTGAACTGCCAGGAGGTGAATCTTGTGCAGCACAGCCCAATTCCACACCCACATCGCTTCCCTGCATAGAGGATATGAGCGGGTGCCCCCTTGCTTGTTGATGTACCACACTAAGAACATGTTGTCCGATTGGACCAACAGTGTATTCTGTTGAAGCATGTGCTGAAAAGCCTGAAGAGCATACAGAACTACTCTCATTTTGAGCACATTTATGTGCAAGTGTAGTTCCACATGTGACCATAGTCCCTAGGTCCTGTGATTCCCGAGATGGGCACCCCATCCCATCCCCGACATGTCTGTGGTCAGTGTTTAGGAGTAAGGATGGGCCTGGAAAGGAACTCCTTGGTCAGATAGTTGGAGTTCTGCCACCACTGCAGATCTCTCTGCATCAGGCTGGAGACTAGGACACAGCTGTCCAAGTCATCTGCCCTCTGGTCCCATTGAAACCTGAGAGTCCACTGCGAGATATGCACATACAGCCTGGCCAAGGGAACCGTGGGGATAGCTGCTGCCAAGAGGCCAAGAAGTCAGGGGACCACTCTGGCTGAAGTGTGTCTGTTGCAAGCTACCAGCTGGGCCTTCCTCTGCAGAGTCTTTGCTCTGTCCAGGGGGAGGAAGGCCATACCCTGGACTATGTCCAGAACTGCCCCCATAAACTGCAGACATTAAGAAGGAGCGAGATGTGATTTGGGGTAAATGACATAATACCCAGATGCTCAAAAAGGTGCAGGGTAGCTGACAGAGATGCCTCCAAACCCTCCCTCAACAGGCCTGCAAGAAGCCAATCATCGAGGTAGGGGAAGACAAAGTGCTCCTGTCTCCTCACAGCACCTGCCACAACCACGAGACACTTGGTAAAGACCCACGGTGCTGAAGACAGGCCAAAGGAGAGGGCTTTGAACTGGTAATGCTCTCCTTAGAAAGTGAACCTGAGGAATCTGCGGTGAGGTCAAAAAATTGGGATGTGTAGGTATGCATCCTGCATGTCCAGGGCACAAAGCCACTGTCCCTTGGACAGGAGAGGCAGCAGGCTTTGGAGTGTCAGCATCCAAAATTGCTTGTACTCTCTGAATAGGTTTAGGGTGCTGAGTCTAGTGTTGGGAGCAGATCCCCCATCTTTTTTGGAACCAGAAAGAAGTGGAAGTAGAATCCCTTCTTGATCTGGTCTGCCAGCACTGGCTCTATTGCTTCCTTTTGAAGAAGATCTGTCATTTCCTCCATGAACTGGAGAATATGCGCCCTTGGATAGTGTGAAAACCCCGGAGATTTGCTTGTTTTTTTTTCTGCAAAACTCAAGAGTGTGACCAGGCTTGATTAGCTGAATGACCCAGGCATCTGTTGTGCTGGACTCCCAGTCTCTCAGGTGCTTTGTGAACCTTCTGTCCACCTGCTCCTCCAATAGATGAGGAGGAGGGAGGGCAGGCAGTGAGTCAGGAGTGGGAGTGGGGTTAGGGAGGGCCATCCCTGAAGCTCTCTGGGTTTTGGCTGGAAGGGTGGTGGCAGTGTTAGGAGCTCTGCATTTGAACTGATTCCTAAGTGACTGTTGTGGCTTTGCCTGGCATCTGTTTTGTGGATGTAAATGACATTTTGGCTGAGGTTATGGGTGATACATTGTGTGCCCTGACCTGAGGGCAATGCCTTTATCCTGACGGCTCATGATAATGTCCTGGGCATCCCTACTGAACAGGACAGAGCCTCTGAAAGGGGCATCCTGAATAGCTGTCTGGACATTAGGAGCCAGACCTAACACTCATAGCCAAGAGAATCTGCGAAGGTCCACTTCTGTGGCCGTACTTCTAGCAGAGGAGTCCACTGCGTTGTAGGAGGCCCTGAGTCAATGACGTCCTGCCACCTTAGCAGACCGGAGTGTATTCGTCAAGGTGGTTTTAGATTCTGAGTCTGGGCAGACCTCGACTATGGGCTTGAGCTGGCAGAATAGAGACTTTTGGTACACTAGCATGTGTGCCATGTAATTAAGGGCACGAATGGCTAGTGTTGAAGAGAAATAGAACTTTCTCTTGAACTGGTCCAGTTGTCTGGATTTCTTGTTGGGAGGGAAAGTACTAAGGTGCTTAGGCTTCGCAAACCTATCATGGGCAGCAGTTATGACCACCGAGTCAGCCTTTGGGTGTACGCTGAGGTGGTCTTTGCCTTCCAGTGTCCTATAAACCCAGTCAGTCTTTTTGGCCATCACTGGGATAGAGGAGGGCATCTGTCAGATGGCTGAGGACAGATCCTTTTGAGGTTCCGGCCAAGGAGGGGTGAGAACCGGACTAATTTCTGGAAAATCTAGATGCTTGGCCAACTTCTGACATTTTGGGTCTTGAGCATCAGAATTCCAACCTTGTGCCTCTGCCATTTGTCTCAGAAGGTCTACGAAGGAGGGATCCTTATGAGAAGACTTGGGGGACTCTCTAGGGACCGGCTCCCCTGGAGGAGGAGTCTCAAATCCTGAACCCTCTGAGGATGACTCTGAATCTGAATCCGACTCTGAATTATTGGAATTCACAGGTTCCTTGCATGGAGGAGCAGACTCTTTTCCTAATGGAGCCACATCTGATGTCGGGGCCTGCATGCGGCCTCTTGTGAGGCCTGACGTTGAGGATCAAGGGGTGACTGGAGAGGCAGCTCTAGGGGTCTGGTATGGGCATCCTACATCTAACAGTCACAGTTGTCTGCTGTCTAGTTCTGAGACTAATTGAGATTTTGTCTTGAACCACCGCTACTGTAAGATTTCTCAGAAGTCCCCCTGTGGTTGAGCAGAATGTGGAGTAGGAGGTGGTGGAGGGTGAAAAGTCTGACACCCTGCATGGTAGCCTGATCCCATAGCATAGGTTCCATGCATCTGGAAGCCCAGTGCAGCATAATGATGGGCATAGCCTGATGACTGGAGTTGAGGCATTTGATACCCAGGATATCCGGGGTAATAACCCGCTGAAAAAAGGTCCTGTGTCGGGCCTGATAGTGGGTAGCCTGATGGTGGAAAACCTGATGGGGGCCCTGATGGAGGGTAGACTGATGGCGGCCCTGATGGAGGATAGCCTGATGGTGGCCCTGATGAAGGGCACCCTGATGGCAGCCCTGATGGAGGGTAGACTGATGGTGGCCCTGACGGGGGGGTACCCCAGTGAAGGGCCCAAGGGAGGCAGTCCTGATGGCAGCCCCATAGGTGATAAACCTGACGGAGGCTCCAATGGAGAGACTAAAGGGGCCGATGGATGCTGAGGAGGAGCAGGGTCTGGCACCCCTATTGGGGGTGGCAGAGCTACCATCAAGCCTGTGGAAGCTCCTTCATCAGGAATTGTTGACGGAAGGTCCCCATCCACCAGATCCTGTGGTTCTGGGGACAACGGTGGAGGCTTCGATGGAGGAGGAGATAGCGGCTCAGCATGGAAGGAACCCCGAGGTGACCCTGCCCCCCAGCTGGGATGGAGCTGACATCCAGCAGCGCATCATCAGGATTGCCAGTAAGGTCTGACATACACAAAGTGGTTGAATGATTGTTGGAGGGTCCAATGACCGACTTATCGACCTGGGTTGCGCAGGAGTCAGTGATACCGACTCTCGACTTATTGACCCCAGCTGGGTGTTCGTCGGAGGGTCCCATGGGGGCCTTATTGGCCATGCCTGCCAGCTTAGAGCCCATGGTTGTGATGGGCCTAAGGGTGGCAGAAACCTCAGACATGTCCAAGGCACCCATGGTCACTGTTACCATTGGTGATTGGGGGGGCCGAAATCTGCTCAGTGGAAAGGAGTGCAGGCTTGGCTGCAGCACACGTCTTCCAGAGGAAGAAAGCTGCTGCTCACCTGAAGTGCCCAGGGTGGCCTTGGATGAAAGGGGGACTGCTCCTAGTCCCGGTGTTTTTCTTTGTCCCTCTTTTTCTTTTTGTGGAAATCTGTCGGAGAGGAGGAGGAGGTGCTTTTAAGTTTCTTGAGCTTCTTTTCCATCTATGACATTTTCAGCTTGAGGAGATGGGCTTTGAGAGACTGTTGGCGCCTTTTCCGTGTGGCCTGGTTGAACTGGAAGCAGGCCTCACACTCCTCGATATTATAGTCCAGGCCCAAACAGAAGAGGCAGAGGTTATATTGATCTTTATGTGGTAGCTGGATGCCACAAGAATTTCACTTGTTTTTACGCAATTCTGTTGATGAGGCAGAAGACATACACAAAGATATGTAAACTACAGTATATATTGAAGAGAAAAAATGGATACTCATCTGAAAATTAGATGATTGAACTGTTGTAACAAGCTTCAGAAGGTCCGATGTGCACAGGTCGATGGCGGGAAAGAACTGGAGGGCGGATGTGGGGACCACCCACTATATAGTGTCACGCTGACATCCGTTACGTGATGTTGGTTGGGTGGACCCCCATCAGACACTGCTAGCAAAAGTTTCCGTGTGGTCCCAACGCCAGGGGGCGCAGTCCTACAAGTAATTATCTACCAGTAATTACCTACTGCAAGAGCCCTCTCAAAGTAAGATCCACATTTTTGTGGTATTGCTTTTGATTGCTGTCAGACACAAATGTTTCCACCCACAGGCCCATGAACAGGTTAGCATATGAGGGTGCCATAGAGGCCCCCATTGCAGTACCTGTGTTTTGTCTGTAGTATGTATTATTAAATTCAAAATAGTTATGGTTAAGTACGAAATCTAAGGCCTGTAAGAGGAACATAGTGGACATGCTGTTTCCTATAGAGGGTTTGTTCAGATGGTGTGTAGCTGCTGGTATTCCCTCTGTGTGCTCAGTACAAGTGTATAAGCTAGCTATGTCAATGGTAAGCCAGTGGAATTCATCTTGCTAGATAAATGACTTCATGTTTTTGAGTAGATGCATGGTATTACTTATGTAGGATTGTAAACCCAGGACATGAGCTGCAAAAAGAAGTTAAGTAACTTTATACACGATACAGCAAGTTAACAGGATACAGCCAGTTGCAAAAGAACTATCATTTTATTGAATATAGCATCCAATCTGCAGTGCAGACATCATGACTTACAGACTCCAAATTAATTCTCCAGCACTCTCGGTCATGTCCACTGTCACCATGACACCTCCTAGGTGTAGTTGACATCAGGTTGGCCGATTGTAGGCTACCAATATCAAGTGCAGATAATATCAGCTTTTAAAATGTAATAATTCTCCAGCCACCTGATAGTCACATATATGGTCGCCATAGTTGCTGTACACAGCACTGTTTGCTATTCCATATATCCACTCACATAGTGAACCTAAACATCAGCTTCCAAAACCTTTACCAGCCACAGTTCTAGGGCACTCCTGTGCCCCTTCTGCCCCAAGACCCCCACTTTTAGAATCCCCCAATCACCACAGTGTGTGGCACTGGTGCAAGTCCACTTAGACCACATGCTGACTGGTCTAAGTGTAGCCTCTTGCTGCATCCACAGTGGGGCTTACAAACTTTCCAAAAAGGGGATAGTGCAGCCCTGCCATGGCGCAAGGCCCCTTACAACCTGGCACAGAAGCACTTTTGCCACAAAGGTAGTGCAGGGTGGGTTGGGTGCATGGTATCCTGATGTTTCCGCAGCAGGCATTTGAAAAACAGAATCATCGCTAACTATGACGCAAGATGCCACTTGCATCATCCCTGTATGGTGCAGGCACCTTCCATCAGTTTTCCCTTTGAAAACTGGGCCCATGATGTCTATGATGTCTACATTACAGTTTGGATGCTATAGTCAATAAGGTAACAGTTCATTTGCAACTTGCTGTATCCTGTTTAAAATTACTTAACATTCAAACCTTGAGTCCTCGAGTGCTGAGTTTGTTTTGGACTGATTTCTATGGAGCAGAGGTTAGCCACCTCTTCTCAAGCACTAGGCTCCTTCTCTGCAGAGCACATGGCTGGAGTAGTGGATGGCTGTAAAAAGAAATGTGAACTGTGACATGTTTTGAGTTAGTGAGCTCACCCCAAATACTATGGGTCTCATGGTGGGGGGTCCAAAATTTTCTTGTGTATTTTTAGTAATGCATACATGGTTGGTACAATGAGATAATCTGTTTTTAAAAAGGCAGCTTCTTCACCAGTTATCCAACCATTTTTCACTAATTCATACCTTTCAGCCCGATATCTTGCAGTTGGATCACCACTAAGGCACTCATAATTGATTGTATCTCGCAATAGTTCTGTGACTCTATGAACTAGAAATCTTCATTCATAAGGACAATATTGCCCCCTTATCTATTTTTTTAAATGACCAGATATTTCATATCACAGACCTGTTGCAGTTAAATTTTTACCTGCCTTAGTAGCAATCAGCTTTGGCAAAAGATTGGTGCCTACTGCTTGGATACAATTATTTGGGGCCTCAGAACAGAAAGATACTAGGAATGAGCCATCCCAGTCAGGTGATCAAAGTAAATACAATGGCAGAAGCAAGCCAGGGAGCAGTTGGGGAGCATGAATGCCTGGAGGACTGGAAGTCAGTTTCTAGATGCAGAGAATGGATGAGACAGACGCTTGTCAATGAACAGCCAACGTCAGAACACAGTACTGGCGAGCTGCAAACATTATTCTTACAATTGGAAAAGTTAAGAAACTGTGAACTTAGGTTAATTCTTTAGGTTGCTTTGGCATTATCTACCTCTTATAAAGCCATGCTGAGATGGAGTGAGAACCTTGACCTTAATTAAATGATCCATTATTCTGGCTTTGAGAATGGATTCTAGGACCTTGCTGAACACTGATATTAGGTTGAACGGCCTGTAGTTACCAGGGGTTGACCTTGCTCCCTTCTTTAATATGGGGACCACATTGACCATGTAGTATCACTACATTTTAATGGACAGACTCATGAAAGACTATTGCAAGTGACCCTGCCAATTGTTCCTTTAGCTCCACAGTGATCCTGAGGTGTATCCTGTCTGACTCTTGGAATTTAGCAGGCTTGATCTTTTCCAGGTAATCAGCTATCAGGGCTGACATGATGCCTGCAGGCTGCATCATGGCTGCCTCTGATACCATGAGCCCTCCCAATGAGCAACTCCCCTCCCAGGAACACCTTTGGTGAACACTAAAGCACTTAGCATCTCAGTCATTGCCTCTTGGCTGATTCTACAGGCTTCTCCCTTCCTATACCCTGTTTTCGGGGCCAGGTCCCCTCCTTAACCTCTCTCTCTTTCCATAGTAGAAGAATGTTTTGATGCTATCTTCAGAAAACACTGCCATCCTAGCTTCCAGATCCCCCCTTTAACTTCTTGGCCCTTTCCCCTTTTTGCTAGCAGGGATGCAGGTATTTATGGCTGCTTGAAACTCTTTCTTCAATAAACCCGACTTGTACTGTATTTGTATTTTTACTAGGAGAGGACCCCATTGAGTGATGTTTATTTACAAGGAGGTCCTGGTTAGGACAGCAAACATCAGAAAGGCATGCATACAGATACATTATAAGAAGTCAACAACTGCTGTATACTACCAGCCTATTGCAGTTGCTCCCGACCTCTGGCCACAAAGTCCTCCATCCTGGGAAAATCTGCCTTTCTGAAGTTTTTGGTCCTGATGAATAAGACAAAGCTAGTCTTCCCTGTTGCTAGAGAGAACATTAACTGGTTTTAGTCACTGTTTCCTGCAAGTTCCTTGACATTCACCCTGGAGATGATAGGGTCAAGGGTGGCATCACACCTACAGTAGTCCCTTGTTGAATATAATGTTCTAGGATGTAATCCTTAAAAGACAACAGGAATTTAGTCTATGTCTCCTGTCATTAGTAACATGGAAACATAGACTTTGACAGCAGATAAGGATCGCTTGGCCCACCTAGTCTGCCCATTTCCCTACTTATTGGATAAGTTGCAGATCCTAGTTAACCAACAGCCTACTTCTTCCTACCCCCTTCAGAATTGCCTTATGTCTGTCCCATGCATTCTTGAATTCCCCCACTGTTTTTGACCCACAACCTCCTCAGGAAGGCTGTTCCATGCATCCACCACCCTCTCTGTGAACAAATACTTCCTCACATTGCCCCTGAGCTGTCCCCCCTCTATCTTCAAATTGTGTCCCTTATTCTTGCACATCTCTTTTTCTGAAAGATGCTACCCTCTTGGACTTTGTCGATTCCTTTGAGGTACTTGAAAGTTTCTATCATGTCCCCCCTCTCCTTCCTTTCCTCAAGGGTATACATATTAAGCTCCTTCTGTCTCTCTTTATATGGCTTCTGTTGCAGACCCTGCACCATTTTAGTTGGCCTCCTCTGTACTGTACTGCCTCCATCCTGTCTATGTACTTGTGGAGATGGGGTCTCCAGAACTGCATGCAGTACTCTAGATGGGGTCTCACCAACTGTCTGTACAGAGGGATAATAGCTTCCTGTTTTCTACTTGTGATGCCTCTCCCTGTACATCCCATTATCCCCCAGCCATCCTTACTGCCTTCTCGCATTGCTTGCTTACCTTCAGGTCATCTGATATGACTACCCCCCAGGTCCCTTTCCATTTCTGTTGCTGTAAATACAACCCTCCACACTGTGTGCTCTTCCCCTGGGTTTTTGTTTCCCAGGTGCATTATTTTGCACTTCTTTGCATTGAATCTAAGCTGCCATACTTTTGACCATTCCTCCAACCTTGTCAAGTCCCTTCTCATCCTTTCCACCCCCTCCTTGTGTGTCAGCCCTGTTGCAAATCTCTGTGTTGTCTGCAAAGAGACATACTTTTCCTTCCAATCCCTCTGCAATGTCACTTATAAAGACATTGAAAAGGACTGGACCCAATACTGAACCCTGTGGTACCCCACTAGTAACCCCTCTTTCTTTGAAGTGGACTCCGTTTACTATTACCCTCTGTGTCCTGTTGTCCAGCCAATTTTTTTTATCCAGACTACCACACTGGGACCCACTCCCAGGCTGGCTAATTTGTTTACTAATCTTTTGTGTGGAACTGTGCCAAATGCCTTGCTAAAGTCTAGGTATGCCATGTCCACAGTCCCTCCCTGTTCTACTACTTTGGTCACCCAGTCAAAGATATCTATTAGATTCGTCTGACATGATCTTCCCACTGTGAATCCATGCTGCCTTGGGTCCTGCGCCTCGCTGGCCTCTAGGTACTCAACAATTCTTTCTTTCAGAAGTGATTCCATAATTTTCCCTACCACTGAGGTCAAGCTAACAGGTCTGTAGTTTCCTGCCTCTGCTTTGCTCCAATTTTTGTGAAGGAGAATCACATTCACCTTCCTCCAGTCTTTAGGTACCACACCATCCTCCCATGATTTGTTAAAAAGGATAGTCAGTGGTGTCACTAGTTCTCCCCTTAGTTCTTTTAGAATTCTGGGGTGAATCCCATCAGGCCCCATTGCTTTGTCCACCTTCAGTTTTAGGAGTTATTTCAGATCCCTTTCTTCTGTGAAAGCCTCACTATCCCTCCCTTGGTCTTTCTTCACTCCATAATGTACCTATAAAAGGTTTTATTCCCCTTCTTAACCGAATTGGCTATCTTTTCCTCAGTTTGGGCCTTTGCTATTCTGACTGCCTTCCCCACTTCCTTCTGTTTTAACTGGTACAGTTCTCTGTCCTGCTCTTCTGTGTTTCCTTATACTTCCTGAATGCTATCTTTTTCTCCCTAACTTTCGCCGCCACGTCTTTTGAGAACCATAGAGTTTTTTTCTTTCATTTTGATTAGTTTATTTGCTTCACACAAAGGCTTGTTGCCTCTGTGATGGCAGTTTTGATGTTTCCCCTGTGTTCCTCCACCCCTCCTCCTTGCCTGTTTACTAATGCTTTTTTGAGGCACTCTCCCATTTTGACAAAGTCAGCCATCCTAAAGTCCAATACCCTCACTTTTGTATGGCTTGACTCTGTGGCTGTGTTTATCATGAACCACACTGGTGGTCACTTGTTCCCAGATGGCTACCCACTTCTAGATCTGAGATCCTCTCTCTGTCCCCATTTGAGAGTACCAGGTCTAAGATTGCTCCCTCTTGAGTGGGTTCCAACACTAGTTGTCTGAGGCATGGCCCCTGTAGGGCATTGAGAAGCACCCTGCTCATGGATGTGGCTGCAGCAAAGGTGCTCCAGTTAACATCTGTCATATTCAGGTCCCCCATCAAGAATTTTCCCCCTTTTTCTGTCATCCTAAGGATGCCTTCTATCATTTTCTTGTCCATCCCCCCCACGATGGGGGTCTGTATACAACCCCATGCAGATTGTGGTGCCATTTCCAGTCTCCAGGGTGATCCACAGTCCCTCCTCTTCTTCCTGTTTACCCTTTAGTTCTGTTGCATTGATCCATTCCCTTACGTAGAGTGCTACTCCTCCTCCTCTTCTACCCTCCCTGTCCCTCCTGTAGATTGTATACCCTGGTATGCTGTCATCCCAGTCATGGTTCTCTGTGTACCATGATTCTGTGACTGCCACGATATCCAGGGATCCCTCTTCCATCAAGGCCACTAGTTCAGGGAGCTTTTTACTTAGACTACAGGCACTGGTACTCATTACCCTCCATGTTTTGATGGCCTTACCTCTTTTTTGCCCCATTCCTGTCCTTACTGCCTTTGCCTTTTTTCCCATTGGCCCCTACCCTTCTACCTATCGACTTCTCTGTCTTGGTGTTTACCTCACTAACTATCCTGATAATTGGGGGGGCTAGAATTTCCCCTGCTCCTTTTCAGTGCCCCCCCTTCGCTAGTGTAAATGCTTGCTGATGAAACATTTAAACCTATCACCTAGGATCCTGGTTCCCTTCCTGGACAGATGCAGACCATTATGCCAGTATAGGATTGCATCCCTCCAAGTGGACTCCCAGTCTCCAATGAAGCCAAAACTCTGAGCTCTTCACCAGTTTTTCAATGATTTATTGAATCTCATGGTATGGAGCACCCTAGCCTCACCCATGCCATAGCCAGGCAACACCTCTGAGAAGGTTACCATGCGTGCTACTTGTCTAAGCCCCCTTCCCAACTGCACTACTCTGATCTCTTTCACAGCCAGGTTATTTGTCCCTAGTTGGACAGTGACATCCAGCTCCCTCCCCTGTGCAGCTTCTCCTGAGATCCTGAGGATTCACTCCCTGTCCCTTCAAGCCATGATGCCAGGCAGGCACCTTACCTCCATCTCTGCCTCCCCCAGTTCTACCCTCCTAACAATGGAGTCCTCCACCAGGAGTTGTTTGCTTCCCCTGTGGGGTCCCATGCCACCCTCCTGAGGGTCTCCTTTGTGGAGGTTCCCAGCATCCTCCTTGGTCTCCACTGCAGGTGCCTCCATAGAGGAACCACACTCTGCCAGAATGCCATATGAATTGTGGAGAGGTACAACTGGAGGGATGTGCCTCTGTTCCACCACCCTCATCCTCTCTGAGCCCACTGGGGTCCAACCACTCCTCTTTCTTGGCAACCTCTGAGGCAACGGCAGCAGACCTGGTGGTCCCTGGGTGGGAGAGGAGGTCCCCCAAACCCTGGCCAGCTCATTTTGGAGATAAGCAACCTCCTTCCTTTGCCCAGAGAGGTGCCTGCAGATGGGACAACACCGCATCCTCCAGAATGTCTCCTGGAAGACTGCCACTCCACAGCCACTGCACTGATCACTCCATTCATGTCTTATTTGTGGCCTCTCAACTGTTGTTTTGTATGCCTACTCTGTTTATTTTTTTTTCTCCCCACCTTCCTACTGCTTCCATGCCCTTAAAGCTCCTGCTTTTCCTGTTCTGGGACAGGAAGTTCTTGTATTACTCAGTAGTCTCCTTTTCACTTACTCAGAGTCAGACCTCCAGCAGCTGGGGGGTTGAGAGCTACTCTTTTACTTCCAGAATGGTGAGTCTTTTGTGCCTCTGTGATCTCTCCCTTCCTGCTCCCAAACAGGAAGTTCCTGTAGTCAGTCAAATCCTGTGCCTATAAAAGTGGAACTGGCTAAGGGTGGGGAGTGCAGGGGAGGGAGGGCTATATAGTCCCAGTAGATTAGTAAAGTTCTAATGGCACCTCCTTCCTCTTGCTGTTCTCTGCCAAAAGCTATCTAGGGCAGTTTTAAATCCAAACACCTGGCTTTCTGCTGCCTAAGCCACTCTCCCTAATTCACAATTTCCTTCTTCACCTAGCTAACTGCACAGATAACAGTTCTCTTCACACAACTCAGACAAACACACTAACTCTTGTTTTTTTGTTTGTTTGTTTTTACCCTAAATTGAAGGTCCCAGTAGTAGAGTCCTAGTACTTAAGTCACAGTACAGTAGTAAAGTTCTTTTTTTAAAATTCAAACTTTATTAAGATTTTCTCCAATACAACTTGACATGTGCAGATAATACAATATACATAGGCAAAGACAATCAATCACATGTCAAGTCCCCCCCACCCTCTCCCCACGACTTGGCATCTGGTGAATGTGTCCCATTCTACATACTAAGCATACACCATGTCCAAACAGTACATCAGCTATTCTACTCTGTTGAGAGTGCCCTGGACTCAGGAGTTGGCCTTGCTTGTAGCAAGTAAAGAGTATGGAGACCCTCCCATCTTTTCTTATAAGATAAGGAGCCCCACATACTGGCCCTAATATGTTCTATCCTGAGGTTAAATAATAGCTCCTGTAGCCACTCTGTGTAAGAAATTTTGTTGCTATCAACCCACTGCCTAAGGACCAATTTCTTCAATGTTGAAGAAATCATTGTCATATGATAATGCCTGATCCGGACTGAGATTTGTGAAAGGTCCCACAGAAGGCAGATCTCCAGAGTAAAGAGATCTTCCAATCCCAAGAGGGGATCTAGTCTACTTTTGATTTCTTCCCACACTGCCTTGATGGGTGGACACTCCCAAAAGATATGTCTGGGTGTACCTTCCTGTTGGTTACAATGGTTACACAGAGAGGCAGGAGACCTGCCATTTCTATGTAACTTAACCAGGGTCCACTACATATCATTTAAGATTTGGTACTGGGTTAGACATAGTTTATCTTGGGAAAGATATGTATGCATGTCCTTCCAGAACATGCTCCACCTATCTTTTGAATCTGTGAATTGGTTTGACCAGTATTTAGGGGTGCAGTACTGCGCATCCAATGATTTTGTCAACGGAAATGCATACAGGAGAGATACTGCGTGGGGTTTTCCACTAACCAGGCCCAGGGATTCTAGCCATTCATCCCTTTCTTTATCTATATATAAGGTTTTGGAAAATGTTATCAACATGTGCCTTGGTTGATACACTTAAAGGCCTGTCTCTCTTCTATGTTATATTGAGTATGGATTGGAGCAGTGGTCAGGCACTGACTCCTTGGAAATAGGTCACTGACTCTGAGGTGTTTAAGTTGGGGGACCCAGTTTGCAGGAATCTGTCTGACTCCTATTTTAAGGTTGGGGTTACCAATTAGTGGTTGTTGATTGCTATTAGTGTTTTTATTTCGAAGGAAGGAGCATAGTTGTGTGTATATTTTGACTGAAACTGCTATTGGTGTGTTAGCCAGAACTGTAGGTAAAGGTTTAGGAGGAACATACAACATAGCAGCCAGGGAAAGTCCAGTCTTATCAAGCAGTTCCATCTCCAGAGTCCGCCAAGTTAGAACATACAGATCGGAGGCATCTGTCCCTTGGAGAGAGAGCCACCTCAGGTACTTACCTGCCTGGCTAGCCCAGAAGTAGATTCCCAAGTGCAGAAGATGTAGACCACCACACAGCCTGGATGCTGCTAGCTTATTATAGGCCCACCTATTGGATTTCCCTTGCCAAATAAATGAGGAGATAACAGAGTGCACTTTTTTGAACCATGCCAGAGGGATCAAGGAGTTTATCATGCTTACAGGGTAAAACAGTCTCTGGAGGATGCTCATTTTGATCAAATTAATCTGACTTCATAATGAAATAGGAAGAGATTGCCACCTGTTTAGGTCCTGCTGAATATTAAGGAGTAAGGGATCCAGGTTGAGTTTCCTCATCTGGATCTCTCCTCATGATAATAGTAGCCCTAAATATCTGAGAGTGTGAGGACACCATTGTAGCTCCATGGGGTCAATATCTTGTTTGGTGAATTTGTGGTTCAAGGGAAAAACCAAGGTTTTACTTAGATTGATTCTGTAGTTGGAGACTGCACTGTATTCTTTTATTATGGAAAGGGCCACTGGGAGCAATTGTGCTGGATGGAGTAGATGGAGAAGGACATCGTCCGCATACACAGAAAGCATTAACATTTGGGAGCCCACTTTAGTTGAGTAGTAAAGTTCTAACAGCACCTCCTTCCTCTTGCTGTTCTCTGCCATTAGCCTTCTCAAGATGCCAGTCTATGCCTGGAAGATGATTCCCAGGATCCTCTTGTATCCATTGGATTGCTTTCATAATTTCTCTGACCAGCTGGGTGTCATGCAGTGCTAAACTGTTTGGGGACCTGTAGAACCATCCCTACCCCACCCAAGGTAACACTTTTATCTCCTTTTCCCATAATGCTACCCAAGTGAGCTTTGTGGCAGTCATTTCCTCTCTGATGACCTTTTTGCCTTACCTTATGAAGACAGCCACCCTCCTTCTTTCCTGTCAGGCCTACAGTAATTCAGGTAATATTTAAGAAAGTAATCATTTGGCCATATGTAACAATGGAAAGGTAAATGGTGCATGAGAGGATGCCTGTCTCTCAACATTTTTTGGATAAAGATATTTATTTTTACATTTAGGAAAGAACTGTGCCTCTTTAGTTTAGCAAATCCTTGTATAGGAAGGAGGCAGTTTGGCCTAATGATTAAAGAGTAAATTTGTGAACCTAGATACTAAGGTTTGAATCCCACAACTGCAACTTACTCACTGTCCGACCCTGAGCAAGTCCCTTCACCACCCTATATGTAAACCATCTATAATATCTCTAATGTTTTTATGTGTGCTGGTTGAATCACCCTGTGTGCAAAAAAATGGTGTTACTATTTTAGCCACCCCCCTGTTCTGGATTGCAAAATGCTTTAGGATATAGTTTGTATGACAGGTCCAGTATAAATCCAAATTCCTTTCCTGACGTGGAAAAAACATAATTTCTCTCAATATTTTGCCCCAGAACGATACTGACAATAGGGGTTCTGTTAACAAAATCACTGAACATCAAGAGAATCCTAGTACATGTAAACAACGTGTTTTTCTGTGATCAAAATTGTGAGAAAACAATGTGAAATTTGACAGAATCTATACAAGTTTAGATATCCAATGGACACAGTTGTTTTTCTTGTAAATCCAAAAAGAAAGGCAGTAAAATGATACAAAAGATGGCGTTAGTAGTATCTGCCTTGAAATGGGACACAATACTGTTAAAATATTTTATCAAGTCAGCCCAGTGGCACTGGAGGCCTCGCACCATGCCGGCGACCCTGGTTTGGGAACAAATCTGAGCTGTTGGTGGTCGGCAGGGGGTGAGAGAGAATCGAGCATCCAAAGGACTGCTCTGCTCTCTCGGGGAGGAAGGGATTGTTGTCCCACCTGTCTGCTGCCCTCTGGTGAGGGCTGGGGGGTAGTGCAGGTAAGGAGGGCACAGCAGCTGGTGATTGCTGCATGTGCGTGCCCCCACACATGTGCGGCCATGCACTGAGAGGGAGGGAGGGAGTCCAGAAAAAGGAAAATGGTGGCTGGGGGGCTTCATGAAGCTCTTCCTTGTCCCACTGCTTCACTGCTGCCACCTTCCCAGATTTGGATTGTGCTCTGGGGAGGGGGAAAACTCTCTTTCTGGCTTCGCCATAGGGAGCAAGCCATGGGTGTCTTGGGGATGGTTGGAGGTGGGCAAGCATGTGGGCAGGCAATATGGGGCTGAGTCCTCATCCCTCGGTGCAAGGGGAGCAAAAAAGTGCTAATTAAAAAAAAAAAAATCAAATGATACCTTTGAAGATGACCTCATCCTGTACTACACAAGTGGTGAAAGTGTGTGGAAAATAGAATTGTTTTAACTAAGTGGGAGTTTACTTAGAAGAAACATCTATATTCATGAACTGTAACACCAGTTTTACTTTTAACATCTCCTGTTAAGGTTCCAAAGGCCCACAAGTTGCATCTTTAACCAATCAATTACTGTTATTAAATAACTATAGTTGATAGTTTTTCAGTAAAAAAAAAAAGGAAAAGGCTAAGACAAGACTCTGATTGATAGTACTTGAGATGGTAAGACAAGTCAAGATAAGACAACTTCTAAATTTAAAGTGCTGGAAAATCCAACATTTTTTTATTTACTACATTTCTGTGACTACATAAACGCTGAAACATTTTAACACTGAAAAAGCATGATGACATCATCACTTGCTTTTTTTTTTTGCTTAGCAAACACAGCAGATGATATTGCACGGCATAGAGTGAGAACAGTAGCAAAGCTAAAAAAAACCCTAAAATTAAATAAATCTTAATGCAGTACAGGAAGATACCCATAAACAAACTGGAATAATGCCTAATGCATTAGACTTGTAGCTACACACAAAAATACATAAGAAGCGCTTGACTAAGAGAGAGAGAGCGATTGACAAAATAGTAGCAATAAACTGTAATCAGATACAATAATCACTTAGTCTGAAATGCGGATGCAAACGCATAAACTACAACTGCCTTCTAATTTGCAAAAAATGTCAGCAAATTTGTGTTTTATCAAAACCTTCTAACCCTCTCTTTTTCATTGCTATGGAAGAACTCCCTCTTGCTCTTGGAAGATATTCTATAATCTACAGATCTTTTACCTGATGATTGTCTTAGGCGCTCTCTTTAAATTTTGAACAGTCAAGCTAACTTGCAAGTAGAACCTTGAAAATTACACATGCAATAGTAAGATCAAAGGTACAATTGCAAATGGTGGGGATTAAATGGCAGTAAAAATGCACTGTATAACATGGCTTGGTCACTAGGCATTCTAATTAAAATTGAAAGTAAGCAGATCTTGATGACTAAGTTGGGACACTAAGGCATGGTAAATATCACTGTATTTTGGTTTTCAATTAATTAGGAGTGGAATCAAAGCAAACAAAAATAAGGTATTGTTAACATGTCATGATTAGATCATAGTGCAGCATTAGACTCATGTAGGCTTATTATGAAATAGTAAATTATCACTGAAATAGATACTATCAAATAACAAGTTATTTAAACTGCTAGCATTGCAATGAAATACAGTTCAATAATTGGTCAGGATAGGGACTTGGTGTGCTGTTGAATTACATGCAATCTTTCATGCTAAACATTTGAACTACGTACATGTTCTTATGCTACTAAACTTCCAGACACGAAATTTGTGATTGTTTACCAAGAGAATATTTACCGATTTTGGATTTCAGTGCACTTTTATTGTCCTACACCATTTTACAGGTCTAAAGTATAAAAAATATAAAATAAACAGTCACTTGAACATGGATAAAAAAACACATATTTACACAAATGTGGTAGGAAAACAGTTACTGTATACCTTGAACCTGACTACTGCACATGAAATGGAAAATTGTAGGTCATTTTAAATTAGGTTGATGCATGACATTTTTCTAAGCAAATCTTGTCACTGAGAAAAGTGAAGTGCAGTGTAGCTCCATCTGTATAACCAATGATATTCTTCTCATCCATAAAATTTGGTTCATATAATTTAATCAGAAGGAGTCAATACCAAAATGTAGACTTTAGTGCTAAATGGAAGAAAATAATACCACTGTGTACCAGTTCCACAGTACTGCAAATAAATACAAATGTCTTATTGTTAGAGGGGGTGCTGGATGTTTAGCAGTTTTACCCATTTCTTATCATAGATCCATTTACTAAGCATTTCCAATTACTTGGGCGGACATCTAGAATTGTAATTCGTGCTTGATGGAACTGTGAACTGTGTTGCATACTCCAATATATTCAGTCATGCGACACAGATACCTGGCAGACCAGCTGCACTTCACAGTGGCCATCTCATCCTGTGTATAAGGCAATGCCAAACATGGGTATGTATGTTAAACCAACTTTTGGAAGGTGCTAGCATTACATGTTTAGATATGAAGTCTTAATTCATCATACATTCAACAGGATTTCCATTAGCAAGTTAGCTTGTCTGCAAAGTTCTACGCCCCTTACTTTCTATACCCGTGCGAATGGCAACTAAAAATGCGGCAGTTCTATCTCACAAATGCCAGTGCTTTTCAACTTTAAATAAGTTTAAATTCTTTGGATGTGCAGTCTTACCCACAAAATAACCCTTCTTTAAAAAAGAAAAATAACTTAAAAAACACAACTACTGCCTTCCTGCATTCTAAGTGACAAAATAATGTCTTGAAGACCCCTTTTTGGCATCTTGAATGGTGGGGGCTCTGGCCGTGTTCATAACACACATTGAAGTGCCTGCTAAGACAATCTGAAGGTAAACCCTGCAATCAAAAAAAGCATTCTCCTTCATCATGTCTTAGCATAAGAACATAACATATTAACATAAAGCTTTGGCTTTTTTTTTTAACTACTATATACACACACATGTGGTTTTACTACATATTTATAAATTAAAGCAGTGATTAAATAAGCTTACAAAATGCAATTAAATTAAATCACAGCACATTGTTATAGAGAAAATATGAACACATATCACTGCAGAGAATGGTTTACCCTGTGAAAAGAATATCTATTATTGTAAAACAAACTTTGTAGTACAAAATAAAAGTCAGGTTTTCTTCATTCTATCCATTGCAAACCTAAACCAATCCTTGACAGTTTCCAAAATGCTTCTTCCTTGAGCACAACAGAGTAGTTCTGCCAAAAACTACAAAATAAATAATTATAAAGCTTTTGAAGTAATGTCAACAATTATCAAACTAGTAAGTTCTGCCTTATCACATAGACTCTCTATACAACATAACCCTAACAATTTATTACTATGAGGTATTTGGAGAAATTGGTAAAAGAAATGCATGGCCTGCATTGTGGAGATACTCGAGGACACAAGAAAAAGAGCTTTGGTTTGTCAGCAAAAAAGTGGAAAAAATTCCTTTGGTATCAAAGAAAGTTTCATTGCATGGTTGCACTGCAAAAGCACCACGGTGAAGAATTATTCCTTTTTTCATTAGTGGCCTTTCTAGAGGCTGAGGTATTCAAAGAGTATAAGGTGAGATATAAGAGGTCAACAGCGGTTTAACACTTTGGTTCAAGCAAGGCACTCGTCCTATGAGTTTACAAAGTTTGCAACATGTTTGCCTATAGCTTTATTTTTAATGAAGAAATCTTTACACTGAGTGAAGGTGGAGGGTTATTTAAGGAAGGACACGAGTATACTCCACTCACGAAGGCCGTGCAGGAAAAAATCTTTGGTATTCTTTGGTATCATCAATGTGATTAAAATCACGAATGGAAATCGAGTGAGGTAGCATCTTTGGTTCACACTATAAATAGTAGATCTTTACACATTTTTACACGTGGGAAGCAGCTATTTCTTAATTTTGCTTCTTTGTCTTAATACTAGTAAATGGTTACCAAATGTATCGTAAAGCTAACCACACCACAATAAAGAAGGCCAGAAATTTGGTAAAACATGATTACCATTCATCAAAATGGCCTCTTACTTTTGAATGCACCTTGTTCAGTGTCACACTGTTGGAAAAGTGAATAATGCTTTCTCTTTGTTTGCTAAATGCATAGTTTCCATATTACAAGAAGATGAACACATTCTGGAAAAACACCATATTGATTTATATACAATACTAGAATGACTGCCAGTAAAATCTTTGGTTTTCTATATAAGAGCTTACAACCTTCATGCCCCACTGTAAAAAAAAAATTTATATATGGTTATCTTGTCCATATTAGCAAGGCCCATTTGTAGAGAACACAGGGGTATTCTAAAGCAGCAGAGGGATTGCGTAGAAAAGATGTACACAACTTAATGTTAATGTAATGTAGTCAACCTGAACATATCCATTAAGTAAAAATATTTCTTACACCCTGGGTTGGGTCTTTCTAAACTGCAGACTATCCTGCTGCCTGCAAATCAGCATTATAATGTTTGTTCTGAGAAATTGCAAGAAAAATCTAGTTTAAACAAGTCATCCAAGTTAGACAAACAATATGGGGGGATTTTCAAAAAGGCTGGCTATAGATGCACAGGCTTGCTGCACATGCATCTGCATCCACCCACATGTGTCCAGGCAGCTGTGTTGCTTGTTTTTAGAAGCTGTGTCTGTCTCTAACAAAAAGTCACAATTTGCAGCAGGAAAGAGACACAATTGCAAACTGTGTCCAGTTTGGATGCACTTGCATCTGTTTTTGCATGAAAATGTTGGACTCTGTTAGGCCATCTAGTAGATGGTCAAGCAGGTTTGGATTTAGTTCTGCATTAAAAATAGCAGCAGATGCATCTTAGGATGATCCCTTTGAAAATCCTGCCCTATACATTTTTCTGTATGGTACCACTTACTTTGCTCCCATTGTTGACCATAATATAAAATGCAGTCATTTATAATAGTGCATCACAAATACTTATGAAAAAAAAAGTTAAAATGAATAGTTTTCACCTGGGCACTTGCTTTCATTCTATACTGAAAGCTGTTTTTTGACATAGGCAAGAGAAGTTATGAGGTCAATTTTGGTAAAGACATAAAATAGTCATAAGTTGTAAGCACTTATGCACTATTTACAGTTTGAATATATTCAGAGTCAGTTAAATTACTGTAATTAAGATAAATTCAAATAATTATTTACCAGAGGAACATCTGTGCTCATGGGTGTACAATAATGACGGGAATGATGTAATTTTACACACTGTGTATTCATTGGAAACATCCTACATTTGGATTTTTGTGTTGCTGTGGTTGGTCAGATTATTTGAACTGACTTTTTGAAAAGCACTGTACGAGCAGATGGCAAGCAGGGAGCCATTTTTTAGTGTCAAATGCAACCAAATGTTAGGGACTTATAGCTAACAGATGTATGCCATAGGCATAGACTGGGTTTCTGAAATTGAATAAGCAGAGCTCTCTTTTCAAAACTTTCTATCAAACATTTATTTGTCTGGGCTCAGGAGCTCCATTTAGTAAAAATCTCAAGGAATGTCTTTAGGTTTGGGCATATGACTGCAAACTAGATACCTGTTTAAAAAGAACATAACTAGCATTTTGTAATCCAATACTGAATAAAATGGCATCATATAAGAATACAATGTGATAAATATCACATAATAGTGTATCAGAACATTGTAAGGTACTGTAGGTTATTTTTGATGTTTTAGACATTGTAAGAGTAATGTATGGTCAGAAGGGACTCTAAGTTCAATATGTCCACCTTACTCCCACCACCACCACCACCACCATTTCATAAGCAGGAATAAAACAAGTTATGTTGCACAAACGTGTACCAATTTATAGGTATTAACTACCCATGCCAGTACCCATGGTCCAGGTTTTCTGCTTTGTGTGTTTACTGGGAACATCTGATGTTCTTTTGGAACTTTTGTGCTGTTTCAGTTGGTCAAGTTATTTGAACTGATGGACTAACTCTTGATTCAAATAAAGAAAAACAGTGTGTATGTAGATTCTGAACCTGAACTTTCTGGCTCCAAATACAAATAATCTGAACTTCAAAACTATAAGGCAGGCTACAAGCATCCTTCTAAGTTGAATATGCTGAGACAATTTTGTAATGCCATATTTAGATTGGCTAAGATAAAGGCATTGCTTAGCTAAGTAGTTCTGAGCAATCACTGAAGAATAAATATGTAACACATTACTTAAGAACTGTGATTACATGGTATGTGATTTTTATTTAAATATGCCTTCAGATATTCTGTTACATTGTCAGTATTGGTGTAACTTTGTTTAAGCAGAGATAATTAATTTCAGAAAACAGATCTCAGGGATGATTAACAAGGACTGGTAGGATATATGTCATGTTTCTTTAATTCCCTGTAGATTTGAATTACTAGCTATTTAAATAAATGCAAATAAACATGAAACATGCAATGACATGACTCAGAATTTGTCATTTGTTTTCATGAGTGAGGGGGCAGCAGGACCATAACTCTTGCGTCATAGAGCCTTGAGCAATCTATGAAATTCCTGCCACTTCACATGTGATTACAAATTACATATTTTGAGTCAAGTGATTGTGTGTCAAGTCTATACCAAAAATGTTAAAACATAAAACTTTTAAATTAGCTCTTTTTATGAATATTTAACTGTTTCCTATTCTCTTGTTTTATAAGGACAGCATAGAACATTGTGATGTTATCAGGTGCAGTATTGTTAAAGCTGCTATACTATTGGTTGTGTATTTATTTATTGAAATTGTTTTGCAATGTAAAAAATAATTTAATTTTTAAGCAAATATATTTTTCAGATAGATGCAACTCCAAATATATCTATTATGACATACACATCACACATAAGGTTATATTTGTTTGATGTCAACAAATGCCCCTACAATTTATCTAGTGAACTTTCACCCCACATGTGTTGTATAAATCTGGATATTGGAATAAATGTGAACTATCTTTCAGCATAAATAAAAGTTTTCTTTTATTCTCCCAAATCTATAACATGTCTCTCCAAATATAAAGTAAAGTATGTTATATTTAGTGCAGACACAGAGGGGAAACATAGATAAGCTTTGAAATGACCCTCGAATAGTATTCCTGATCCTACAAATATACAAGTAAAATAATTTATTTGCAACAAGTTAGACATGCAAATTCTGAGAACCCTTGGACATACAGTGATAATTTTCATATATAAATTATTCATGAATAAATAAATAGGTATGCCTTCTTTTAACAACAATGGTCTTCTCTTTATATCAAGTATAAATAATAGGTGATAGGAGAGTGTTTAAATATATGTACCTTTCAACATTCTCTTGAAAATTCCTTCTTATGGCATCAAGTCTTCTGATGTACTATCTTTGTTAAAGACATCTTTTTCTCCTGCTATTGTGTCTGCTAAATAGAGTCTCACTGTCTAACAGATAACTGTTGATTGTTTCAGTGCTGCCTGAGTGTCTTATAATGACAGCTTCACGAATTCAGACTGTTTAATGATTAGTGCTGAACAGAAGAGCTGACCTCATTGAATATCTATTGAACACTGAAACAGACAGTAGTAAACAATGAAGAGGGAGACTACAAGGCAGAGTCAGTAGCAATACAAAATATTTTTTAACGGCATATGAAGGATACTTTTTTTCCAATGGTCTGATCACTTCTAATGCAGCAGGTTATTTGAGTACCTGCAATTTGTCCACCCTTATCCAATTAGTTTATCATTTCAAATTCTGAATCTTTAGCAATTAAAAAGTATTTTTATTTATGAATGTTTTACTTGGAAAGGCACATTGAGCAGAAGTGCATTTCTAGGTGCAACCTGGGAGTGAATTAAAAACATTAGGAGGTTACAGAATTGCTCAAGGCCACATTGTTTTGATATGGCAGTTGGATTCAAACATAGGTCTAATGGGTGTACAGGTGCATAGCTCTGTGTTATAACTGCTAAGGTATACTGCCTCTCTGAAAAATTTCTTATGGAAAATATTTTCATACCTTGTTAAAGGATTTTTAAGATAACACCCTAGGTGTCAATAATAGGCAGAGTATTTCTCTGTTATAAAAATACATTTTTGTTTTAACAGCGTTTGGAGTTATGCTTTGTTTTCTGTCAGCAGAGACTGAGCCCACCTTTATGAACATTACCTCCAGCATTACCAGCACTTTATTTTGCCTTTACTAATCCAGTTATATTCTCTCCCATGTTATTCAATGACACATTGCTGAAATGAGTTAGAAAAGGCAAAGTAAAGTGGTTAATACTTGGGATAATGCTTGCAAATATAGACCTTTAACTGGAAACTCACTTCACACCAATTCTGGCAAATAAATGGTATGCTAGAAATGGAACTTGAGAGACAAGAAAGGTATAATATAATTAGCAGTTCCCATACCATTCACTTTTGGATAGTGATGACATACAGTATGCTTTTGGTGCAGTATCAGCCACTAATAACCAATTTTAGATCATAAAATGTGGTGAGAAAGAAATAATATGACCTACTGATTAATAAGCTGGGTAGGCTCGGGGTTGGTCAGAAGTTGGTCAACTTGGTGGAAAACTGGTTGATGGGCAGAAAACAGAGAGTGGTGGTAAATGATATATAGTCAGAAGAGATGTAAGTCACAAGTGGGGTACCTCAGAGATCAGTCCTGGGCCAGTCCTCTTCAATATCTTCATCAGTGACATTGCAGATGGTCTGGAGGGTAAAGTTTGCCTGTTTGCGGAGGACACCAAGATCTGCAACAGAGTAGATGATCCAGACGGGGTGGGCAGAATGAGAAGAGATCTGGATAAACTAGCAAAATGGTCAGAAGAATGGCAATTGGAGTTTAATGCAAAGAAGTGCAAGATCATGCACATAGGGAAGAGAAACCCAGAAGCCATCTATAGGCTGGGAGGGGAGTTGCTGGCTGTCACAAGGGAAGAAAGAGATTTAGGAATATTCATCACCGATGACCTGAAATCATCCAAGTAGACCACTAAAGCAGTGGGTTAGGTTAGAGGGATGTTGGGGTGTATTAGTAGGGGTATCACAAGTCAGAAAAGGGAGGTAATAATCCCTCTTTACAAGACACTGGTTAGGCCCCATCTAGAGTACTGTGTGCAGTACTGGAGACCACACCTTCACAAGGACATTAACCAAATTGAGGCAGTCCAGAGAAGGGCAACCAAAATGGTGCAGGGACTGCGTCAGAAAACATATAAAGACAGATTAACGGAGCTCAATATGTATACCCTAGAGCAAAGGAGGGAGAGAGGTGATATGATCGAAACATTCAAACACCTTAAGGGCATTAACAAGGTGAAAGAGTCTAACATGTTTCAATATATGAAAAATAGCAGGACACATCATGAGATTAGAGGGAGGCCAATTAAGGGGTAATGTGAGGAAGTACTTTTTCACAGAAAGGGTGGTGGATGCATGGAATGACCTACCTCAGGAAGTGGTGGATATGAATATAGTACAGTGCTTCAAACAGGCATGGGATAGGCATAAGGGAGCAATACAGAGGAGCATGAATAGATAGGCCATTGACAGAGCAAAGGCCGATGGCACATTCACAAGGCAGAAAAAAAAATGGCAGACTTAATGGGCCTTGCAGTCCTTATCTGCCATCAACTTCTATGTTTCTAAGTTTCTGTGTTACTGGAACCTGAACCCAGGCCCCCAGAATACCATCCTGGTGTGAGCTATCCATGGAATTGGAACAGATAATATACTATCTGAATTTGTTACTAATGCAGTCCCTTTTGGATATTGGATATCTTGGTGTTTTGGATAGTGTACAATCTTTACAACCCTACTTTCATTATATTTTCATAAAATATAATATTTTACTTCAATTTAGCTAAATACATGTTTGTATTTCTTTAGACAGGAGGCTTGGTGAAATTATACCAGTCTCATTTGTAATTAAGATATCATTGGTGCATTGCAAATGCAAAGTTTTATGCTTTTAATATTTAATAAAATATATCACAAGAAAGCAATACTTTGCCATCATTGATTTAGCTTCAGTGCTTGACTTTAAAAAAACATTAAAAATGAAATGACACTTCTGTTAACTATCTTTTTTTATAAATATGTGATCAAGTAATTGCAGTGTCTTTTGTATAACCTGTACAGGTTAATATTAATTTACTTTAAAATACTTTGCTTACATTTTTCACATAATAAAGGTATTGTTGCATGATTCTTGTACACCTTCATGAGTACACTATTAGTTTAATTATCTTTTCCCCCCAGTATTTTATTGAATCCAACAATTTTAGGATGAACTTTGCATGGCAGGTAGTACTGGTTAAATTTTGGGTAATGGAATCAGTGTAATTATGCTATTTTATACAATCCCTCTGTTTAATTATCCTTTCTATTAACAGGGCTTTATTGACTGTCGTATTATTAATCTAATATATCCATTGTCACTAGAGTTTAAGAACACTGTGACAGATTCTGTACCTACCTGTACCCTCTGCTGTAACTGCTACTAAAACTGAATAAAAATGTATTTGAAGAAAAAGAAACTCTTTCAAAGTCATATGTGAGTGTAATCTACAGATATGCAAATGCCACAGTGTTATACAAAATTTCTGTTGTTTACAATAGAATGTGCAGATTTGCATTAGGCTGTGACAAAAGAACACACCACTGCATTATGTACATCTACCAAGGACATCTTTCCTCTGAAAAATAAGGCAGCTTAAATTGAGGCTTATGGTATTAAGTGTTCATACCCTCCTTCAAGTCTCTCTAAGCAGGCATCTAGTCAGACCTAACAGAAATATCAACTGTGCTATCCAACCTGAGATCTCGAGCACATACCAAGGACATACAAATGCTTAGGTGAAAAGGCCTTTCCCATAGCAGCCACAGCAGTGTAGAATCCCCTACCTGATACAATAAAGGAAGCAAAAATCGGAAGATGTTTAAGGGGCCATATTTGACCATCTGCAAAGCTCATGTGAATGCTAGATACTTCATTGCTTTCTTATGCATCTCGCTATAACTGCCATCTGTCTGGACCCTTTCTGCATCTGTAGATAGTATTGTTATATAATTCCAATCTTTGTAAAAAAAAAAAAAATAACCTAGTTTAGAAATGTTTGTTCTTAGTAATTATGTAACTGTAAAATATGAACTCTGCTGCTGTATCAGTCCCATGGACCCTTTTAAAAAATAGGTGTTTCACCTAAATGAGGCTATCCTGGTGTGCAAAATTCTAATAAATAAATAAAATAGTTCTGCTGCACTTGCATCTTATGGTCTTTGTGGCTGTAATACAGGTGTACACATTTCTAAATAACACAACACAAAAAGGTCAGGCATACTCAACCACTTAAAGAAATGTGCAGATACAATTAAAGAGCAGAAACATACTTTTAATCACAAAAAGCACAGAATAGAACAAGATCCCAACGGGAAAAAAACTCAGTCATTTTAATGTGGATCTTGCTATTCTGTTTTACCCTTTTTGCAGTTAAATATATGTTGTCACACTTTACTTTTTGTCTGTGCATTCCTTTAAGTGGGCAAGTGTGTCCAACCATTTTTGCGTTTTGCAGTGCTTCAGGCTAAGTTGTTAGGTACCTGTTCCCAGTGTGACTCTTCCTACTGTTTTCTCCTTCTAAATATACGCAAGCTCTAAAACAGTATGGCTCCATCTTGGTAGCCATACTATTTCAAAATTGCAAAAAAAAAAAAAAATTGCAAAAAAAAAGGAAATTATATTTTACCTGTTTATAAAAAGGAATAAAAGGGGTGAGGGACTACTTTACACCTTTAAAGGATTTTTTTTTTTAAATCTGAATAACACTTTTGGTTTTCAAGATCATAAATATGAGACATGGCTAAAACATGTCTGCCAGTCATATTTGTAAGACCTCAAAGTTGTGGTAATTTTGTTTTAAAAATAAACCAAATGACTGAACATTTTGCTCATGGAAAACATTCTGCAAACCACAAATAATTTTAGAGTACCTAAGACCACACAAATCATATTTAGTGTTTGCTACACTCCACACTTTGTATTGTGTGTAGGCTTGTGAAGTAAAACATTTGAATTATCATCTAAGGTTGATGAGTCAAATTTCTTGCATGTCATAACAAATTCAAATGGGATATACTAAGGACAGCACACATGCTAATAAACTTGTTATGCTTATCCTATGAAATTAATTGGCATAATAGTGCTGCACTAAATAATAATCATAGAAGAAAGTCCAGTCTATGAGATTTACTTACTTGGATTTGTAGAGACAGCAATGAGCCATAGACCCATATAAGCTGTCCCTTTTTAATGGTAGTAGTTGACTAGGCCCTCATATACATAAACATAACTTATATTAAAATGTATTTACTGGTATAAGGATTAGTTTAGTATACAGAGGGATGATAACAGAAGGGAGACATGAATGACTATTAGAAATACTTTTGTCATTTAATAATACATGGTCATAATGTTTCTAGAAAATCTAAAACAAAGCAGCAGACAGCAGAGCCCTTGTGTGTAATTATTTCGTACTTGGGCATCTGCAGATTTTACTTCAGATTAATCAATTATTGATTAAGTGCCTTATTAGCATACACGTTGACCAGTGACACAGAATCAATGTACATTTTGAGAAATGGGTGAATAATGTCTATTTCCATTTGCAGAAATTAAAAAAAATATATTAATTTGAAAACTATTAATTTGTATATAACAGTCTTGCTCTCCACTTGATTTTTTTTTTTTATCTGTAACACAGTATAGTTTACATCTAAAAATCCATATTACTTTGCTTAAAAAATTATCTTTGGAATGCTAAAAACATTGTAATAAAATACCTGCTGCATTAAATATGTTCTTTGGTACCGAGTTCTCCCTACTAGAGATGATGTTTTTCCATTTTTACTAGTTTTCTTTTTGGACCCTCCTTAACAAACAAAGAGAATGCATTCTATTAGGTGCTGTTCAACATTTCTCTCTCAAGTTTGAACACTGTATGCATGTCTTGGAGCTATCAGGTTCAAACAGGGAGATCTGGAATCGATTCAATGTCCAAATGAACACAGCTGACTCCATAACGGCTTGGCCATGCCATTACATGAACCTTTCTTCAGACCAGCCCTGACAATGTCTCTTACCACTGGCACATACACAGTACTGATACACCATACACCTCCATGGCATTATTTTGCAGAAATGAAATGGGTCATGTTTGAAGAGATGTCCATTCATTGACAACAACCACTATGCTCCAAACCACCAAACAGCCAAGGACATTGAACAATGATCATGAATGAAGGTGTATGGCCAGTGGTGTTTTTTTTTTGCCTGATGTTCTACCAAACTGTGTTGCAGAACAAAGTCTTAATGCAGGTGAAAGAAGTCTTTGGTTTCTTTGGACTTATAAATATCCTATTGTCTTTTCAAATAGTTCAGATAATTAACCTGCTATCTTGAGCTCCTGGTCTTTGTTTTTAAAGCTTTTCCACCGAGGTTTAGTTTGTGGTTATTCCTTCATGCTTTGGTACAAGTGCTTGAGGAGGAAGATGAGTTGGCTGAGTTGGAGCTGCCATCGTCTTGCCACTTATCCAGACTCCTCCTACGTGCATTCATGAAGAAGTTGCTGACGGTGCTAAGCTCCAGCCCTAGTTGCTGGGAAATGGTTATTTGCAATTCTTTGGATGGGCGCTTATTTTCTTTGAATATTGCATGTAGAGTTCGACGCTGGACATCTGTGAAGACCAACCTGGGCTTTTTGGGTGTATTTCCCCTATCCTTGCCATGCTCTTGTTCTTTTCTTTTGCATGCTGAAAATAAAATAAAGACATGTATCTTAGAGCATATACTAGGGAAACAGAATATAAAGCATGAAACAATAGAAATAAGTATGATTACCAATACACTAAAAGAATGCACAATTTCAATAACAGTTTTTACAAGGCAATTTAGGAATGCATGTAATCTAAAAAGACATCAAAGATCATAAAGAGCAGGTATCCACTTTTATATGTACGTTTACAAATATAATTTATTTTAAACATTTTTGAGGAATAAGATGTTTACAACAAAGTACTGTTAATGTAAACACAAGTACATACTCATTTTTTTAACTTATCAAATCTAACTTGAGCTAAGATTTTCAGCATTCCCATTTTCTTCCCCGGGTTTTACTACTGTGTATGTTCTACCAATGTTTTCATGCATTCTATAAAACAGCTTTCATAAAGCATTTCTAGCTTAATTCTGCACTTGTTTTGGACGTCACAGTCCTTTTTATGATGGCAGACAAAGATACCATAAACATAACGTCTCTGGGATAACTTGTGGACAAGGGTATCCATATATGTTTTTGCAACTTACATGGGAATAAGTCTTAATACATGTAAAATGTTGCAAATAACAGTAAGGGAATGAAGATGGAGAGCTTAAATGAATATTGAAGTGATCCTAATGTTTTAGAACACACTTTTCTATCCTTTGTAACTATAAAAAAAAAAAAACACAACACAAAAACAAGATGCTTACCCCTAAACTGCATCTGCTGTGTCTGTCTCTCAACATCAGACATTTACATCCCATGCTCTTGACATCATCAGTTCAACAGCAACAGACTGTAATGTCACAAGCAGTGGATTCTGATGTCAGGTATAGACAATCAGCATGGTCAAATGAGATCCACTTGGAAAGGATTTTATTTTTAAGTTAGTGTCTACAATAATAAGGAAAAAGGGGAAGCAACATATGAAAATATGTGAAATGCATACTGTCATGCCTAAACATTAGGAGACAATTTTCTTTTCTTTCTTTTTTTTTGTGTCTGTAGTCCTGTGGAGTATCCACCAGTATCCCACCAGGTCCTGTACCCCTCCCACAACCTCCATGGCTAGCAACCACCCTGGCTTGCCCCCACAAGGCAGGGTCACTGTGATGACCCTCCCCCATGAAAACACATCCAGGTTACTGGCAGCATCACTGCCACCGGCAGGGCTCCCTGGGCTTACCACCCTGCTGGGTCCATGGAGACATGGAAGAATCAACAGGACAGTGGTCTGGTGTCATGGAAGGATCTGCAGCCATTTTTCAGATACTGGTCCCTGGAGGTGGGACATGCAATGATGTACAATGTCTGCCCCGTCCCCCAAAATGACAGTGCTGTCTGCAGTGGAGCCCCCACCCTCCACCAGGGATCCATAGAGCACTGGTCACTCTGCCTCCCCACCCTCCAGAGAAGGAGTCATCCCCAGTGCATTCAATCCTTCTCCCCCTCATCTGGCCCTCTGACTCCCAGTCTGTCCTTGAACCCGGCATGTTGGCACCACAAGCGGACTCCTTGTCACTGCACCAGCAGGTGAGCCCAGGAGACAATTTTCAAATGCATTGGATAATTTTAAGTGGTTACAATGCTCATTTAGTGTCAGCTAGTACTTTGTGATCACATTAAGTCATGTTCAACAGGGCCCATGACCACCTCTGGTGTGGTCACAATTGTCATTTTGGGTAATCAGAAAATGGTAATGACATACAAATGGCCTCACAGAATGATTCATAGTACACAATGATGCCCACACAACTGTATGCAGATTGCTTCTCCCCATGTTTACCTCTTGTTCAAAGCACACAAAACCTAAGGAGGGAAGATGCAACACTGCTTTCCGATAGTATCTGGATTCATGATCAGTAAGGACTAGTAGACTCCAGGACAGTGTTGCATTGGGGTTGGGGCAAGAGTGGTGGCCATTAGACACCAGGGATTGTTTGAAACAAAGGGTGTGTATGGGTGGGGGATCACTAGATGTTAGGGACTGCATGAAGCAAGTTTGCTTTGATGTGATGATCCACTGGATGCCTGAGACTACTTGGAGCAAGATAACTGTAGGAGAGGACTACATATCACTATGTGCCCAGTACTAACATCATGGTACAGTACTGGCTTAGCAATACATGATGGCCACATGCCAGAGTTACTTGCTGAGCCATTTTTGTTGGCACAGGGTGTTAGTTGGTGAAAACCCTATTTGTATCCACTTTCATCTAGCTTGGCAATTTGCATTGTGTCACTATTGCAAGGGGGACTGCTCCACTCTGTGATATGTTCTGATTGTTGAGTATAGCACTCAGTTGGCAGTGCAAGGCACTTATTTTTGTCACACCTATTTGCAGTGGTAAATTGGGCACTATGTTTTTTCAAAGTTTTTCCTGCGAGGTTAGTGAGTTTTTTTGAGTTAAGTATAATTGCTATGATTGTAAACTTTTTTTAATTTTAGAAGATATCAGCATCCTGTAAGTAGCATGGCTAGCCAGATTACACTGCTGTTAAAAATTTGAAAAATAAAATAAAAATAAATTAATAATATTGCTTCACTTACCTTAATAATATACACAGAGGGTGATAAGCCATGAAATAATGTGTTCATTTTCTTAATTTAAATAATTGATTAATTAGTTTTTAAGTGTGTGTAAAAATATTGTTCCAGCCTCTCTCCTATTATCTGTCTGTTCAGCTTTTTCGTTGCCGTGAGGTCACATATTTTTATGAAAAACAGCTGAACTCAGAGTGGTAATTTTCATGAACATCATGATGCTTATGGGGAAAAATAGAGCATCTGGGATGAGAAAAGTGGCACAGCTGCTATGTAGGTGTCAATAAAATGATTGGACTGAAAACATTTTTCTTAGACAATTAGCCACCCCTGTGCACGTTGCAGAACTGCATGGCACTATTTAATTTATTATTTTGATGTGTTTCTCCTGCACTGCTGCTATATAAATGAGAGCTGCACACACAGTTTAGTCCATTCTCTAGTTGCACAGCTAAATGTAAAACATGACATTATCAGCAAACTGAAAATAGTTGGCTTCATTTTGCATAGTTGACCAATGTCTCTGAACTCCTTACACTCAACATTTCAGGTTATCAATTCTGTACATTTAGTTTAACTTTATCATTTGTATTTAATAAATCAATACAAGTTTTTATATAGTAGAGAAATACTGATTAAAAGTAATTTTTTTTACTGAAGAGCTTTGGTCCCATTAGTTATGCCATACAGAACTAAACACAATGCATTACTTTTGCCCATTGTTTTGTTTTTGTTTTTTTTTAATTTTGAAACACAACTTTATATTTTAACAGATATGTTATTATCACTTCAGGAGGATGTACTATAATTTTGTATTTATTATTCATCACTGAATGAAAAATGCCTTTTCCTCTACTGTAGTTGTTTGGTATAACAGGGATACAATGCAGTCCAAAACTTGCAGGTCTGAACTGTGAACCCAAATATCTCAGGTTTCAATAACAACTTAGGCTTTAGGTCACTGTGTGACTTTGAGCAAATCACTTGACCACCCTCTGCCTCACTGTAGCCAGCTGCTAAATTAGATGGGGGTTAGATCTTAATGGCAAAGACATGCTCTCATCTCATTTGGTTTATCTCCAAGTGTAAGGAGGCATGAAGAACCATTAGCCACATGTAGCAAAGCCAAGTGTACATTGTGAAAATCCTATACCCTTACAAGTAATGGTAAATTGTGTATTTTGAGACAGACAATTGCATACTTAGTTTCTGACTTTTAATTTAACATTTCTGGGGGGGTTTAAGTGTTTCTCACTGAGTTAAACTACTATCTTGGGTGCAGCCTAGGGCCATTGTGATGCTATTTGTATTGTGAAAACCACTGTTTGATTGACAGAGTACTGATCACTACTATACCCAGTGAGCAAAGCTTAAATGGTCTACAAATGTTGGGGAAAAAACAAGATGCCTCAATAGTACTGTTTTATACACGTTATCAAACAATGGTATTAAAGACAACAAACCAAAACATAGTCATTATTTACAGGTAGTGCATTTTGATATGGTGGAAGAAGAAAACTTAACTCTAAATTTATATATCCCACCAGTCACTTCACACTTTTTTTACTAGTAATATATGGGACCAGCTGAAAGAACTATAAAGTGACTAATTCAAGGACAAAGTGGTTGTGAAAGATTACTTTTACAGGACTTCAAAGCAAGACTAGGAACCTAATTAATCAATTTTGAAGAGAATTATATAATAGAGGGACTCAACATTCCAGAAAGTAGTAAAGATAGTGAGATAAACTCGAATGATTTATATGCAGTCTTGACAGAACTAGGTTTAGTAGTTATAAATGGGAGAACATGACATGATCCATTAGAAAAACTTACTTATGTAACCAGGAACAGATAACATGTATTTACTTAGCAATTATCACACTAGTAAGCTGGGGAAATATTAAGAACTTAAAGGTCATAGATAGGGATGAACCTGAATACTTACTGGTAGAAGTTATTCTAAAGAGAAAAGGAGATTCTGATAACAGCATCCAAACTCCAGGGAATGATGTAAATATAAATATGGATATGGCACATTATTAAATGGCTTTTAGCAGGAAAAATTATCTTGTGATTAACATGGAACAATTATTGGATCAAACAGTAATCATTAATATAAGACAGCTTATATTAGACTTAGATAATAGCGAGGAGGTACGGAACAGTCTATATGTGATAAAATAAGAGAGATGCTGTTTGAAAGGAGGACTCTAAATTATACATATCAGTATAATGAAGGATGGTTTGACAGAGTTTGTATCAAAATGACAAAACAAATTCATATACCCTTGAGGACACATAGAAGATTAAACAATGATGCCTTACTTCAAGCATTACTAACAATTAGAGAACAGTATGACAAGATGTGTAGAGACAAAGCAGAACATATACACAGATTATGCACAGAGTTGAAAGGGTCTATTACACAAAATAATTGCAAACAATTTTGGATACTAGTAGTAAAAGAAAGTAAAGAACCTACAGGGAAGATAACCAAGTATTCTGTTAAAAGAAGGAGGAAACTTTTACAGATACCAACTTGGTAGCAGTATTATGGGAAGTGAAGGCAATGTAGGCCTCTTAGTAGTAATAGTACCAATAGGCATAAGTAATTTATTATCATTTAGTGAAGATGACATTACTAGACAGCAGTCTGAATGAACTCTGACAAATCTTCTGGAGATGATACAGTTCCAGAAGACATCTTTGAAGTATTCACAGAATGGTTGTGTCCAGTGTTTCAGACAATAATGAGTAAAAGGCAGATATCTGAAGAATTGACATGACTGGAGTGGAACTGGATATGCCCAGTCTGCAAAAAGGTGATCAGTCAGACCCAAATGATATAGGTCTATTACTTTGTTAAGTAGTTATATGATGATACATGGGAATATTATTTTGTAAACAAACAGAATGGGAGAAAGAAAACCGTGTCCTCCATTTAAAAGCAATGTGGTTTGAGTTGAGGCTCATTGTGTTGTGATCTGTGCTTCATCTTATGTTATTTAGCAGACAAATATCTGATACACAAGATATCTACTCTGTTACTGGCATTTATCAGCTTCTTATCTATTTTCCATTGTATAAACAGAACACAATTTTTAAAAAGGTTATAGGAGACAGAGGTGAATCCAAACTTGTTAAATTGCATTAAAACATTATATGTACCCATGTGGGCATTGGGTAAAGCTGGCACTGCAAGGCATATAACTGGAACAGTTCATAGGTTTAGATGTGTAAGACAAGGTTGCATTTACTCTCCACTCCTCTTCAACCTATATCTTAATTACATCTTAGAAGGATTAATATCAGATCCCTTTCATTCACCAAAAATAGTTAAGAATAAAAATAGGGCAGCAGGAAAGACAACTAACTGTACTGGACCCATAATGTGAGATAAATGAGCAGAGTCAATGCCAAGAAGACTTAGATAATGGTGTTTACAAAGAAAAGAAATATATAGTGCATTATTGGTTCATAGGTTCTAGGAAACTCAAAATTGTTGAAAGCAAGGAATATGATTTGCCAATAATATAACATGAAAGCCTAATTTATAAGAGACTAAAGTAAAGACTACAAGAGTTTGTTTGGGCATTTTAAGATTCAGAAAAATATATGTATGGGGGCTCATCCATACAACAAGTGACTAAGGTTTATCACTCAAAATGAATTCCCTATTGTTATATAGTGCAGAATTGTGTGGCGTTAATATAAAGAAACTAGAAATAATAGAAAATACTTATCTAAGGAAAATCTAGGTCTAACCAAAAAATACTGTACAACAGCAACTCTACCAAGGTCAGAGCAGAGGATGGCTACATTAGCAATATATAGTAAGATGAGTGCACTTTGTTGCTGGAACAAACTGATGGAAATACAAGTAAATAAGCTATGAAAATTATGTTGGGAGACAAAATAGGGAGAACAGTGGATGGATTAAAATTCCCTGGTGCATAGAGATCAAAGTTGTTTTATTTAACAATTACTTAGATTATATGCGATTCCTAACTATTAATATTACCATTAAACAACTAGAAAGGCAGAACTTAAAGAATGACTGTTCAGAGGAAACAAAAAGATATCCAAATGATAAAACTAATAAGATCAGTTATAGTTAGCCTGCTACTGTATATGAGATGGAAAACTGTTCTAAATTATAGCTCAGTATAACTGGGAAACCTGATATGAGAAATGCTTTTGACAGACTAAGAATGAAAGTAATTGATACAGAAACACCTCAAGAATGAAAGGACATGCCCACATGGCTCAGGTGAAGTAGAAGATATGCTTCATTGTGTCATATTATAATCTGCACACAGACCTGAGAGAAAAATGGATAACCCCATATGCAAGGAATTATAATAGCTCAAAGTTGGACACACTACTGTTTTTATTAACGTCTAGGAATGAAAAGATAATATAATCATTGGGAATCTTTGCTTATAAATCTGAAAATAGAAGGAAACATAATATGAGTACCGTAAAATGATGAATGAATAAGGGGTAATCCGTTTTTCTCGATGGTCTGAAATTTATTTGTGATGTTCGCCTCCCCTGTCTTCCAATTAGCAATTCCTGTAATAGACATATGAATTATGGATGCGTTAATTTCTTCCATCTTGCATAGACTAGATGACATCTTCTACATTTTGATATCTGAACAAAAATGCTATTAGTATTCTATTTGACTCAGAAGAAATGAAGATATCCTGTATTTTGTCATACTGCATACAGAGAATTCTGAATGATCAACCATACAAAACCAGGCTGCGTTTGGGGTTCTGATGACATCATATTAACCTTGAGAGCAAAACTCAAGGGGTGCTGGATGTCATCAGAACTCCGAGATGGAAACACAGCTGAGTCGTGCATGGTTGTTTGTTTTGTATAGTATATGGTCTGAAACAAAAACAAATAAAAAATAGCTTTCTCTTTCCCAGAAATTGTGGGTTTAAGTTTTTGTTATCTAAAAAAAAAAACTCACCCAGCTGCTCAGATCCCATGCTGGAGAGGTGCAGGTTTCTGTTTTATAAAATGATGAAACAAAAGGAGAGTTAAAACAGCAGGTGACATGAGTTTCCATTCTAATTAAAACTATTGTACCACAGAAGGGTACAACAGAATTCTATGATCTTTGAACTGTGGTACAACAGCTTTTTGTTAAGATGGAAATCCATGCATAACAAGGGGTAACCACATACTATACTAGAATACATAAACAGATCTGAATAGGAAAATGGATAACCCTATATATAAGGAACCATGATGGTTCAAATTGAATGTATTACTATTAGTATGAAAGAATATAAATGAAACATATTAGAATCATCGGAAATTTCTTCCTAAAAATCTGAAAATAGAAGGAACTATATATGATCAATGTAATATTATGGATAAATAAGGGGTACTCCACTTCCGACGATGATCTGAGATTAATTTGTGATACCCACCTGTCCTGTCTTTCAACCAGCAACTCTTGTTTCTTGTGTTTTTTTAACTTTTTTATTTCAAAAGAAATGAAATACTAGAGTATCATACAAATGCTGTGTTCCTAATAAAAAGAACTAGTAATAATTTATTAAGTATCTCAAATTAATTTCCATTAGTAGAATTCCATACAGAAATGGAGGAGACAAAATCATAGAGTTAAAACTATAGTGTATCTGATGTAGAACAATGTGCACAAAATGAATTGCAATTATAAATTAATAGTTAGGAACAAGTATAGTGTTATGAATTCCATAAAGAATGTACCAATCAAACCCTTACAAGTATATAAAGTACATGAACATCCAACAGGCATTTTAACTTCTAAAGAATTACCACAAACGCATATTGGTTACTAAAAAAAAGATTCTGTAAGATTCAAGAGATCTGATACTCAGACACAGTCATTTGCACTGCACCATAGTGCCACAGGTGAAATAGCCCATGGCTGTTGTGGAGGCATATTCATGCAAACTGTGTACCCTATCCAGCATGCACTGCCTGTATGAATATCAAGCTATAGTAGCACTGTGCAAAGTGTACAGTAAATGCACAGTACACCATAGCTTCCTGTTGGGAACATACAACCAGGGGTAAAGGGAGAATAGGACATCCTAAATAGATAAGCTGCTTTGCTCCTGAGTGCCATGCTAATGACCACATATGGCATACAAGGTGCTATGGGTCCATTCTCATGCCATTATGCTAGCAATAATATCCAACAGGGTGGGGAATATTGGGCTATACCTGCTCACTCAGAGGGTATAATGAGGCCCATCACTGCAGGCAGAAGGCCTTATAGTCCCTGGCAGGACAGGTATAGCCCATAATACCCACCATGCAAGGTATTATTGCACTTAGAAAATGGGATTCATTACATTCATTTTTTATGCAAATGATTAAAATAGGAAAAAGAAGGTAAACAATTCATAAAAATGAGTGTAAAAAGCAGTTTGGGATAAAATAGTTCTCCTACTAGTAGACTGGCTAGTAGATGGCACTGCTGCTTCTGACAGCCTTTTTTTGTAGGTTTAGAGTCACATTTTGCTTTCATTTTCTGTTTCATTCATTTTGTCTCCCCCACTGGCAAGTAGCAGTGCAGTGAAAAGATTTATTTTAAATAAATAAAACAACATTATGACAGTTATGATCTGAGCAGCTGATGTACTTGCGACCAAGAGATGAGTAACAGTGGGATACAGGAACTGCTGCGGCTTATTGGATAATGTGAAAGATCAACACAGTGAAAGCGCTAATAGCACTAATGCTAAGGTGACTTTTTTTAAAAAGAAAAATGCAGTATTCTTATGGTGTTTTGTTGTGAGAGTATGAGTGGTGGAGATTAGCTCGAGCATGGTCAAGATGGGAGCCAGGGAAGTCATTTGTGCTGGGCATCCAGAAGCATGAGTGAGTAGCGCTAGTGTGAAGTATGTGTCAGTGCAGTTAGACCTGAGAAAGAAATAAGAAAAACTTGCTTTTTGTATGGGAGATGGGCAGAATTTGAGTTTGTTTCTGTAACTTATGGCAGTGTAGGCAAGGTGTTGGTTGCGGTGCATTTGCTCACTATGTCAAAGCAATGGCTGCTGGGTAGTTTTTAAAAGGTCTGCTCAGGTGAAGCATGATACTAGTTGGCAATGAGGGAGGTAGCACTGGGTCTTTTTTTTTACCCAATCACTGTTGGCACATACATGTACCCATAAATGGGATGCTCAACCAATCAGAGACTTGAATTTTTTCAACCCATTTTCTAAGTGGATGTTAGCTGTTCTGTGCAGTGCCTTCATTCATTTTCATGTGCAGTTAGATTTTGCAGCACTTTCAGCTGTTGCCCCCACCCTCACCTAATCCTCATACATTGACTTATAAATCCTTGCCACTCTAGTGGTTCCCGCCTCCCACCCCGATACCTAGTGTGAAAGTGATATCTGCTCTGGTAATCCAGTGGTACTGCCTCCCACCCTGATCCCTTTTGTTACATTGATATCTACCATGATAATTCAGTGGTACCCCCTCCTGTCCTGATCCAAACATAGTCAGAACCTAGCACCTCAGAGGTCCATATCCCCAGAGCAATGGTAACTCTAAAAGTGTGCAAATAATTAGATAATAAAGGCATTACTGTACATTTGGAAACATAGAAACATAGACGTTGTTGGCAGATAAAGACTCTTAAGCCCATATAGTCTGCCCATTTTCCCTGCCTACTGTGCCACTGCAGATCCTTCATGATCTCCGGTCATCCCCACCCCTTGTGTTACTTCCAATATCTCCTTGTATCTGTCCCATGCATGCTTGAATCCTACAACTATTTTGGCACCTACCACCTCTGCTGGGGGGCAATTCCAGGCTTCCACCACCCTCTCTGTGAAAAAGTATTTCCTCACATATCCTCTGAGCCTCCCCCCCAGCTTCATACCATGACCCCTTGTCCTTGAGTCGGTTTCTGTGGCAAATGCTACTTTCCTGTACCTTATTAATACCATTTATGCACTTGAATGTTTCTATCATATCCTCCTTTCCCTTCTTTCCTCCAGCAAGTACATATTCATTTTTCTCAGTCTCCCCTCATAGGGCTTTTGCTGCAGTCCCTGCACCATTTTGGTTGCCTGCCTCTGTACTGCCTCCACCCTATCTTTGTCCTTCCAGAGGTGGGACCTCCAGAATGTATACAGTACTAGAGGTGTGGTCTTACCAGTAACTAGTACAGTGGTAATATTACCTCCTTCTTCCTACTGGTGATACCCCCTCCTTATGCATCCCAGCATTCTACTAGCCCTTCCCACCACCTTTTCATTCTGCTTGGTTATCTTCAGGTAATCAGAAATGATTAACCCAGGTCCCTTTCCTGTTTGGTGTTTACCATCTCCTTCCAATTGGGTTTCTGTGCCCTAAGTGCATGATTTTGCATTTTCTAGCATTGAAGCCCAGCTGCCAACCACTTGATCATTCTTCTAGCCTCCACAAATCATCCAGAGTATTGAATTCCTGTTTGGGGGAAAAAGCAAACACATAATTTATTTTGATCTCCTGCTCAATAGCCAAAGCAAATAGCTCAGTGATTTCTGTCATATCAGTGGAAGTTTTAATGTCCAACTCTCACTACATTGAAATCAAAGATGGTGTAGGGTCATCAGCAAGTTTTTTTCCTTACAAATTGTTTCTGTTGATCAACATTGAAGAAAACATAAGATTGCCCTTTCGACGTACTCTTACATCTGCAAGGGAAGTTCAGATTCTTTATGCCTCAAGATCCGATATAGGTGTTCAAACTTGTAGAATCCAGTAACTCTTGTAAGAGACTTATGAATTACAGATGTGTTAAGTGTTTACTTTTTTGCCGCAATTATATTTTTTAAGCTTTGATTGTAAAACAAAAATACTAGCAATCTCTATATGAGTAAGTCAATTAAGACTTGAGCATAGGAGATATTAAAACTAAATTTACTATGCTTCTGATATTAGCACCTATCTCATAAGTTAGGACTGAGTTTGACTGATTAGACAAACAGGGATGGTAAATAGTGTATTATGAGAAATTCATTGTATAGCAATATTAGATAAGGAACTGACCTTGCAGTGTATGTGATAATATGATGTACGACAACTTTTTTTTAATCATTTTTATTTACTTTAGTTTTGCACCAAGACTTGCACCTAGTTCTGTAACAACCTTTGTACCAGCGATATGTTTTATTTATTGTATTTCTGTCTCCTGTTCCCTTTCCCCATGTCTCACCTGGAAATGAGACTTGGCTCAGTCTGCCATTCCCGGTTACTAATTTTTAAGTCAGTAACTACATAAAATCAATCAATGACTCAATCAATAACTGAATCAATAAATCAATCAGTCTGAGTACGTGACCTCTAGGGGGACAAATGAGTAAGTGTATTAAACTACTAATAAGGATTTATTACAACCCCAAACCAGTGTGCTGAATTCTATGTTACACTGAGTATAACAGAACACTTTATATATAATGGAGAGCTCCCACATGGTCAGCTGATTGCAGCTGCCCTAAGCTGTTCACATCTTCCAGTTTTCACAAAATTGCCTGATTTTGCTTTTGACTCATTCCCCTCATCCATTACCACAAGTCTGTATATTCTTACAATAAAAAACACATCCTGTTAATCCTGACATTAATATGTATTACTATGATACACACTCTAGCTCCCTCTGCTCTTGGAGGTGGGATGGGGAGTTAGGGTTGGAATCCCTAATGCCACATTCCATTACTTTTGTGGCATTAACTTGAACCCTAACTAGTGCATTAACACAGTTTTTGCAAATATAATATAATATACAGATAATGACAATTCAACAATCTGTATTTTCTAAAGTGCCTCATCTGAGGGGCTCAACACACTGCACATAGCAGTACAAACTAAAATAACAGAAAACCATCAGCATGACAGAAGTATGAGCTAAATAAAATACCGAATTACAAGAATTAGTTATAAGAATGTCCTTTCTTTTTGAGATAGTGGAATTGTAACCTGATTCATGCAGGTCTCAATGTGAAGATGTGCAGGGCCCAAGGGAAGAAAGGGAAGACTCCATCTGCCTATGGAAGTGTAGTGTCCTTGTGTGTCCTGCAGTTCTATGCAGCAACAGATGCCAATAATTCATGGGGCTGTCAGGTGGGCTGCAGAAGCACAGGCCTTTATATTCACTGCACTTCCATGTAGCTGCAGATATAGATGCATAGGGGAAAGAGTCCATTTGTCATAAAATGCACAGGACTCTCTGCCACCCACAGTTGCAGATGTGCAGGGCCCTAAGCTAAGAGAAGAGTTATCTTCACTACATTCACAATCAAATGCCATGGCAAGAAACCAATTGAAGTCATAAAACCAAAAATTATGATGCGCAATTAAATTTCAAGTTGAGCAACCAATTTTTGCCACACAATGAAAAATCATGGTGTGCAATCAAATTTCATGCAAAGAAACCAATGATTCTGCTGTGAAATGAAACATTCTGAAGTGCAATCAAATTTCATGCTGAGAAACCAATGTTCTGCTATGAAATTATGATGTGTAATCAAATTTCATGCTGAGAGCTGGCCTGGTGGCACTGAGGGTTGAGGCACTGAATGCCACACCTTGCACCACACCAGCAACCCAGGTTCAGGAATGGACCTGGATTGTTAAGGATTGTCTGGGGGGTGTGGGAGATGGATTGAGTTCCATGAGTCTGCTTTCCTGTCCAAGAGAGAGAGACATTGTTGCTCCCACTGCACGACTGCCACCAGATGGAGGCCTGGGGGCAGTATAGGGCAGAGGGTGGCAAGAAGGGGTGTTGTGGGATCACAGCATGTGATTGTCTCCTCACACGTATGTGCAACCGCAACAAGGGGTGGGGAGAACATGGAAAAATGGGTCTGGTAGGCTCCATGACCTCCATGGGAGGTGAACCATTGGAAAGAGAACTGAGCCCCGGGGGGGGGGTCTGGAGCCACCTGCCAGCCCCACAAGAAACAGCTACTTGAAAAAAAAAATTCACACTGTGAAACCAATTTTCTGCTGTGAAACAAAAATCAGTGTGCAGTCAAATTTCATGCTGAGAAACCAATTCTCTGCTGTGAAACAAAAATTCATGTTGTGCAATCAAATTTCATACTGCAAAATGAAAAGATATGCTGGGCACTCAAAATGTGTTTCCAACAGACTTTTTTTGAATCACAATTAAAAAGCAGTTTCACAAGTCAAAATTAGTTTTGCACCACCTTAACTGTGTGATACAAAAAAGTGAGCCACGATTCAAAAACGTGAACGATATTAACATGGCTAGGAGCAATACAGTAAAGATATTTATAATCATGATTGATTAAAACAGGCATCAGAATCTGAACCAGCATGTTCTAATCAGGTATATGCATGTTTTTTTTTACTATGGCTGCTGTAATAAAAGTTTTAATTAGTAGTTTGTTAGTGAGGGAAAAACAAGATGGTGGCTGTCATGAAACAAAAAAAATGTTGGTGTTGTGAGCACATCTCACAAAAATCAAAAATGGGCCTGTGACACCAAAGTTTTGGTGTTATATTATAACGTTATCCCAAAAACCCAACTGAGCATTCTCAGAACAGAAAAAAAACACAAGACTTTAAATTATTATAACTCTGGAACCGTTTAATATTTTTTCACGAAACCTTCCAAAAGCGATACCTTGCCAAAATTAGTTTCTGTCCTGAAAGTTTCAGGAAAAAATACATCTCATGCAGGATGTAGTTGAGAGCAAAAAAAATACAATGTTAAGTGTAGGAAAAAATAGATGTTTACAGGAAAATGACATGTGTAGATCTCAGAAACTGCACGAGCTGCCATCACAAAACTTTCCACAGATCTAGACCTTGCCTGCTAGACAACACATGCAAAATGTCAGCTAATTTTGCCAAAACCTGCCAAGGCTATTAAGATGCAAATTAGAGGTTTAACATTGAACATCCTACTAAATCAATTTTCTGCTGCAAAATGAAAAATTCTGATGTGCAATCAAATTTCATGCTGAGAAACTAATTTTCGGCTGTGAAGTGAAAAATCAAGTAGCGCAATCAAATTTCATGCTGCAAAATGAAAAATTATGCTAGGCAATCGAAATATAATTCCAACAGACTTTTTGAATTGCATTTAAGAAATAGTTTCACAACTCAAATTCAGTTTCACTCCTCCTTAGCAGTGAGACACAAAGGAAGCAAGTCACGATTCAAAAAATGGGAAAGATGTTAACATGGCCAGGAGAAATACGTAAAAGATGTTTATAATCATGATTGACTGAAACAAGCCACATATTCTGAACTAGCATGTTGTAATAAGGTAGATTCATGTTTTTTTTGTTATTATTATAACTGCTGTAATAAGTTTGAATTTGTAGTTTGCTGGTGACATGAGAAACAAGATGGCGGCTGTCACAAGAAAAAAATTCTGGTGTCATGAGCACATCTCATGAAATCAAAAACTGACATGTAACACCAACGTTTTGGTGTCGTATTAAAACGTTATCCCAAAAACCCTACTGAGCATGCTCAGAACAGAAAAACACAACATTTTAAATCATTAAAACTCTGGAACCATTTAATATCTTTTTCACAAAACCTTCCAAAGTCACTACCTTACCACAGCATGCTTCTACCCTTAAAGTTTCAGGACAAAATTCCATTCCCTGTAGGCTGTAGGTGAGAACAAACAAAAATTGTATGTTACGTATAGGAAAAAAATAGATGTCTATAGGAAAATGACATGCAGATCTCAGGAACTGCACAAGCTGCCATCACAAAACTCTATATAGAACTAGACCTGGCCTGCTAGACAACACATGCAAAATTTCAACTAATTTTGTCAAACCCTGCCAAAGCTATTAAAATGCATAGTAGGGGTTTAACATTGAACATCCTACTCAACCCTAACTATAGGAGCACTACCGTGCTGCTATAATAGAAAATAAATGATAGGCAACTGTGGTGCACAAGAAAATATACCATTGTGGGGAGCTCATGATGTAATTAGCCATGGGCCCAAAGGGCTAGTGGCAGTAATCACGTCATGCACTCCCCTTGATTATGTATTTCATGAGTATACTACAGTTTCCTATAGTTTATCCTATAGACTACATTTGGATGGCTATTGTTAATTTCCGTTGCAATTGCAAATGCAAAGAAATAACTGCTAACCACATCTTTGGGGGAAGTCCTATCATTATTGCCACTATAGATGTTACATCAATAATACATATCAAACTTATTTTGGCACATTTATTTATACAGATTATCTACCTTCAGTCTCAGTCTCAGTCTCAGTCTCTCTCTCAGTCTCAGTCTCTCTCTCAGTCTCAGTCTCAGTCTCAGTCTCAGTCAGTCTCAGTCTCTCTCTGTCTCTCTCAGTCTCTCTGTCTCTCAGTCTCTCAGTCTCTCTCAGTCTCTCTGTCTCTCAGTCTCTCTCAGTCTCTCTCAGTCTCTCTCAGTCTCTCTCAGTCTCTCAGTCTCTCTCTCTCTAGTCTCTCTAGTCTCTCTGTCTCTCTGTCTCTGTCTCTCTGTCTCAGTCTCTGTCTCTCTGTCTCTCTGTCTCTTCTCTCTGTCTCTCTCTGTCTCTCTGTCTCTCTCGTCTCTCTCTCTCTCTCTCAGTCTCTCTGTCTCTAGTCTCTCTGTCTCTCTCTCTCTCAGTCTCTCTCTCTCTCTCTCTCTCTCTCTCTCTCTCTCTCAGTCTCTCTCAGTCTCTCTCAGTCTCTCTCATCTCTCTCAGTCTCTCTCTCTCAGTCTCTCTCTCTCAGTCTCTCTCTCTCAGTCTCTCTCTCTCTCTCTCTCTCTCAGTCTCTCTCTCTCTCTCTCTCTCAGTCTCTCTCTCTCTCTCTCAGTCTCTCTCTCATCCTCTCTCTCTCTCTCTCTCTCTCAGTCTCTCAGTCAGTCTCTCTCTCTCTCTCTCTCTCTCTCTCTCTCTCAGTCAGCCTCTCTCTCTCTCAGTCAGCCTCTCTCTCTCTCTCTCTCTCTCTCTCTCTCTCTCTCTCTCTCAGTCAGCCTCTCTCTCTCAGTCAGCCTCTCTCTCTCTCCCCACA